>OW240913.1:20340721-20427371 GCA_933207985.1 Pelobates cultripes | reverse complement strand
TATTCATATTTAGACGTATAAAAGCAGGGCCATACGGACAGAGGGCAAATACCGAACAAACAGATGAATCACGGTGAAAAGGTAATAATCCAAAGACAGAGAGGTCTGTCACATGGGGTATGATTTTGTTTATACAGTGTGAGGTTGATCCCTAGAAAGGTTATATAGTTAGTTCGCCATTGAAAGTTGAATGTCGATTTGAGGCGTGTAAGGTCTGTGGAGCAGCCACTGGACCCCCAGGGAGAGGAAGAACCCCCCCAGCATTCCCAAAAGGTAAGGAGACTGGGGGGGGTTAAAAACATACTCACTTGTGTTTTTTTTTTGTTTTTTTTTTAACCCCCCCCCAGTCTCCTTACCTTTTGGGAATGCTGGGGGGGTTCTTCCTCTCCCTGGGGGTCCAGTGGCTGCTAGGCAGGCGGCACTGGCAGGCGGCTGGCGAGGGAGCACTTTCCCCTGAGCTGTCTGCTCAGCTCCCTCGCACGCCGCCCGCAGAGTGAGTCTGGGAGCCGGAATATGACGTCATATTAGGTGCAAATATTCATATTTGTATTCAACAATGTCTCATGAGTAAAACAGTAACCCCCATGTACAGATTTTATGGTGTTTTGTAAAGTTATAGGGTCAAATATAGCACACCATATTTTTATGTTTAATCACATTGAACTTTGCCAGACTGAAAGTTGTCTTTGAGATCTTATGGTAGCCCAGGAATGAGAATTACCCTCATGATAGCTCTAACAGACCCTCCTACCAAGGACCATCAGCACCGCACCAGATACCATAAGCACCGCAGACCCCATGAACTGCCATAGTTTGTTGGGGTCTCGCTGTCTCCAACCCACCCTGGACCTACGAAAAGGCTCCATTTTCCAGTGGGTGAACCTCTTTTTTCCCCAGAGAGTGAAGCAGGAACAGGAACAACCTCTTATAAGAGCTCAGTGATTATTCAAGGGAGTATGAAGAGCATAGCAATCCCTGTAGTGATTGTAGCTGTCTCCCCCAAACACGAGACGAGGCTGCGAGTTGAGGGTCAAGTAGAACTGAAGGTTTAATGGTGCAGCTGCTTTTTTATACAGTATTTCACCACAAGGTTACCGCCCGTGTGGAACATGTGGGGCACAGGACATGAAATGCACAATCCAATAAAAACAGATTTTTTACATTTGAACACTCCGAGTTACTGTACACAAACCCTCCCCTCTGCCTGTGATACAATTAACTAATAAAATGGACTAACTCAATTACCACAGGCAGAAACCCAGAAAACACCCCAAAACCCCACAAATTATACATCTCTGGATAGCCCTGATCTGGGTGAACAACATATCCAACAATCACCCAGATCAGAGCAGGGATTCAGAAGTTTTCTGGAAATCTCTTTTTGACCAACCACAAGCATGGCTTTCATGCCCAAAATAGTACCACAGATTTTGGTTGTGCGGCCGGTCTATTTCCAATAGTTAAGTTTAGTTCGAGTGCATGAACGGTCATGCAAATAATCAAAGTTAAAGTGGTGTTTAAAGCGGCACTGTCATGCCGAACTTACCTTTCCTCAATCTCTTCCTCTTCTCCCCCTCTCTCAGGATCTGTTATTCTTTTCTTCCTGTCTTCTTTAGTTTTCTTTAAAATCATAAGACAAAGTAGGGACTCTTTGCCTTATGGGGGATTCCTCCGCTTGACCAGCTCTGACCAGCGGAGGAGCAAAGTGTGCCTCATTTCCGCTGGTCAGAGCAATTTTCCCATGATCCCTAGCTTTCCTCAGTGTTCCCACAATGCTTCCTGTCATTTTACACAAAACTGCCGAATTGCGTTCTAACTGAATGACAACAGTATGTTCGTTTCTTTTAGAATGCAATTCGGCACTTTATTCGGATCAGAATTTCATTCGAATGAATGAAACTCTGATCCTATTCTTGCTGTGGCTGCATCTTGCAGCCGCTTAGTAGATAACTCCCTAATTCACACGGTATCAGGGAGCTATCTACTAAAAGGCTGAAAGACCTAAATTGGTCTTTCAGCCAACTTTACTAATACCAAGTAAAAATTACTTAGTATTAGTAAGTAATATGCCCCTACTCGCTATACTGCGAGTAGGGGCATGTCTGATAAACAGGGAGCAGCCTGTGGCTGCTCACTGAAAAAAAAACTATTGGCCCCCACCCCTAAACGACGGGTGGGGGCCCTAAAGGAAAATAAGGAGGGAGACCAAATGACCTACTGCCCCCCCCCGCCCCCACCCCTGGGCGGCGGGTGGGGGCCATAAGGAGAATGGGGGGGGACCTACTGCCCCCTCCCGGCACCCACCCCTGGGCGGCGGGTGGGGGCCATAGTGAGAATGAGGGGGGGGGACCTACTGCCCCCCCCCGGCCCCCACCCCTGGGCGGCGGGTGGGGGCCATAGTGAGAATGATGGGGGGGGACCTACTGACCCCCCCGGCCCCCACCCCTGGGCGGCGGGTGGGGGCCATAATGAGAATGGGGGGGAACTACTGCCCTCCCCGGACCCCACCCCTGGGCGGCGGGTGGGGGCCATAATGAGAATGGGGGAGCCTACTGCCCCCCCCGGCCCCCACCCCTGGGCGGCGGGTGGGGGCCATAATGAGAATGGGGGGGACCTACTGCCCCCCCCCAGCCCCCACCCCTGGGCGGCGGGTGGGGGCCATAGTGAGAATGAGGGGGGGGGACCTACTGCCCCCCCCCGGCCCCCACCCCTGGGCGGCGGGTGGGGGCCATAATGAGAATTGGGGGGGGGACCTACTGCCCCCCCCGGCCCCCACCCCTGGGCGGCGGGTGGGGGCCATGAAGATAATGAGGGGGGGGGACCTACTGTCCTCCCCCCCCCGGCCCCCCCCCTGGGCGGCGGGTGGGGGCCCTAAGTCAATTACCCCCCCCCCAAGGTGACTAGGGGTCCCCAAGCCCCTAGTCACCCACCCCCACCCAAAAAAAAACAAGTCCCTACCTACCCCCCTCACCCTAAAAAATAGTGAGGGGGGGATAAAATAACTAACCTGTAAAATAAAATTAAACTTACCATTCGACGTCTTCTTTTTTCTCAAATCTTTCAGCCCCAAAAAAGGCCAAATAAAAAACCATCATAACCGTCGAATTGAAAATAAAATAAAAATCCCGAGCGCAAAAAGAAAAAACCCAAGTGCAAAAAAATAATCCATCTTCACCCACGGAGGGCTCTGCGCAGACTGAGCTCCGCAGGGCGGGGGAAGGCTTATAAAACCTTGCCCCGCCCTGCAATTAGGCTAAGAACACTCTGATTGGTGGGTTTAAGCCAATCAGAGTGCTCTTTGTCATTTTACACAGCGTGGGAAAATTCTAAAGAACTTTCCCACGCTGTGTAAAATGACACAGAGCACTGTGATTGGATGGCTTGAAATCAATATTATCAATATGGCCCCCACAGAAAAAAGAAGACGTCGAATGGTAAGTTTAATTTTATTTTACAGGTTAGTTATTTTATTCCCCCCTCACTATTTTTTAGGGTGAGGGGGGTAGGAAGGGACTTTTTATTTGGGGGCGTGGGTGACTAGGGGTTTGGGGACCCCTAGTCACATTTGGGGGGGGGAGAATTTACTTAGGGCCCCCACCCGCAGCCCCGGGGTGGGGGGCGGGGGTGAGGACAGTAGGTCCCCCCCCTCATTATCTTTATGGCCCCCACCCGCCGCCCAGGGGTGGGGGCCGGAGGGGGGGTGGACAGTAGGTCCCCCCCCTCATTATCAATATGGCCCCCACCAGCCGCGCAGGGGTGGGGGCCGGGGGGGGCAGTAGGTCCCCCCCCTCATTATCAATATGGCCCCCACCTGCCGCGCAGGGGTGGGGGCCGGGAGGGGACAATAGGTCCCCCCCTTATTGTTCATTTTAGGTCCCCCAGCCACCGCTCAGGGGTGGGGGCCGGGAGGGGACAATAGGTCCCCCCTTATTGTTCATTTTAGGGCCCCCACCCACCGCTCAGGGATGGGGGCCGGGGGGGACAATAGGTCCACCCCTTATTGTTCATTTTAGGGCCCCCACCCACCGCTCAGGGGTGGGGGCCGGGGGGACAGTAGGTCCCCTCCTTATTGTTATTTTTAGGGCCCCCACCCGCCGCACAGGGGTGGGGGCCGGAGAGGGGGAGGACTGTAGGTCCCCCCTCATTATCTTTATGGCCCCCACCCGCCAGAAAGAGTCCCTGTGGGTTTTAAAATTCGCCTGCCTATTGAAGTCTATGGTGGTTCACCCGGTTCGCGAACATTTGCGGAAGTTCGCGTTTGCGGTTCGCGAACCGAAAATTTCATGTTCGCGACATCACTACCATTCAACAATATTTGAATCCAAACTTAAAGATTGCAGTTTATTGATAAGCCTTCTATGTGCAACAGTTTCAAAAGCCTTACTGAAATCTAGGTAAGCAATGTCTACTGCACCACCCTGATCTATAATTTTAGTTACCCAATCAAAAAAATCAATAAGATTAGTTTGGCATGATCTCCCTGAAGTAAACCCATGTTGTTTCTGATCTTGAAATCCATGTGTTTTTAGATGTTCATCAATCCTATCCTTTAACATGGTTTCCATCACTTTCCCCTCTACTGAAGTAAGGCTTACTGGCCTATAAATGCCCGACTCCTCCCTATTACCTTTCTTGTAAATGGGCACAACATTCGCTAACTTCCAATCTTCTGGGACTACTCCTGTTAACAATGATTGGTTAAATAAATCTGTTAATGGTTTTGCTAGTACACCACTAAGCTCTTTTAATAGCTTTGGATGTATTCCATCAGGTGCCATTGACTTATTTGTCTTTACTTTTGACAGTTGAAATAGAACCTCTTCCTCTGTAAACTCACGTGTAATAAATGACTCATTTATCCTTTTTCTCAACTGAGGTCCATTTCCTTCATTTTCATCTGTAAATACAGAACAAAAATATTCATTGAGGCAGTCAGCTAGACCTTTATCCTCTTCTACATACCTTCCTTCTTTTGTTTTTAATCTAACTAATCCTTATTTTACTTTTCTTTTCTCATTTATGTATCTAAAAAATGTTTTATCCACCTTTTTTACTGACTGTGCTATTTTCTCTTCTGTGTGTGATTTGGAAGCTCTTATAACTTGCTTAGCCTCTTCTGCCTAATCTTATAGATCATTTTGTCTTCCTCACTCTGGGTTTTTTTATAATTCCTAAATACTAACTTTTTGTTTTTAACCACAGTGGTTTCTTGAATCTTTTGCTTTTACTGACAAGCCTAATGCAATTTTCTGTTGCCTTCAACAGTGCAACTTTTAAATAATCCCATTTCTCTTGGACTCCATTTAAATTGCTCCAGTCTGATAATGACTCCTCTACCCATATTCTAATTTTAGAAAAGTCTGTTTTTCTAAAGTCTAAAACTTTTGTTTTTTTGTGGTGTGACTCAGTCACTGTTCTTATATTAAACCACACTGACTGATGATCACTGGATCCTAAACTTTCACCTACAGTAATATCTGACACCAAATCTCCATTTGTTAACACTAAATCTAGTATGGCCTCTTTTCGAGTTGGCTCCTCAACAACTTGTTTTAGAGACAATCCCAGTAGGGAGTTTAGACTATGTGTGCTCCTGGCACCAGTAGCTAATTTTGTTTTCCAATTTACATCAGGAAGATTAAAGTCACCCATGATGATAACTTCCCCCTTCATTGTCATTTTAGCTATTTCCTCAACTAGTAGATTATCTAACTCTTCAATTTGACCTGGGGGCCTATAAATCACACCTACACGAGTTACTGTGTGATTACCAAATTCTAACGTAGCCCAAACGGACTCTATGTTTGCCTCACTAACTTTTATTAGGCTATATTTTATGCTATCCTTCACATACAAGGCCACCCCTCCCCCTTTCTTGCCTTCCCTATCTTTCCTATATAAAGAGTACCCCGGTATTGCTATGTCCCAGTCATTTTTCTCATTTTACCATGTCTCAGTAACAGCGACTAAATCTACACTATCAGTTGCCATTATTGCCACAAGTTCATGGATCTTATTCCCTAAACTGCGAGCATTTGTAAACATGACTCTAAGCTTATCATTTTTTAACACACTTGCTACAGGCACCTTCTGTCCTTGTTTTGGGGGACAATTGGATTGATGTTTTATCACCCTTTTGCCCCCCCCTCCTGGTTTAAATACATCCTAGCAAAACCTCTGAACTGCTCACTGAGAACATTTGTTCCCTTTTGAGAAAGATGCAAACCATCTTTTTTGTACAGCTTATCTCCATTCCAAACAGAGCTACCATGAGAAATAAAGCCAAATCCTTGCTCCCGACACCATTCACCAAGCCACAAATTAAAGTCCCTAATAAGCATCCGCCTGTCGTTCTGAGTGTTATGCACAGGCAGAACTTCAGAGAATGACAGTGTGGAAGCAACCTGCCGTATATCATTGGTAAAAACACTAAAAACTTCCTTAACCTCTGAAACCTCATTGCAAGCCAAGCCATTTGTCCCTAGATGGACAAGTACATCCAATTCTCCTTCCTGCTTTGCTCGCTTAACAATATTACAGATACGTCTCCTGTCTCTGTGAGCAGTAGCTCCGGGAAGACACCTCACAAGACCACCATTGTCCATCTCCACACCTCTTATAATGGAATCACCCAACAACAACTGCTTTCTATTAGGCTTCACCATACTCTCCAAGCCGGTCTCCACAACACCACTAGTCTCAGTGCCTCTCTCCACAACACCACTAGCCTCAGTGCCTCTCTCCACAACACCACTAGCCTCAGTGCCTCTCTCCACAACACCACTAGCCTCAGTGCCTCTCTCTACAACACCACTAGCCTCAGTGCCTCTCTCTACAACACCACTAGCCTCAGTGCCTCTCTCTACAACACCACTAGTCTCAGTGCCTCTCTCCACAACACCACTAGCCTCAGTGCCTCTCTCCACAACACCACTAGCCTCAGTGCCTCTCTCCACAATACCACTAGGCTCAGTTCCTCTCTCCACAACACCATTACACTCTGAAAGTTCAGAAAATGAATTATGAAGAGCAACAGACTGTGCAAAATGCTTTTATCCACAACTCTAAGTCTACCAGATCCTACAGTAATCCATCTGCCATTCCTAGTATCTCTCTGCGGCAGTGGCTTTGCAGCAGTTCCAGCAATTAACCAGCAATCAATAGCAAGTAACTAGCTTAATCAAATCAAATGCCTTATAATTACCAACAGGAATTCAAACCTTGAGCAATCAGTAACCTTTTCCTACAGATGAATCTTACCTGTAACAGTAGAAAAGAAAGCTCTTAGCACAACTCTTAGACAGTTGAAGCTTCTGTAAAACTCTCCAGAATATCTCCAACTACACACTTAGAAACAGCACTTAGAAGTAGCACCGGTACTTTAAACTTACCGAATGGGGGGCTGATTAGCCTTCCCGTTCGGGAGTTCTGGAGCCCTGGAGGTTTCAGCGGTGTTCGGGTAATTGAATGTCCGATTCGAGTTCCAGACACTGGACGACCAAACACCGCTACATAGAAGGACATTTTAGGACAGCCATAGTACCATCCGCTACAACCGATGTATAGACACGATGTACAGACACAGATATAATCACAGACACACAGATACAAACACTGTATACATACAGATACACAAAAACACATATATAAGGGCGCTAATTCGCCAGCACAAATACCCAACTTGATATTGTGCCGGGAAAGAGCTGTACAACCTTATAAACATGTACTTATGAAAAAAATTTATCGTAATTTATTAAAGATAAAAGCCTTAGTCTCCTATCCACTAGGTACATAGGTGTGGAAGGTAGAAAATATCTATATAAGAGGCTTAGATAGCAATGGACTGGTAGAACTGAAGGTAGATATAGTCTGTGCTACATTAGATAAAGAGATCTAGTAAAGACTAATAGTAGGTATCTAGAAGGCATATAGACGCTCCATTCTACACTACATAGCCATAAATCATCTAGAAACTCTCTAAATATCCACAGCTCGATGCTACCTAAATAGAATCCCTAATGCTTCAGCATAACATAGATCTAATGCCTACTAACACAGCTAGTCCTATGGAGGGACTAAAAAAAGTGGAACTCAGTTAAGTGCTAACCCCTACAACCCAAGTGCATAATTAAAAATAAAGTAGGAAAAAAGTGGTTGGTTTTTTGACCCAGAATGTGATTCCTTATCATGCCAAACTGTGCAGCCTTGATGTAGAGGCTTTATACAGTTCAATTCCTCATGAGCTTGGAATTGAACATTGCAGAATGTTCCTCTCTCTTAATTCTAAATTACCTGAGACGTACATTGAATTCATATCAGATCTGTTGAAATTTGTATTAACACATAACATATTTCTCTTTAATGGTAAATTGTATCAACAGATGAGGGGAACAGCCATGGGGACACCATGTGCACCCTCATATGCAAATCTACATCTGGGCTGGTGGGAGCGAATAATCAGAGAAGACCCTAACCTCAAACAGTATATGGATCAGGTCCTTTACTGGAAGAGGTACATTGACGACATTCTTGTCGTCTGGCTGGGTACCCCCGAGTTCTTTATGGACTTTGTCGCTGTCCTCAATAATAACACCTATAATCTGCGGTTTACAAGCGAGATGGGGGGTTCTAAATTATGTTTTTTGGACGTTTCTCTCGAAAAAGGGGAAGCGAACAAAACGAATACTACACTTTTTAGGAAAAAAACAGCTACAAACAGCCTTTTGGACTGGTCTAGTTACCATCCTATTCCATTAAAAGCTGGAATCCCCATCGGACAGTACCTCAGATTACGACAAAATTGTTCATCCCTGGATGACTTCAAGTCCAAAGCAAGGACTTTGAGATTGTCATTCAGGGAAAAAGGATATCCTAATAGGGCGTTAAAGAGAGCATATGTGAGGGCTCTTTCAACTGAACGACAAACTCTTATTGATGACAATTCTGTTAAACAGGAGGGACAGCTGATAAGATGTATTGGAACTTTTGATGCTGGGTGGCAAAAAATGATGGGAATCTTTAAGAAATATTGGCCCATCATATCTACAGACAAACATCTTAAAGACATAGTGACAACGTATCCTTCTATTACAGCCCGTAGAGGTAGGAATTTAAGGGACTTACTTGTCCCTAGTCATCTCTCCTCATTGTCAATTTCAGGACCTTTTAAAAACTACTTACCTATTGGCACATACCGATGCGGTCACTGTAGTGCATGCCCCTTTATTAATAAGAACTCTAAAGTTTGCAATAATAATTCCAATTCAGAGACTTTTAATCTGCGTTCTTTCATCAATTGCCGCACTGCAGGGGTTATTTATTTACTTACCTGTTCATGTGGCCTTATGTATGTGGGGAAGACTTTTCGTCCCTTCAAGTTTAGAATTAGGGAACATGTAAACTCAGTAAGGAGACGTCTTGAAACCCCTATATCAAGACATTTACATCTTTACCATAACCATTCTTCAGCGGGAATACGCTTTTTGGGATTAGAACATATCCCTCAGCCCCCACGTAAAGGTGGGCGGGATACCAAACTCCGTCAGAGGGAGGCATTTTGGATTTTCAGACTTCAAACTTTATCACCACATGGTTTGAATGAGGGGTTTTCATATACCCCTTTCATTCAATAAACAATTATTAGTAACTTTGTATGGGTATTTTTTTGTCAATTATGATCTTAATTATTAGTATTTAATATTAATTTTGAAGTCTTATTCACGTTTTGGTTAGTTAAGTGTTTATTATCATTTAGGGATCCCTAAGCTACTATATATATCTCCCTATATAATTTTAGTGATGCCACACTGGTCATTACTATTTATGTAATTGTTTGGAGCAAGGGATTCTATATTATTCCTACTATGTAGTAGGATTTCACATTGAATATACTCCTCACACTATGGATGGATAAGGGACAAATGGGAGTGTTATGCATTCCAGTGTGCCCATTCTAAAATTACACCCGGGTGTGAGGTGGTTGTTTCCATTCTTTCCAATGAGACTTACCTTGTTTCACATAACTATACACTTAAGTGCCTTATATTTAGGCAGTAAGTGGTTAATTCTGGATCATGATCTGATCACCCTTGAATGTATTTTTCAGGGTTGATCAGTATGTTAATCCCCTCGTTGTACTGTACTGTCTGGTTGTACTAACCCCGCCCATCCAGTGACGTCTTTGTGACTCATTAGGTTGTTGATGGGGGGGACGTAGTATAGAGATGGTGCCCGCCCCTTCACTGCCCGCGTGACACAGTGCTTGACATCATAACCACGTGGGGTATGCGGACGTGTTGTCCCCTCCCTCACTCATGTGGCGTAGCGTGCTGACGTCACGGAGAGTATACGGAAGGAGGTCGGGCTACAGTGGACCATGAGCATATGATTGAGAGGCGGGTTTCATTGGGACCAATGAGATGTGAGTTTCTCATTTTGACGAACCAGCTGTTAACAATGTCCAATTGTGTATTGGACATTTAAAGAAGCGGGAGAGACCGGTAGCTTTTGTATTTGCCCCTGACAAAGGCGTCTTGATACGCTGAAACGCGCGTCAGGCTTTTTTCCTACTTTATTTTTAATTATGCACTTGGGTTGTAGGGGTTAGCACTTAACTGAGTTCCACTTTTTTTAGTCCCTCCATAGGACTAGCTGTGTTAGTATGCATTAGATCTATGTTATGCTGAAGCATTAGGGATTCTATTTAGGTAGCATCGAGCTGTGGATATTTAGAGAGTTTCTAGATGATTTATGGCTATGTAGTGTAGAATGGAGCGTCTATATGCCTTCTAGATACCTACTATTAGTCTTTACTAGATCTCTTTATCTAATTTAGCACAGACTATATCTACCTTCAGTTCTACCAGTCCATTGCTATCTTAGCCTCTTATATAGATATTTTCTACCTTCCACACCTATGTACCTAGTGGATAGGAGACTAAGGCTTTTATCTTTAATAAATTACGATACATTTTTTTCATAAGTACATGTTTATAGGGTTGTACAGCTCTTTCCCGGCACAATATCAAGTTGGGTATTTGTGCTGGCGAATTAGTGTCTTTTTTCTTACTTTATATTAGGATTATCCCCTGCATCTGTACAACCTGGTGGCACCTTTTTTGTTTTTTGATTTCAGGGTTCTAGGAGGGATATGTGCCTTTCTTACCCTTATCTGGGCTGAAAGGAGATTCCCAACTGGACTTGGATTCTACTTTTAGAATCCCTTGAGAGGGCTTTCTCCTCTCCTTGTCCAACCCTCTTGCGCAACTCAGATTGTGCACCCGCGAGAAAGTGACCAATTCTCACTTCTTCCCAGCATTTCCTGCAGAAAAGAAGGGGCCCAGTTTTTCTGTTATATCACCGAAGTGCACGATCAGGCCACTAAAGACAAATGTCCATCGGGAGGCCCTTAGTACATGGGTCACACAATGGGCTCCTCACCTTGAGGTTATTAACCTATGCAATGCAACTGCATCAATAGAACCTTCATTACTTAAATTTATCCGCGTACCCCCAGGGGAATTGGATGATACCCCTGGGGGTACATGTGCTGTGACGAGACCAATCTCGCCACATTGCATTGGAGAAGCCTGTTTGCTCGCCTGCTGCCTTTGGACTATGGCCCCTATGTTAAAAGACTTTGTTTCGCCTGCAGAAAAGATTTATTTGTTCTTTTCTGCCTGGTGTTCGGTAGATTCAAACTACCGAACAACCGCACGAATGACTAGACCACCTGGGAGCTGGAGTGTGCCGGCAATTAGCCTCCCTGAAGCTACGGTTAACCACAGTTTAATTGACGAATGCTGGGTGGCCATTCGTATCCCGAACACGAGGTCGCGGCCATTTTAAACATGCGAATGCACAGCGGTGTTTGACGCTTAATTCATGGAACTAAAATCGGACACAGTTTTGCGCGAACACCGCTGAAGCCGCCGACCTCCCTTCTTGTTCGGTGGAAGTACACGATCGGCCGGTGTTCGGTAGTTTTACTTGTCTATGTTATACCCTTGATAGGAATCCCATGGAGCCCATTCGCATGAAACTGACTGTGTAAAGACTTTAGCTCCATAGCGATTAAACTGTATTCGTGTGGTCTGAGCGCCATTCGCTTAATAATGTGCGCTCAGACCTGGGCTATCTGGGGACATGTTAAATGTATAAGTTTATTGTAATGTGTCTTACATGGTGTATTTTAACAGTAATTCGTGTTTTAGTATCCCCAAGTGCATAATGGCGATTTGCCTTTGTCTTGGGAGATAATTGAATTACTTCTCAATTATCTCCAAGGCAGAGGGGAGGAAGCCAGGATGCATTGTGGGAATACAATGTGACTGTGTGTCCTATTTGTCAACTTGTCTGTCCCTTGTCACAGTCTCCCATTTGGTCCCCTAGGGGAGTGTCCACCAGGTGGGAGACCTGCATAAATACTGGGCAGGTGGCCCTCATTAAACAGACCACTGCTTGATCCTCAACACAGAGCCTTGTCTCGTCTTTGGGGGGATTTACTGAATGCTGATAGAGACTGATTGCTAGGAGTGTAAGCCGCTTGGATGCTTTTCCTATTCGTCTGCTAGCAGCGGTTCGTATGGTTCCTGTTCGTGTGTTTGGAGTGCTATATTGGATGCCATTCGGGAGTTTGGAGCATTCACTTATTGGCAGTTCATGTGTTTGGTGTTCTACAATAGCTGTGCCTGCATCTCTGGAAAGGGGGATGATTGCCTAAACGGTTTTAACCCCTTGTGTGCTGAAACGGTCCGTTACATGTGTCATTGGCTGTGAAGCCCTGCTCTTGATAAACAATACAAATGGCATAAGTTGCTTCTGAATTGTATTTAGCAAGAGGTTTAACATCCAATATTTTAACATCCAAGGTTTTAATATAATACAGTCCAGGAGTAGGGTAGGGTTAGGTTTAGGGGTAGGGTTAGGGATGGGGTTAGGAGTTAGGGGTAGAGTTAAGGTTAATGTTGGGGTGGGGTTTGTCACGTATTCATCCGCTTATAAAAATGTGATTAATGACATTTACTGTTCAGACAGAAAAAGTTGTGCCAAGCAGCAATCAATCCACAGGAGGGTTTGTGCTGAGCAGCAATCATGCAAATAGGAACCTGGTAACTGACTTTGAAGTCAATGGCCAGTTACAACCAATCAGATCCACAGGTGGGGTATTTTGGCCCATTTTTACTCTTGCTCAGTGCCCTTTCATGGTTTCCCTTGTGGTTGTCCGAGAGTGCGTTATTGATTCTGGTTATTCTGGTAATTTGACTTTGGCATTGATTTTGACTTCCCTATTTTCTGGCATCCCTGACCCCTGGCTTTTCCTTATCACTGTCTATTTTTGTGTCCCTTGACCTCGGCTATTCCTGAATATTCTTTGGTACGTTAGTCCGGCCATTCTAAGGTCAGGTATACGTTACCTATCAGTTCTCTGTGTTACATAATTCCACATGCTAGATCATATTGTAATCCTGACATTAAGACATGGCCATATATTCTGTAGAATTGTGTAAGCACATAGCTGCTTGCGAAAGGAAACTGGAGGATAATGATCACCGCATGGATCAATTTGCCCAGGCCTTCAGTGCGCTTCTTACCCGAACAGCGCACCTGCAACCTGTGGCCTCATCTCCACCTTATATACCTCCGCCGATAGTACACAAGGCACCTACTATCTACCTATCTCCTCCCCTGCATTTTGATTGTTATATTCAAGAATGCCGGGGATTTATTAACCAAATGGAGTATCATTTTGAGGCCTCACCGGGATCTTTTCCCACAGACAGAGCTAAAATTGGTTACCTAATAAATCAATTAAAAGGTAAAGCTTTAGCTTGGGCCAATCCATTATGGGAGAGGAATAGGAGTGTGGCACACAATTACCAGGAGTTCCTTATGGAATTCAAACTTACATTTGAACCTTTAGGCAGAGAGGATGACACCTCTACTGCCCTGATGCATATCAGACAAGGGAACTGGTCTATTTCGAAATATGCCATAGAATTTCGTAGACTGGACTACTAGTGGGTTAATCTCTGCATTTAAAAAGGGATTATCTGAAACTATGCTAAATGAGATTGCTGCCAATGATTTACCCAAAAAGCTTAATGAATTTATCATTTTTGTCATGCAGATTGATAATAGATTAAGAACCAGAGAAGCTACTAGAAACAAGACCAGATGCATGAGTATGCATTTAGCACCCTGTTTCTCCAGACCTATTGTCCCTTAAATTCCTGTACAGTCCGAACCCGAAACCATGCAGTTGGGGGTCACTAGACTGTCAGAAGCAGAAAGACAATATAGGAGAAAAGAAGGCCTATGTCTATACTGCGGTAGGAAGGGACATATGGGAAACAATTGTCCCATACGTCCGGAAAATTACCGCACCTAAGCACCTTAAGGGGACAGGTCTTAGGTGTAATGGAGATGTCCTCTGAAAAGAATAAAAATGGGTTTCTCCTTGATATTTCTATCGCCTTTGACAAAAATAACTTTTCATGCAAAGCCCTGATGGATTTAGGTGCTGCTGGAAACTTCATCGACGTTCAATTTGTCAAAAGTAATACTATACCTATCAAAGAGCTGTTGATGGGAGACTACTCTCACAACCATTGAGAACACATGACATTTTTCCCAGTAATATTTCCAATGGTGCTTTACATAAGGAAGAGATTACATTTCAGGTGATTGCATCTCCTTGTCCCATTATATTAGAATTCCCATGGCTTAGCAAGCATAACCCTCATATTGACTGGGCTAAAGGGGAAATATTAGAATGGGGTAAGATTTGTAATGAAAGGTGCATATTGCATGTCACCAAAAGAGTGGGCACTATTGAATTATCCACTAGCACACCTCAAAATCCCGAGATCCCTATACAATACCAAGACATTAAAGAAGTATTCAGCAAGACTCAGTCTAATACTCTACCTCCTCACAGAGCATAAGACTGTTCCATTAACTTACTACCAGGCGCTATGCCACCTAAGGGAGCAGTCTATGCTCTATCTCCTCAGGAGAGTAGTGTAATGGAGGAATATATTAAAGATTCATCCAAAATCATCCTCGCCTGCTGGTGCAGGATTCTTTTTTGTACTTAAAAAGGATGGTGAGTTGCGCCCATGTATCGATTACAGGGCATTGAACAAAATCACCATTAAGAACGCCTACCCCATTCCTCTTATTGCTGAATTATTTGACAGACTCCAGGGCTCTAAAGTGTTTACTAAGCTTGACGTTAGAAGCTGTGACGAAGTGCCCTTCGCCACTTTGTCCTGGAGAGGCCTGCTATGGCCCCTGGGAGATTGTACCCTCTTAAACCAGCATTTGGGCTTATGGACTTTTATTGGACTGTGTCTGTGAGCATATTGGGGCTTATGGAACAGTCTGTAAGCATATTGGGGCTTATGGATTTTTTATGGGATTGGTGCGGGCCATTTAAGCACATTTTTGGGACATGGAGAAAATTGTGACAATGCCCTTTTAAGACGGTGTCCCCAGACTTGTTTTGGACACTGCCCCTTTAAGCCTGTGTCTCCAGTATCCCCAAACCTGGTTAAAACCCTTTGTTCCTGGCTATTTCCCACTTGGTCCAGTAAATGGGGCTTACTGAACAAAGTACCACACAGGCGGATCACCCAGAAGTGGAAGTGTGCAGGCAATTTACCTCCCAGGCTGGGAGCCTGCTGAAGGTAAATTGCTGAACGCTGGCTGGTCACTGTTCGCGCAAACGAACACGTGGCGGCGCCATCTTTGTTCATTCAAACACGGTCAGTGTGTGCAGCCAAATTCATGGAACTAAAATCGGCTGCACATTTCCGCGAACACCGCTGAACTGTACCTTCTCCCATACTGAACTTTCAGCCGCAGAGACTAAGTCCCATTCAGCGACCATTTAGTCATTTTTTCAGCCTGAAATAGACTGACTGCACAGCCCAAATCTATGGAACTGTTTTGGGCAGGAAAATGTGCTTGCGGTCCGTCATAAAGGACTTCCGGCTAGCTTTTTATCTACTGGATGGATTTGTCAGATTTTTGAGAGTGTTTATGTTGAAAGTGTGCTGATTCTGAATATGTGATTTTTATGAAGGACGTATATTTTTAAAGTTATAGTACGTGTATAAAAACTGTTTTTTTCCTGCCTGTGTTAATTATGTTAAGCATTGTGTGCCATAATTAGATCACAGGCAGAGGGGAGAATTTTTGTGGGTAATTGCTGGGAGTGTTTTCTGTAATGTACGTGTGTTATTGGTTGTTCTGTAAAACCCTGTGGGGGGTCCTATGTAGGGAAAACCTGCATAAAAGGCCCTTTGGTGCCAAGTAATACAGATCTTCTTGACCCTCAATACGTAGCCTTGTCTTGTTATTGGAAGGAACTGCTATAATCACACTGGGGATTGCTATGCTCTGCATACTCCCTTGAGCTTTTAATAACTTAGCTCTTTTAAGAGCTGTTCCTGTTACGCTCTCCTGGAGGAGAGGTCGTCCCCACATGGTTCTGGAGGACAGAAGCTGATCTAGGGTGGACAGAAGACGGCGAGACTCCTGTTAAGCTACGGTGGTTGTGGAGTCTGCTGTGGTTGTGGTGTCCAGTGCAGTGCTTGTGGTCCTCGGCGCAAGCTAGGAAGCGTCCATCAACGGAGGGTACTCGGTCGGAGTACGGGGAGCTCCGTTACAGAAGCGCTTACAATTTAGTGAGAATCAAGGAAAACCACGAGTGGAAGACTGCATTTAATACCAGAAGTGGACACTATGAATATCTAATGATGCCATTTGGGTTGTGCAATGCTCCAGCGGTTTTCCAAGATTTCAGGGATTACATTTACTAATTTGTCTTGTTCTTTCTGGATGATATCCTTATTTATTCTACTGACCTCCAGTCTCATCACGATCACATTAAACAAGTACTGCAAACCTTGTTTAAAAAAAACAACTTTATTGTAAATTGGAAAAATTTATCTTTGACCAGTCTGAAGTGCAGTTTTTAGGATATAATATTTCTGTCTCGGGGTTTCAGATGGATCCTAAAAGACTAGAGTCTGTTCTACAGTGGCCTTAACCCATTTGGTTGAAAGTCATTCAAAGGTTCATTGGTTTCGCCAATTATTACAGAAGATTTATAAAGGGATTTTCTTCAGTAATAGCCCCCATCACCAATATTAAATGCAAGGGGGCTAGTAGTGCGATATGATCTAAGGATCATATTGAAACCTTTGAAACTCTAAAGCAGCGGTTTGCCTCCACCGACATATTAATACATCCTGACACCAGTAAGCCTTTCATACTGGAGGTTGATGCTTCAGAGACAGGGGTAGGGGCAGTTCTCTCCCAGAGGGAGAGCCAGGAAACTCCATTACATCCTTGTGGTTACTTTTCTAGAAAGTTGTCTCCTGTTGAGCACAATTACGATATTGGCAATAGAAAATTGTTGGCCATTATGCTATCTCTCAAGGAGTGGCAACATCTTTTAGAGGGTTCCAAGGACCCCCTTTTGATCATTACTGATCACAAAAACCTGGCTTACATAGGAGATGCTGAGCGATTATCTTCTAGACAAGCTAGGTGGTCTCTCTTTCTTTCTCGCTTTAATTTTCTTATCACTTATAGACCTGGTTCTATAAATGTCAAGGCCGACGCCTTGTCCAGGCAGTTTGATACAGAAGCTATACTAGAGCAAGAAACGTCCCATATCATTACCCACGAAATGTATCATTACGTCCTTTCATTGTCCTCTCCACTGCTTGGCTCCATCATGGAGGCTCAGTCTCAGACGCCCTGCGGTAAACCTCAGGACAAGCTGTTTGTTCCATTGGGGGAAAGGGTTAATATCATGAAGGTATTTCATGACTATGTGTTTGCTGGTCACCCAGGTATTAATAAATCCACTTCTGATATCATGAGGTCATTCTGGTGGGATTCCCTCAGGAAGGATGTTGAGGAATATGTGCAGGCTTGTTCTGTTTGTGCGGTTTCCAAAGTGCCTCATAAACTCCCTTGTGGCTTGTTATAACCTCTTCCTATTCCTGAGGTCCCATGGTCCCACTTGTCCATGGACATTGTTGAACTTCCTAGTTCTAACGGTTACACCACCATTCTCATGGTTGTGGACCGTTTTTCTAAAATGGCTCATTTTATTCCTCTCAAGAAATTGCCATCATCTCAAGACCTGGTACTAATCTTTATAAAAGTAATTGTCCGTCTGCATGGCATTCCTCACAATATAGTATCTGACAGAAGTTCTCAGTTTGTGTCTCGGTTTTGGAGGGCCTTCAATAAACAATTAGGGATTGAATTGTCTTTTTCATCTTCTTACCACCCCCAGACCAATGGTACAGCTGAGAGGGCTAACCAGTCCTTGGAAATATATTTGCATTGTTTCGTTAATAGCACTCAAGACAATTGGTCTGAATTACTACCATAGGCCGAGTTTGCTAGGAACAATGCTGACCATGACTCCTCTGGGCATAGTCATTTTTTTGTTAATAATGGTCGGCATCCTACTGTCCTACCGGCTGTTTTTTTTTCTGATACTGCTATTCCTGCTTTGAATGACCGTCTGGCTTCCATCCGTGATACCTGGGTTAAAGTTCAATCTGCTCTGGGTACTGCAGCTGACCATTTAAAGCATTATGCTGATACATGCCGAGGTGCCAATCCTGTTTACCAATGAAGAGTATGAGGTCTCCTCCATAATTGATTCCGGGTTTACTCGAGGCACTTTGCAGTACTTGGTGGATTGGAAAGGTTATGGACCAGCCGATCGTTCTTGGCTTCTGGCATCTGATATACATGGCCGCAAGATTCGCTATTTTCACGCCAAATTTCCTCTCAATCCTGGTCCTGCCTGCCTAGTGGACATTCTTCAGGTGGGGGGTAATGTCATGTATTCATCCACTTATTAAAATGTGATTAATGGCATTTACTGTTCAGACAGGAAAAGTTGTGCCAATCAATCCACAGGAGGGTTTGTGCTGAGAAGCAATCATGCAAATAGGAACCTGGTGTAACAACAAGCCCAGTATGACTGCAAAAGACAAATGGATTATACAGCCGTTCGGTATTCTTGTAAGCATTCACCATGCGAATGCTTACCTGCCTTAACAGGCCACCCTGACTGCTAATTATGGCCAATTTACCTCCCTGGTTGATGGGCACTTTATTCGAATCAACCGCATGAACGCTATGGGAACTGTAAGCTCAGCCGCCATTTCGGGACTTACACGTGTTCGCGGCCATTTTAACTCCCGAACAGCAGTGTTTGCCGATGAATGTCTGGGACTAAAATCGGACACTCAAACAGGCGAACACCTCTGAGACCTCCATACCTTCGGGAAAACATCAATAAACCTACCGAACGACCGGGCTTTCGGTAGAAAGAATTAACAGCAGATGGGGATTTCAGTGAACCCAGGATGGTATACAGATGGTCGGCCGTTCGGGAGTTTTTACCCACGTTTTTAGACCGACTGCAGGGCCAGCATTCATGGAACTGTTTTTGGCTACTGTGCCCGTGCAGTCGGTCAAAACTTCTAAGCCCTATATATCCCGAACGGCTGAACCGATTGAGCTGATTTTTTCATATGTTGGTGCCTGAAATATAAGCTATTTATGTATGTACCCCAAGTATTTGGGGTACATCCAAACTTTGGGGAAAAATTGTTCCTTTTTAATTATGTTATGTAGTTATCTGAGGGGAGGGAATTTACCGAATGTATATTGTATGGATTGGTTGTATTGCTAATTATGTGGGTGTCTCCCTTGCATGGGCAGAATCCCATAAAAGCAGAGTGTCTGTCAATAAACCCTCAGTTCTTCTTGACCCTTCAAAATGTAGCCTCGTCTTGTTCTTGAAAGGGGAATCTCTGCAGCTTAATCACCTAGCTCTTTTCAGAGCTGCACCTGGCTTCCACTCTTGATCCAGCAGAAGGGAATAGGCGACTCCATCACTACACAGCGACTGCTGGGAAGAAAAGGACGTCCCTAACGGCTGGTACCCTCTCTACACCAGGTTAGCCGTTACACCTGGTAACTGCCATCAGATCCACAGGCCCAGTTTTCCTCTTTCTCAGTGCCCTGTCGTGGTTTCCCTTGTGGTTGTCCAAGAGCGCGTTATTGATTCTGGCTATTCTGGCATCCCTGACCCCTGGCTTTTCCTTATCTCTGTGTCTCTTTCTGTGTCCCTTGACCTCCGCTATTCCTGACTATTCTTTGGTATGTTAGTCCAGCCATACTAAGGTCCGGTATACGTTAACTATGAGTCCTCTGTGTTACACAATTCTACATGCTGGATCACACTGTAATCCTGACAGGGTTGGGGTAGGGGTAGTGTTGGGGGTAGTGTTGGGGGTAGGGTAAGAGGTAGGGGCAGGGGTAGGGTTAGGGTGGGGGTAGGGTAAGGGTTATGGGGTCAGGGTATGGTTGGGTTAGGGGTAGGGTCGGGGGTAGTGTTGGGGGCAGATCCTTCATTACTGGATGGTACCCCTGGGGATACATGTGCCATTGGCTGTGAACCCCTGCTCTAGATAAAAATACAAAGTTGCTTCTAACTTATATTTAACAAGAAGTTGAATTAGATTTAACATCCAAGATTTTAATATATTACTATCCAGGGGTTGAGGGGTAGGTTTAGGGGTGGGGTTAAGAGTAATGGTAGAGTTAGGGGTGGGGTTGGGGTAGGGTTAGGGTTAGGGCTAGTTTTTGGGTAGGGTTAGGGTAGGGTTGGGTTAGGGTTGGTGTAGAGTTGTGTGTAGTTGGGGTTAAGGTTGGGGTTAGGTTTAGGGTTAGGGTTGGGATAGGCTTAGGGGTAGGGTAAGGGAACTGCTGAAGTCCTGAATTCACAAAGTCACGAATTTCCACATTGTCGAAGTCCCAAATTTCGGAAGTGCCGAACCGGTGAAGTGCCGAAGTCCTGAATTTTGGAAGTGCCAAAGTCCCTAATTGCCGAAGTCCCGAATTTCAGAAGTCCGAACTGAATTTTTTGCCCATGCACATCCTTAGTGCAGTGTCCCTGTCCTCTTAAGTCCTGCATTATAAATCATGATTAATTTGCAGAACAAAAGCTGCCTCTAGTGACTGTCAAAGGCACTACCTTGTGGCTAACCGATTTTTGGTTGCTTAACTGACACTGGATGTCCTCATGCTCTGCAAAATGGCACTTCAAATACAGACGAAGTGTCGAAGTAGTCGAACAGGTGGCGGCGGCCATCTTATTTAGTTGAACATTTACCTTCCAGAGAAATTTGACTATTCATTCGTATAGTTGGACGATGGTCGGTGAATCGAAGCCCATGAACAAGAGACACACTTTAACTATGGCCATTCACCATTCCATTCAGTAATTCAACTGTTTTAAATAGACTGTCTGCACAGCCTAATTCTCTGGAACTATTTTGGGCATGAAACCATGCATGCGGTTGGTCAAAAGAGACTTCCAGGAATTTCCTGAACCCCTGCTCTGATTTGGGTGATTTTTGGATATGTTGTTCACCCAGATCAGGGCTATCATCGATATATAAATATTTATATAATGTAACAAACTGCCCTTCGCCACTGGCTTTTGGAGAAGCCTGATTGCCAGTCTCTTGAACTATGACTATGGTCCTGGGGTGTATTGCCCTTTAAGAACATTATTGGGGCATATTGAGACTTGGCACAATGCCCCTTTTAAACTGTTGAAGTGGTTGAAGTGGAACTTTGAACTACTGAACAGCCGGACCCCACACAAGTGTAGTGTGCAGCCAATTTACCTCCCAGAACCTGTAGTTAACCGCAAGCTAATTGACGAACGGCCATTCGTATTGTCGAACATGTGGTGGCGGCCATCTTATTTAGTCAAGCGGGGTCAGCGGTGGTTTGCCGTCGAGTTCATGGACCTCAAATAGGATACTCAATGGCATGAACACCTCTGAACCTTACCTTCTCTGGGTCTTCGACACTTCGATGGAAATCAAAGTGCGTTTTAATATTTAAACGCCACGTTAACATTGGGTTTTGCACGAACGCCGCCCGTTTGTGCATTTGAATGGAACTTAGCATTTTAACTGTGAAATAGACTGACCACACCGCCTAAATCTATGGAACTCTTTTGGGCATGAAAGCCATTCTTGCTGTCGGTCAAATAAGACTTGGAATTCGTGAACCCCTGCTTGAATCTGGATGATTTTTGGATAGATTGTTTGCCCAGATCAGAGCTATCCAGGGATTTATGGGGATATGTTGTTGTTTTGGGGTGTTTGTGTTTTGGGTAAAAACTCTATATTTTCTGCCTGTAATAATTAAGTTAGCCTATTGTATTTAGTAATTATATCACAGGCAGAGGGGAGGGTTTGTGTGCCTTAGCTGGGAGTGTCTGACTGTACAGTGCTGTATTGATTGGCTGTTGTAATTTTGTGTCCTGTGTACCACAAGGTCAACGTGGGTGGAAACCTTGTGGGAAAATGTGTACATAAGAAAGATCTGTATGCTCATGAAAACAGTCCTACATGACCCTCAACTCGCAGCCTTGACTCATGTTTGGACGGGACAGCTATAATCACTACATATTCCCTTAGCTTCACTGAACTTTTGTAAAAGCTCTTGTTCCTGATCCTGCTTCGCTCTCTGGGAGCAAGAGAGGTTCTCCCACTGGAGCCTTGTTGTAGATCCAGGGTGGGTAGAAGACGGCAAGACCCCAACCCAGCAGCTGCGGTTTGTGGGGTCTGCAGTACTTATGGTGCTGATGGTCCCTGGTGAGCGCTAGGAGCATCCTTTCTACGGTACAACCCTCAGCTAGTCTGGGGCAACCGTAACATATATTTATGGGGATATTATGTACCCCATGGAGCAGCGTAGCTAAGTGGAGTGGGTCTTGACATTGCCAGGAGACAGGCATCTAAGGGTCAGTGGTTAGGGATTCTAAGGAAGTGGGGTGGAGTTATAAGAAAAGTACAAGTAGTGGCCATTTTAGATCTAGGGATCACTTTAATCTACGTTGCACTTACCTGTTGCGGCAGGATTTGTGTGGCTTTTTCTTTTGTCTCCTCTGGAGGTTGTCAGCAAGATGGAAGATTGGCGGGCAGCAGTGCAGGAGAGGGGTGTCGAGTGGCTCAGGGATCGCCTTGGAGATGCTTTGCCAACTGGATCAGGAAGCTCCCTGGGTCAGAGGCAGGTCAGGAGGACAAGGCCCCCGCAGAGATTGAGCCCCAGCACAGTTCCGGGTTCCCAGCATCCAATGAGCCCTTCTGGAGGTCTCAATGGCGGCGATGAGTCTACCGGCGGGAAGGCCGAAAGTGGTGGTTGCGGTAGGCGTCGCAGTGCAGCCGCACGAACACGTCGTCAGGCAAGGCTGGAGTTGCAGGCTGTTGGTTCGGGAACCAAATCTGAAACTGCCAAATGTTCGGGAGACGAACGTGGAGGTACTGATAATGCCACCTGTTCGTTTCCCGAATGGGGAGATAAGAAAACTGCCGAACGTTCTGGAGTTGAACGGGGAGGTAGCCATACTGCTGGCTGTTTGGCTACCGAACGGGGAGGCAGAAAAACTGCCGAACGTTTGTTTTTTGTGTCCTCTATTACAGGGAATGAAGGTGAAGTGTCTGCTGGTGACAGGAATCCGGGAAAGCGGCCATTACAGGCAGGGTCCACCGTAATAAGGAGGAGCGGTACGGCAGGCTTCGCAGCAGGTCTTGGGAATGCTGGAAGTGCTGTTGGTAGAGCTGACAGCTGCAGCCCATCTGACGCCATTGCCCCTTCAGTTGCTGGGCCACTGGTTACCCTGGTGGTGGGTCCCGGTGTTAGCATGGTCGGTGGTGGCAGGGGGCTGGCGGGGGACTGGTAGGGCACAGAGCGGACCAGAAGGTTATAGCGATACACGATGCCCCAGAGTCTCCCCAGTCAGCGTGCGGGAGCGCCGCGCTTCCCCAGGGTCTCCCATACGACCGGGGCAGGGACGACAATGGGCGAGTCAGGTCATCAGGGAAGGATCAGACGGGAGTGACAGCGAGGGACAGCGCAGAGGGTCGGCACCCGCCAAGAGGATAGTGCACAGGGCTCAAGCGAAGGGCACAATGAGGCACCAGTCACGTAGCAGCCATCGGAGGGTGACTGACATAGAAGACAGGGTTCCCTGTGGGGCAAAGCACACCTATGGACAGCATAGGGTGCCCCCTGTCAGGACGCGGGGCTGGAGACAGTGGGAAGACCGTTCCATGAGCGGGAGTTCCCGGAGAGAGACAGGGCGCGGGCAGCTGCCTCGGTGACAGATGGCAAGTGGGGAGATGGGTTACAGTTCCCAGGAGGAGAGGGGACGGGGCAGGGTTTCCACAGCCAGCCTACCCAGGATGTCTTCTCCTTGCAGGTCTCGAAGATCATCCCACGCGTTGAGGACATCAGGACGGTCACCAGCAGGCAAGGCGGACCTGGTTGCCGAACAGGTGTCTTCAAGGTCGCCCGCGGATCGGGTGAGACCCAGCGCTGCGGGAATATGGAGCAGTGGAACTCTTGGGGCAGGACATCCACAGTCGGTCAGCAACCCCACGGCCTTTGGTGGCAAGGGGTGCGGAAGGTGAGACATTGTCTTTGCAGCAGTCAGGGGAGCTTTTAGATGGCATCAAGCAGTTAATTGACTCTTGGGTTGTAGGGAAAATGAGGGACGGGGATTGCAGTCAGGTATGGGCTCAGCTGGGGGAGGTCACTGGGTCAAGTCCCGTGGTGGTTTTGGGGGATGTGGGCAGCACGGTCGGGGACGGGGGTACGACCCCCGCGGTATAGGCGCCCAGATTGGCAAGCGAGAGGGACAATTTACTTGGGGGTGTCCCAGAGGCCGCGCGGCAGAATGTACATGTTTCTTTCGCAGGTGCATTGGGCTGTCATCTTAAACTAGAGGTAAAGGAGAAGATCTGGAAAGGGGAGTTCGTTGGGGTCTTTTCACCGCCGTTTCTTTTCCTCCTCCTCCTTTTTAACATCCTTTTTATCCTCCTCCTTGAGGCCAATGCAGCCCTCAAGGGGGCTACATTGGCCTCAAGGAGGAGAATAAAAAGGATGCTAAAAAGGAGGAGGAAGAAAAGAAACGGCGGTATACGAAGATCCCTCGGACATTTTGGAATTGGTTGAGGGCATCTGCATTTGGCCAGCGTGATGGGCGAAAAGGCGGCGGAGCAAAGTTCACAGCTCTTATGCCACCTGGATGGCATTTGGGAAGCGTATCGCACGTACGGGGGTCTGACATGGTGGCGATATGACGAGCAGTTTTGTCTGCACCTGGCGGCTAATCCGGGGATACGGTGGGACCAAATGGACCTACCACTCTGGATAAAACTTATGATGGCGCAGAAGGTGTCTCCCTTTCAGCCGGGGGCTGGATTTGGTGCTTCCACTGCCGTGTCGGCCAACCAAAAACGGGGCTATTGTTGGCTATATAACAAGGGTCAGTGCAAGTGGGGGGCCACGTGCCACTTAAAGTACGAGTGCTCCGGGTGTGGAGGCACCCACGGACTCCACAGGCACTTTAAAAAAGGTAAGACAGCTCCCACAGCAGGGGTGCCCGGAGGTTCGGCCACGTCCCCTGCAACTGGGGGCAATGCTAGTGAAGGTCGGCATGATGCTACCGTGGATAAGCCGCTACGCTAACCGGAAGGATGTGTTGTGGCTCGAAGAAGGCTTGACTAAAGGGTTCGTGATCCTGTTTCGGGAACGGGTGGTGGTTCATCGTCTTCACAATTTGAAGTCAGTGGGGGAATTTCCGGTGGTGGTCAGGGAGAAGTTGCTTAAGTAGGTCCAGTTGGGCAGGGTGGTGGGGCAGTTCACAGAACCCCCTCTACCTAACTTGAGGGTATCACCGCTAGAGGTGGTACCCAAGAAGGAGCTGGGTAGGTACTGCTTAATACATCACCTGTCCTACCCCAAGGGGTCGTCAGTTAACAACGACATTGACAAGGCCCTTTGTTCGGTGTCGTACACTTCTTTTGACTAGGCGGTGAATCTGGTGCAACGAGCGGGCCATGGGGCATTGCTGGCAAAGGCGGACTTGGAGGCGGCTTGTCACCTTTTGCCAATTCACCCAAAGTGCCATCACTTGCTGGGATGTCACTTCGACGGTGAGTATTACATGGATCTATGTTTGCCCATGGGGTGCTCTATATCTTGCGCATACTTTGAGAAATTTAGCACGTTTATGGAATGGGTGGTGAAACTGGAAGCAGGCACTAAGATGGTGGTTCATTACCTGGATGATTTCCTATGTGTCGGGCCTCCTGGATCGGAGGACATTGGAATGGGTGGCGCACATTTTTGGAATTCCCTTGGCGGGTGACAAAACGCCTACGACATGCTTGAGTTTCTTGGGCTTGGAGATAGACTCGATCAAAGGGGAGTGTAGACTGCTACAGGACAAGTTGCTGGCATTCCGGAAGGCAGTGGTGGAGGTGCGGGGAGCTAAGAAAGTCACGCTCCGGGCGCTTCATTCACTGCTGGGTCAGCTAAATTTCGCCTCTCTGGTGATTCCGGTCAGGAGGGTCTTTAACAGGTTCCTAGCTAGGGCGACGGGGAGAGGGGTGGTGTTCCCGCACCACCTTATTCGGGTCTCAGCAGCTATGAAGGCCGATCTGGATGTTTGGGAGGAATTATTATGGAATTTGAATGGGAAGGTGTTCTTTCGGGAGCGGCGTCTTGCCCGAATCTGCAGCTGTTTATGGATGCGTCGGGGAGTATTGGTTTCGGGGCTTACTTCTCGGGTCTTCTCAGGAGCGCGGGAACTTGGCCAGTGGTGTGGAAGGTCAGCCTGCTGATCCGCAACTTGGCATTCTTGGAGTTGTTTCCGTTAGTCATAGCAATGTCCCTATAGAGTCCACAGTTGAGGGATAAGAAGGTTACATAGTTACATAGTTGCATAGTTACATAGCTGAAAAGAGACTTGCGTCCATCAAGTTCAGCCTACCTCACATTTGTTTTTTGCTGTTGATCCAAAAGAAGGCATAAAAACCCAGTTTGAAGCACAATTTTGCAACAAGCTAGGAAAAAAATTCCTTCTTGACCCCAGAATGGCAGTCAGATTTATCCTTGGATCAAGCAGTTATTACCCTACGTTAAAAGATTATATCCTTGAATATTCTGTTCTTGCAAGTATGCATCTAGTAGCCGTTTGAACATCTGTATGGACTCTGATAAAACCACTTCTTCAGGCAGAGAATTCCACATCCTGATTGTTCTTACAGCAAAAAAACCTTTCCTTTGCTTAGACTAAATCTTCTTTCTTCCAGTCTAAACGCATGGCCTCGTGTCCTATGTAAAGTCCGGTTTGTGAATAGATTTCCACACAATGGTTTGTATTGGCCCCGAATATATTTGTATAATGTTATCATATCCCCTCTCAGGCGACGTTTTTCTAAACTAAATAGGTTTAAATTTGTTAACCTTTCTTCATAGCTGATATGTTCCATTCCTTTTATTCATTTTGTAGCCCGCCTCTGCACTTTTTCTAGTGCCATAATATCCTTCTTTAGAACAGGTGCCCAAAATTGCACAGTATATTCAATATATAAATCTTACCAGTGATTTATAAAGAGGCAAAATTATATTCTTGTCCCGAGAATGAATGCCCTTTTTCATGCATGACAATACCTTACTGGCCTTGGCCACTGCTGATTTACATTGCACATTGTTGCATAGTTTGATGTCTATAACAATTCCCAAGTCCTTTTCATGTGTTGTTATCCCTAATTCGCTTCCATTAAGGGTATACATTGCTTGTGTATTTTTTACGCCGAAGTGCATAACTTTGCATTTTTCAACATTAAATTTCATCTGCCATTTGAGTGCCCAGTCCCCCAGTCTATCTAAATCCCTCTGCAGCAAACTAATATCTTGCTCACATTGTATTGTTTTACAAAGTTTGGTGTCATCTGCAAACACTGAAACATGACTTTCAATGCAGTCTTCAAGATCATTTATAAACATGTTAAATAGAAAGGGTCCCAGAACAGACCCCTGAGGGACACCACTTGCCACCTCTGTCCAGCTTGAAAATTTACCATTAATGACAACTCTTTGTACTCTGTTTTTAAGCCAATGTTCTACCCGAGAACAAGCATTTTTTGAACACTAATCTATTGTGTGGAACTGTATCAAATGCCTTGTCAAAATCAAAATAGATCACATCCACGGCAACACCCTGATCTATACTTCTACTTACTTCTTCATAGAACGCAATCAAGTTAGTTTGACATGACCTGTGCTTCATAAAACCATGCTGATTTTTGCTGATAACCATGTTCTTCTCAAGGAATTCTTGAATATTATCCCTTAATAACCTTTTAAATATTTTACCAGCCACAGAAGTTAAGCTCACAGGTCTATAATTTCCAGGCAAGGATTTTGAACCCTTTTGAATATAGGAACCACATCTGCCTTCCTCCAATCCTCCGGAACACTTCCTGAAAGAAAAGAATCTTGAAAGATTAAAAACAGAGGTTCACTTATTTCTGCACTTAGTTCCTTAAGTACACGTGGATGGATACCGTCAGGCCCTGGAGCTTTGTTTATATTAACTTTCTTTAGTTGCTGCAGCACCTTGTCTTGAGTTAACCAATTACAATTATTCTGCAAGTTTTTAGTAGCAATCATTTGCACATCTATTGCCATGGGTTCTTCCTTAATATATACGGAGGAGAAATAGTTATTTAAAATTCCTGCCTTTTCCTGGTCTTCATTAATTAACACCCCCGTTTCAGTTTTTAGTGTACCTACACTTTCATTTTGTTTTTTTTTTAGAATTTATGTACTTAAAAAATGCTTTGGGGTTGGTTTTGCTCTCTTCAGCTATCATTATTTCATTTTGAAGTTTAGCAAGTCTAATTGCCTTTTTGCACGCATTATTTGCATCCTTATATCTTTTATAAGATGCATCTGATTTGTCCGATTTAAATGCTTTAAATGCCCTTCTCTTAGTTGTAATCTCTTGTTTTACTTCTCTACTAAGCCACATTGGTTTTAATTTGTTTCTTTTATATTTATTTCCCAACGGTACATACTGAGAAATGTACCTTTGTAATATTTGTTGGAAGATGATCCATTTATCCTCAGTGTTCTTTTCACTAAAGAGTTTATGCCAGTCAATATATTGTAAAGCTTCCCTTAACTTATTGAAATTGGCCTTTTTAAAATTATATGTTTTAGTATTCCCCATGTGCTTTTGTTTTTTTGAGTTTATTTCAAAGGACACTATATTGTGATCACTATTATTCTTTTTGAACAATTTGGTGCTGGTAGATGCAGTAAATGGGCTTTCAGCGTCCTCTATCCTGGCGGTGCAGCTTCTTCGACTTTTTGTCTTGTTCTGTATGCATTTTAATATTGTTTTTCAGGCACGCCACGTGCCTGGACTGTTGAATGTTATTGCTGATGCGTTATCTCGTTCGCATTGGTTGAGGATCTGGCAGGTGGCGCCTGGCGCGCAGGCGGAAGTGATGTCTTGCCCGGACGAGATGTGGCGGCTCGGGACCCCTGATCAGGGACTCCCTGGAACCCGCTACCTGGACAGCGTACAGTAAGGTGTGGAGGTAATGGGACGAGCTGGTGCAGCATACAGGGGGTCAGCTCTCAAAGGAGGCCCGGTTGGACGCGATGTTGTGGCTCTTGTGTAGGTCATTCACCTCAGGGGCCTCGGCAGCAGTCGTCGGGCATAAGCTAGCAGTGTTAGCCTTTTTGTTCAATTTTAATGGATGGGAGGATGTCACAAAACATTTTCTCGTTAGGCAGGCATTGAAAGGTTTCAGGCGGGGTAAGGTGTCGGTGGATTCCAGGAGGCCGGTTTCATTTGAGTTGCTTCAGCGGGTGGTCCAGGTCCTGCCCGAGGTGTTTTTTTCGGGGTACGAAGTTACTGTTCTCCATGGTTTTTAGTTTTGCTTTTTTCAGGGCATTTTTTGTCAGCGAGCTAATCAGCCGCAATCGCCAAGGGGCTGGGGACTCCAGGCGGTGGATGTGGAGGTGTGGAGTAACAGGGTAGTGATTAACCTGACGTTGGTTACGTTGTGGGAGCTCCCGGGTGGGAAAACGTGTCTGGTTAGGTGCGCAGAGGCCTACCAGGAGGAGCGGGCGAAGTCCGGGGGTTCATATTTTAAGCATGAGGATGGCTCTTCACTATCAAAGTTCCAGTTCCTCAGGGTTTTTCGGAAGGCGTTGGCAAGGTTGGGAGTGGGCCCAGGCCAATTCGGGACTCATTCCTTTAGGATTGGCGCAGCTACTGAAGCGGCAAGACTGGGCTTGGGGGATGAGTGGGTGAAGAAGATTGGCAGGTGGGAGTCGGTGAGGTTCAGGCCTAACAAGTCGGTATAAATCCTAAGGGTGGTTGATGGTGAATTTTGGTTTCACGGTTGTTTCGTGGTTGTCTATGTTTGCATTATGTCTTACAGGTCGGATGGCATGGGCGCATCGGAGAGCTGCAGTTCGACATCATGGTCTACAGCTGGGCTTTCCAAGTTCCGTGGTTCAGCTTCGCTGGTTTGGTTACCGGGGTTGGGGTTGGAATGCAATTTGTGTTGAAATGCTTTGCAAAATTATTTTGGGATAGGTTCCGGACACAGTGGTGCTTCACGCAGGGGGCAATGATGTGGGGTTGTTACCTCAAAAGGTATTGATCGAGGAGTCAAGCTCTGAGCTGTGGCGGGGGATGAAGAGTAAAGTTGGGGGGAGAAAAGAGTGAGATGGGGAAAAAGTTTGGAGTTCAGGGCTAATAGGTAGGCCTTTGGACTGGTTTGGTAGGTTTGAGCTCGTAGGTAGCTCCGAACTGGGATGTGTAAGGGTGTCTTGGTATGCCCCTACACTTTTGGTGCCCTTTGGTGGCAATGGATGGTGCCCTTTGGTGGCAATGGTCATGTTTCAATCTTAAGTTAAATGTTACAATGTTTGGGTATTTTGTGGGAGTGGGTCATTGTCAGGGGGTTAAAATTGTAAAATGCAGGATGGTAATTGTGCAGGCCAACGTTGGCCTGCTGTTGACAATGACCTTTACTTTTTATATTAAGAATCAATAAAGCTGTGATATAAATTTTGCCAAAACTATGGTGTCAGTGTTTTATTGGTAAATGGGTAATGGTGGGGTTTATGCATATGCCGACAAGGCGATCGTGCACATGTCATGGGGCTATGTTATGTTTTAGGGCGTTTTCTACACAATACTGTGTAAAAATTTTGTTTTTTCTACCTGGGGATAATTAAGTTAGTACAATATCTACCTTAATTATATCATAGGCAGAGGGGAGGGATTGTGTGCTGTATGTCGGAGTGACGGACATTGTTCTATTGTTCTTATTGGTCTGTACAGTTTGTAATTTGGTGCTCCATCAGGTCCAGGGGGTGTGCCTCTGGCCTGAGGAATTGTATATAAAGCCAACCTGTACCATTAAACTTTCAGTTCTACTTCACCCTCAATCTAGAGTCTTGTCTCTTATTGGGGAGAATTGCTATATCACTAAAAGAGATTACCCTGATCATCATACTCCCTTGGATAATTACTAGCTCTTGTAAGAGCTATTCCTGCTACGGTCTCTGACGGAAGAGAGGTTTACCCACTGGAACCTGGAGCCTTGTCATAAGTCTAGGGTTGGTAGGAGACGGTGAAACACCAACCAAGCTGTGGCGGTTTGTGGGGTCTGCAGTACTTATGGTGTCTGGAGAAGTGCTTGGAGCATCTGTCGGCGGAGGTACTCAGCTGGGGTACAGGATTGCATAGAACTTATTGGCAATTGTTATACATTATACATTTTACATGTGATATTAACATTTGACATTATCCAATGTGGCTGTTGTTGCTTAAGGAGTCACTGTTTCCCTGTATGAACAATGTACACTCTGACAACAAAGGTTCTTGGTAGTAACAAAGTAAACACAAATATTAACAAGCATATGGTAACACGTAAAACATTAGCATCTTGGGCGAGTGATAAAGGTGGTGATTGCTATTGCATTGAGGGCTGTTCCTCTCACCTTTGTAATTGATAACTAATGTATATTTAAGAGAAGAAGAAAAATAAAAAAAAAATGATAAATGAGCTGAATTCAGGGTTTAGGGGTTATTTGTGTAGGCAATTGGTTAGGTTTTGGCAATGGTACATGTTTGTTTTTCACTGTGTTTAGTTTTGTAGGGGTTTATTCCCCTGCTGGTCTTGTTTCCCGCTCCATTGGAGGGCCAGTGTCAGGATTCTTATTACTGAGTGGAGGGGTATATGTCTACCCCTCTCCCAACTACCGTTTCTCATAGTCCTCTCAATCTCCGTCCATCCAGATTTCCCAGATTTTTTTTTGTATTTCATTGTACCCCTAATTTGCACTCTCAACTTGAAGTTGTGTGTCCTTAATTTTATGAATTACTGTGTCTATGGAGGGGGTGCCATGGCTATTCTGGTGGCAAGGGTAATTTTGTGGAGCAGTTTCTGTTCTTTTCTTGGCCAGTCCTCTACGATCTGGACAGTCGCTTCCTCGTCTCTGAAAAACTTTGTCTAACAGGTCTCCCACCTCCCCCTAAAAGAACTGTGCCTGTGGTTCAAGGGAGAGTACAAATAGTAGCGGGAAAGTGCACATCCCTGCCATGTTCCTTTGTTGAGGGTAAATGGAGTATTAGGAGCCCCCAAGATCTTAATTTGTGCCTTGACGTTAATATACATGACTCAAATAGTAGTGATGTATGTCGGGAAGTTTAGGTGTTTTAGCAGTTCGAACAGGTAAGACCATTTCACCCTTTCAATAGCCTTTTTGGGATCTAGGGATAGGATTATAGTCGGTGTTTGATTAGATATGTTTTGCCTAGTATTTTTGAATAGACTGTGCCCTGGTACAGAGCCAACTTGGGCTGCATTTATAGGGGATATAGTCTATCTGCCAATACTTTTGTAAGTATTTTGGTGTTGTGGTTTATCACAGATATTGGCCTGAAATTTTCTGGCAGAGAAGTGTCTTTTCCAGGCTTCGGGAGTAATACTATATTGGCCAGTGACCTTTCAGGGTATGGGTTCCCTCCCTCCATGAGATAATTAAACCATGTTGTCATATGTGGTACCATCATCTCTAAATAAATGTCTTGTAGTATCCTCTTTTAAAGCCGTCCGGCCCTAGGGTTTTATGTCCTTTTAAATTCAATATTGCTCAGTCTACGTCACGGCCCCCGGCGACCACACAGACAGTTTAAAGAAGTTACCTGTGCAACAGTGAGTCGGGAGCTGACCCGCTGGGGCGTCTGTCCCCTCCACATATGGGATCCAAGATGACTGCGAGGTCGCAGCCATTTGTAGCCCCGTCTCCAAAAATCACGCAAATGTGCGTGTGACATCACAATGTCAATGCGCACACACACGTTCTGGGGTCAGAGGCCAAGCCCTGATGAATCACAGGCCAAAGAGGGATATTTAAACCCCTGAATTTCCCTAGTTCATTGCCTTGTCATGGTTTCTGTTCCTGGTTCCCGAGAGTGCGTTTTCTTTTTCTTGTTATTCATTTTCCCGGTATTCTGACCTTAGCTATAACGGACTATTCTGATCTCTGATTTCCCTAACTTGGCTTTCTTACCGATCTTGTGTATTTCTGGCTTTCTTGACCTCGACTTTCCCTTGACCATTCTCTGTCTTTCAATGTATCAATTCGGCCATCCTAAGGACCAGTTTACATTCTGTCTATTTTTCCTATTCTATGTAATGTTACATAGTTTTGCATGTTGGATCACATTAGCAGTCATGACCGTCTCTCATCTGTTGTGATCTCCCCTCCCAGAGTTTCCATGGTGGCAGAATTAAATTTTCGGTAGGGCTGTATGTCACTGTGTCCCTGTATGAACAATGTGCACTCTGTTGACAAACTGAGTTGTCTCCATTGTGGGGCATGTGGTTGTACGAGGACATATAAAAATCAATGAATACTGTTGCTATGTCGACTGGTGTTGTCTTGATTTGACCCCTCTGGTCCTTGATTGCTGTGATGTGTGGGTGTCAGGGAGGCAGGCATGGTGTTCTTGCGAGCAGTGTATGCATTTTGTTCACGTATTTGTAAAATGTCCTTTTGGATCACAATATTGCCCTGGCTGTGTCATCTAGCAGATGAGGCGTCTTAGAGATTTTAAGTCTTGAAGCTTACTGGGAGATGGGCTCATCTTCTGTTGTTATCAGACTTACGTAGAGCATCTACTAGAGTTTTTAATTTTTTATTTTTACATTTCTTTTTACAGGTAGTGTAACGGATCCCATATACTCTGACTGAGTATATCCATTGGAATTCTCCCCACTCCCAAGTGAATCAGTAATTAGAGCTCTTGGTTACCCAAACATCAGCCTAGACTTGATGAGGCTGATGTCCGATGTTTATATTGGCACACGAGGTTTTACAGGCACAGACCCCTGTGACAGATCCACATGTCTTTAAAATACTTTTATTCCCCTTGGTTCATCTGTTTGTTCGGTTAATTTCCTGTCCATACGTCCCGTTAGTTTATTTTTCTAACTACCGAATGAACTGCCGAATGGCCGGCAACCCAGCATGGACGTGTGCTGCTGGTTAACCTCTTGTCCTCAATAGAACGTTGTGGTTAACCGCAGATACATTCTAATTGATAAGGGAAAGCTGGAAAAACATACACTGGATTACACGAACACAGCTGAAGCCACCGACCTCTCCCCTACGGTGGATCCTGTATACAAACGCCATCCTGCTCGGTAGTTTTAATTCACGAATGGACTCACTTCAGATTGCTATTCCGTGGAATCTATTCGTATACCGAAAGACTATGTGCACAACTTTGGCTCCATGGTGATTGGACTATGTGTATGGGATCTGAGCGCCATTCGGTAATAATGTGCGCTCAGATCCAAGCTACCTGAGGATATGTTGAACCCATATATTTCTTTCAGTTATTGTAATGTTATATCATTTTATGTATTTTCTCCACCATGTTAAAATGGAATTTGGCTTCTATCCTGGGAGATAATTGAGTTACTCCCCAATTATCTCCAGGATAGAGAGGAGGGTTTTGTAAAGCAAAAGGGGAGTGTTTATAGCCAAAGTGTTTCTATTAACTACTGTATTATATTTATCCCAGTTTTCCACCAGGTCCCCTAGGGGAGTGTCCACATAGTGGAATACTGCATAAATACTGGGCAGGTAGCCCACATTAAACAGATCTCTGCTTAAACCTCAATACGGAGCTTGGTCTCATACTTGGGGGTATTGGATTCGTATGGTTTACTCGTTCGGCTGTTTGGTTTGTGAAAGATTTTGTATGGTTCCTGTTTGGCTAATTGGGGCTTTCGTTAGCTCTATTCGGAAAGGGAACATCTTCAGCGGTATTAACCCCTCTTATACCTGGGTGTACCGTAACAACCCCTACATGGGGTCTCCAACACAATACACCAGGGATTTCAATCCCAATAATCTGATGGGGGATGGTGGAGGGACAAAGCAGCTAGGTTATACTGGGTTGGCAGTGTCCCTAACACAATGCCCTGCTAGGACAGGAAGAGGAAGAGGGAGGGGAAGAAGGAGAGGCACAGACAAGCAATGCATTTAGAAAAGAAAGGGAGAGGGGGAGAGGCACAGAAAAACAATATATTTCACTTAACTATACTGTACAGTCTATAGAGCTATACAGCTGCATATACAGACACACACGCTGATCTATGTAGTATACAGGCACACCACACAGCTACATCTAGACACATGTAAAACAGTCACAAAAATGGCGCCACAAGCTTGTTGCCCACTCCAAAGAAATCGGGCCAACCATCACATATCTCCTCCCATAGAAACAGGCAGACCTGTGGCCAGACCCATGATGGGCCTGAAACGAAGGGACCTCACCTGAGTTCACAGTCCAAGTCCTTGGAGTCTGTAATAAGTGGGGGGATGTGATTAACAGCCAAACTGTATGCCAATGAAGTGTTATTGTGTTCTAATACAGGGATTCAAGCCCCCATTCTACCCTTAGGCAATAATGGAGTCCTCTGTGAAGCACATGGCCTTTCACCAGGCAAAATCAGTTGGGTTGTTGATAAACTCCTCCTCCATTCCCTTCCAATGCAATACCCCTTCCCCCAGGAGGCACTCTGGTTCTGTTACATCCTAAGGGATTGACTAAGGGAGGTGTGTCCAGCAGAATGAGGGGCTAACCTGTTTAAAGCCCTGTGAATAGCACATTCTCTCTCTCTTTGAATTACCTCTCTTCACCTTCTCTCTCCTCTCTCCCCTCTGCCCACTGTACACACTCTCTCTCTCTTACTCTCAGCTGCTGATCCATGGAGTGGTAACTGTATCACGTGTCTATGCCTGTTTTACTATGTTAGTTTAGCCTACTTTCCATTCAGTCAATGATTAGTTTTAGTAGCAACATATACTAGCCTATTTCAAATGTATATGTATTGTTTATTTGTTTGATTAAGCCTTTATTAATAAATATTATTGAATTGCCGAAAGCAAGGAGTGTGGACTCTGACTTTACACTCGGTTTTTAAGTTATTATTTTAAGTTATTATTTTTAGTTATTAATGTTATTATTAATTCCAAGTTTATTCCAACTTGCGAGTTAAACGTTTATTACATTTGGCGAGCCATGTTATTATTTTCTACCACCTTTTAAGCTCACTTGCAAGGGGGGAACAATCCAGTCTTCTCCAGATACATGTGAGCTATAAAAGGGGACAAAATAACCGAACCAATTTTTGTTTTATTTTTTGTGAGCGTTTTCGGCAATACGTCCAGGGCCAGGACGTGCGGGATCCTACAGAGGCAACCAGAGTGAGACGCAGTTTGTAAGCCGGCCATCACTTCTGGAGGATCGGAGATAGCCAGACCAAGGATTCAAAGTGGGGTGCACACCATTTGATTTGCCTGCAGTCTGAAGACACAAATCTTGTAAGTACTTTTGACTTTATTTTAAGAATGGAAATTGTAGCAGAGTATGCAGCGTCTAGCAGTTTTGATCCACTAATGTTTGAAAATGAAAATGAATTTAAGAAAATGCATAGTATGTGGTTACAATGCGAAAAAGAGAACGTGAGAGTAGATAATAAAAAATGGTGTTTGAATAAGGATAAACAGAAAATCCAAAATTGCATGAAATTGTTGCTGTTATTAAGAAATCAATTAAATCGGATACTTCTGGGGCACACTACTGTGGCTTGTATACAAAGTAGTACTCAGAAATATAGTGATTGTCCAACTTGTGGCTTAAATGCAGAATATGTAAGTACATTAGAGGACAATTATGAAGCGAGAGGAGAGCTAATTTCATCGCTTAGAACAGGTTTAGCTGCACAAACCCCAGTTGCTGTATGTGGCCATGGGGATATGTGTGCAGAGGAAGAAGAGGCATCTGGTATTGCAGAAAATGAGGACCAAGGGGTAAACAGGGGAAACCTTGTACTGGATGGGTTTGATATTAGTGGTATTCCGGTATTAACCCCCCATATAACTAAACCAACAGCATCACCTTTTAGGGACCCTTTGTCCATTACACCGACTGTTAAAAGCAGGGCATCTGCCACCCTGCAGACTGCTAAAATTCTGCAGCAGCAAGATAGGGATAAAGTAATGAAACAGCTTGTTAAGTTAAGATCCCTTTTCCCCCCATATGACTGCAAAATAGATGTAATTTCAAACATGTCCAACTTTGAATCTGCAGTCAAACAATATATGCTCTCTCCTAAAGAGGCATGTATTATGCTTAAAATGTGGGCACCAAGCAGCATTGCATGCAGATTAAATTCCCCCATAAATGGGCCCATTAATCGGGATCAAGACTGGTTCAAAGAAGACAAATGGGGGACAGAAGGAGACAGGCTTAGAGCAATCTCCAAATTGATTACCGGAGAAAGAGATTTAGACAGTCATTCACTCGCTGAAATGAAGGTACACTTACAGGATGATCCTTGGCTTTTTGCATCTAAATTTGAACAAGTGTACAGATTAACCCACCGTATACCACAAGACCAAACCCCTCCTGATTTACTGCAATACCTGATAAAAAAATTCACTTATTTAGATCCCGGAGTGCAAATGATAGCAGAGGAAAAAGACACTCTGGAAGGAGTTCTAACTATTATAGGAAAAGCTAGACAAAATTTAATTAGGAAAGGTGTTACATTACACCACAAGGTGGCAATTATGGCTACTAATGAAGGGAGGCAAGCTCTCCCAGAGATTCCATTCAGAGGTACTTGTTATTATTGCAACAAAAGTGGTCATAGACAAAAAGATTGTAGAAAGGCAAAGATAGATCAAAGGATGACTGATGGACGGCATGCTTATCCCTTTGGGCCTTTCAAAGAAAGAATAGATCAAAATATATATGAAAAGATTGACCGAAATAAACCCCCGGATAAAACAGGTCAGGGACGCCATTCTCACCCCCTGCCTAAGACCAATCTATACGGTCCTGCGCGGGAGGCTCTGGGAGTGATGACTGTACAGGGAACAGTGACTAGCAATTCTAAAATGAATGAAGAGGGTGAAGTTCCTCTGATTTCATTTTTGGAATAACTATAACTGGATGGCATGGTTCCTATTTGTAACACATTTATGGACCATGCAGGACGCCCTTACGTGAATGAAATCATGGCAAAGCAACAGACTAAGAATTGGACTAACACAGGAGCTTCAGTGAGACTTACTGACCTATCACTAAGTCTCCCTTCTGGGGCAAAACAATAACATATGAATTTATTAATGGAATTTTTTTTTACTTAATTGCATAATCCTGGAGGCAAGCTAAACACTTCAAAGGTTGCTCACACAAAAGGTAAAATTTTTGGGAGTAGCTATCACAGCTGCCCAATTAAAGAGTGATAGCAATCTTACAAGTCCCCAGACCTTTTAACAAGCAATCCTTGAAGAAGTTTTTTTTTTGGGACTTGTAATTTTTTCAAAGGAATTTGGCACACGCCCTATTTGTATCCATAGTGACATTGCTTATGCCACCAGATCAAACTCTCTGTCCCTATGGAATCTTGGGAAACTGGTTGAATGGGGACTAAAGCACCCCATCCAGTCAGCAGTAAACACTCATTCAAAGGTAGGATTGAATTTGTTAGCAAAGGACTGTCTTAGATGGAGATCAACGGCATTTACATGTAAAAGACCCTGAGGTACAACAAGCATGGGAGGAGCACTTCACATGCAAAGAACTAATTACTGATAGCCAAGATTGTTGATAAAGGTTCAGAAGTGCCAGATTTAAAAGCAGAACTGAATAGGAATCCTAATCTTTCTCTTTTATTACAGAACCATCAAACACTTCAAGTGGTTATTCTATAAAAGAAGGGTTGTTATGTTAAATTATATCCATGCCCTAAGCAACAAAGGCCTATGCATCAGAGAGTGCCAGTTGCAGACAGCCCCTGGAAGTCAATACAGAATGATTTCATAGGTGCACTTACACTGTCCAAGGGGGGTCACATTTATGGCCCCAACAAATTGTAAAATTGTGTCTACTCCTCAAACTCTGTTTGAGAAAGGGGGGGTAGGTGTAATAAAGATTAAACATTTTATCAAAATTATCCCAGGTCTGCTCCCATTATCCATTAGTGAAGGAGTTGTATGAATATAGGTGAAAGGAGGAGTTAGGATTGTATGCTCTATCTCTTCCTCTACATTCAACAAGACCCTATGTAATCCTATAAGTCAGTCCATGTAGACCAACGTAAATTATATAAAGGGGCTTGTTCCCCAGGTACAGAGTTATCTGCTAAGAACTGATACGCCTTCTTGATCTCTTACAGATTTTTCCAAAAGTACCGAGACATGGATGTTACTCAACATGCTAAAACTCACAATTGATGGAACAGCTTATCACAGGCCAAAGCAACAACAGCTGTATCTATGCAAATGCAGCTCGATCTACCAGCAGTGACAATCTACAAGTTCCATATGTAGATGTGACATTTAATTTTGGGTGGGCGGTCAAGATTGTTTGGCTAAAGCAACGTGATTCTTTCAAGGGATTTTGGAAAAGACAATAAGGGAAATTAAGAACATTGGGAATGTATATGGACTGGCTGAGGAAAATGGGAATGTATATAGGCTGGTTGAGGAAAATGGGAATGAATATGGACTGGTTGGGGAAAATTGGTTGTAGATATGGAGGGAGGAAATATTAATATGAACCGAAATGTTATGAAATGTTACTAACCCTAGTTATAATGTTAACAGCAATCTTAGAGAGTATCATATAACATGAATTATAGTGGATACATTAATCATAAAGGGGATAAATTGGGGAACAGTAGGACACAATAAGGGTGGGGAAGTGAAGGTCTTGTTGAATGTAGAGGAAGAGATAGAGCATACAATCCTAACTCCTCCTTTCACCTATATTCATACAACTCCTTCACTAATGGATAATGGGAGCAGACCTGAGTGTCAGGAGATTAGAGTGGTCTCTAGTGGTAATTTCCAAATATGTTCACTGAGACCTACCCCTATAGTTAGGAATGTTACTTTCCAATTGATTCGACTAACAGATTGGCTAGTTTCATCACACTTTCAGAACTGTTCTAGGGTCACATCCACTATTAATAAGGTTTTAGTCAGATGGGTGACAAGAAGTAGAACTAGGAATAGGAGGGTTGTCTTGGGTACGGTTCTGGGAGGTGTGGGTACTGGGTTGGGTTTTGTAAATATAATTGATATATATAGTATGACTGCAACACTCCAGTCTGAGGGTGTTAAATTCAGAGAACTATCAATACTTTAATGGAGGATTGGACACAGAAGGATCAACAAACCTGTGCTGAGTTCTTTCATCAACAACAAGAACTTTAACTAACTGAACATTTATTTACTGACATGGCTAGTACTACCTGGTGGAAGAAATAAAAAAAAAAAAACTCACTTCCGAAACCAATCATCATGGGGTACTGCCATGGAAAATGTATTAATTCACCCATTTATTATTGTATTGTGTGTTTTCTATAGTATGCATTTTTAATCAGGTTGGTATGTGTTGTTACTTGAAGTCATTGATTGTTAGAGTATATCATCTCCAATATGATATGTAAATGGAAAGAGCTCTATTGTGACAATGGGTTGTGCATTCACATAAGTAGATACACTGCAGGATGCATTATCTCTCTCTCTTATCTCTGGTGGGTTTTATAGAGTCTAAGTGTCTCATCCACTTCATTGCCAATAGGAGGGATGTAATAAGTGGGGGGATGTGATTAGCAGCCAAACTGTATGCCAATGAAGTGTTATTGTGTTCTAATACAGGGATTCAAGCCCCCATTCTACCCTTAGGCAATAATGGAGTCCTCTGTGAAGCACATGGCCTTTCACCAGGCAAAATCAGTTGGGTTGTTGATAAACTCCTCCTCCATTCCCTTCCAATGCAATACCCCTTCCCCCAGGAGGCACTCTGGTTCTGTTACATCCTAAGGGATTGACTAAGGGAGGTGTGTCCAGCAGAATGAGGGGCTAACCTGTTTAAAGCCCTGTGAATAGCACATTCTCTCTCTCTTTGAATTACCTCTCTTCACCTTCTCTCTCCTCTCTCCCCTCTGCCCACTGTACACACTCTCTCTCTCTTACTCTCAGCTGCTGATCCATGGAGTGGTAACTGTATCACGTGTCTATGCCTGTTTTACTATGTTAGTTTAGCCTACTTTCCATTCAGTCAATGATTAGTTTTAGTAGCAACATATACTAGCCTATTTCAAATGTATATGTATTGTTTATTTGTTTGATTAGCCTTTATTAATAAATATTATTGAATTGCCGAAAGCAAGGAGTGTGGACTCTGACTTTACACTCGGTTTTTAAGTTATTATTTTAAGTTATTATTTTTAGTTATTAATGTTATTATTAATTCCAAGTTTATTCCAACTTGCGAGTTAAACGTTTATTACAGAGTCCAATGTGACTAGACAAGTGGGTGGGCTCATGTGGGTATGGCACTCAGTTTTGGCATTTCATCACACATCTCTGGGTAATCACTGGGGTTGTGGTTGGCCTCTGGAGAGGAGAGCTCTCCCTGTGGATCGCACTCAGCTGCTGGGGAGCAAGACTGATTGTCTCTACTCCTTGGACCTCACACTGCCACTGGGGAATGAGACCAGTTGTCTCCACTCTCTAAAATTCCCACTGCTGCTGGGGAACAAGACCGGTTGTCTCCGCTCCATGGACCTCACACTGCCGCTGGGGAACGAGATTGGTAGTCTCTGTTCCCGGGACCTCACACTGCCGCTGGGGAATGAGACTGATTGTCTCTGTTCCCTAGACCTTACCCTGCCGCTGGGGAAAGAGACCGGTTGTCTCCACTCCCAATGAGGCCTGCTGCTGCTGGTGAAAGGGACCAAAAATCTCCTCTCCCGTTAATTCCGACTGCCACTGGGGAGAGACCTCCTCTCCCTGCATAATACACTGCCGCTGGGAAGTGGGACCGACTGTCTCCACACCCTGTCTCCACACCCTGGGACCCTGCTTGGTGCTGGGTAGTGGGACCGACCATCTCCAATCCCAGTGATGCTTGCTGCTGCTGTGGGGACTGAAAATATCCTCTCCCTGTAACTTCATCTGCCGCTGGGGAGAGAGAACAGTCATCTCCCCTCCCTGCCTGGTACACTGCCACTGGGGAGTGAGACTGACCGTCTCAGTAGTCATCTACTAGTACTAGTACCACACTAGAGCCGGGTATGCTTCATCCAGCCACAATTCCAGCCAGATCAGTTCACAGTTCCATGACCCACTCTTTAAGAGGCTGCTTTCCAAGGAAAGGCATCCTCAGTGTCTCTTGTTTCCATCTGCGCTGTTCCGAATTGGGGAGTCTCTCTCCCCCTGAACCTTGCATCCACCACAGGGCCCTATGCCAGAGCTCCTTCTGAGTGGCATCTCTCCAGGCCAGCATGTCCTCTTCTGATACGGGACCATCCTCTTGGGCCAAGTTGCGCTGTAGTCTTCAGAGTATATGAGGATACTGCCCGGGGGGCTAGCTCACTCCATCTTTCAAGTCCCTCTGCAGACAGGGACGCTGCTGGACCCTTCACTGCACTTATTGTTTTGTTATATCAATTTGGGAGAAAAATCCTGCCACTTGCCACCAATGTAACGGATCCCCCATACTCCGCTGGAATGCTCCCCACTCCCAAGTGAATCAGTGATTAGAACTCTTGGTTACCCAAACATCAGCCTACACTTGATGAAGAGTACAACAGGAATGTCTGCCGTTTATTTTGTCACACAAGGTTTTACAGCAATAGAAGAAATATCTCCAGGCACTCAAGATGTTAAAGCCACAGGCAGTTTTATTGAAACAGAAAGGACATTAACGTTTCGACCTAACAAGAGGTCTTTGTGGCTGCTCAGGGATTGATTGCGGTTCCTGTCAACACTTCTACAACACAAGGTTTTACAGGCACAGACCCCTACATAGGGTGTTCAACACAATACACAAGGGATTTCAATCCCAAGAATCTGATGGGGGATGGAGGAGTGCCAGAGCAGCTAGGTTAAACTGGGCTGGCAGTGTCCCTGACAAAACTCCCTGCTAGGACAAGAAGAGGAGGCACAGACAAGCAATACATTCAGAAAAGGAAGAGGGAGGGGGAGCAGGACAGACAAGCAATACTTAACTATACTATACAGTCTAGCTGCTGCCCCCCCCCCCCTTTGTTGACCCATAGCTGCATATACAGACACAGACACACTGCTCTATGTAGAATACAGGCAACACAACACAGTGATATCTAGACACATGTAAAACAGTCACAAAAATGGCACCCAAGCTTGTGGCCTGCGTCAAGCAAATCAGGCCATCTATCACATGTCCCCCATAGAAATAGACAGTCCTGTGGCCAGACCCACGTCGAGCCTGCAACAAGTCTGCCTGACCCTCCCCACCCCTTTAGTCCACAGTCCAAGTCCTTGGGCTCCAATGTGACTAGACAAGTAGGTGGGCACATGTGGGTATGGCACTCTGTGACCGTGTTTCATCATAGGTAGCTTCTCTTATTAGGGATCCTCAGACTACCATTTTGTGAGCTGCCAGATAGACGTGGGCGTTACCTCAGTTGAAAAGTTTAGTTAACAGTATTCCCGAATTACTTTTTGAATGGTTTCTTTTATGTTTTGGTCTCTAAGCAAGGATGAGTACAGTTTCCATGACCATAGATTATCTAGCTCTATAGCTATGTCCGCATGGTCGGACCACATGATGGGTCCTACCATTGACTTTGTTATCTTATTTATGGCCTGGTCATTTACTAGAAAGTAGTCTATGTGCAAATATGTGTCGTGTGGCGCCGAGTAATGTGTATGTAATGGAGCTTCCTGTACCCCGGTTGGGTACCTCCTCCGACGGATGCTCTTATAGTGCTTACCGAGGGCTCCAAGCACTTCTCCAGACACCATAAGTTATGCAGACCCCACAAACCGCCACAGCTTGGTTGGGGTCTCTCCGTCTCCTACCCACCATGCACCTACGACAAGGCTCCCGGTTCCAGTGGGTGAACCTCTCTTCCTTCAGATAGCGTAGCAGGAACAGCTCTTAAAACAGCTAGTGATTATTCAAGGAAGTATGATGATCATAGCAATCCCTTGTAGTGATATAGCAATAAGAGACAAGACTCTAGATTGAGGGTGAAGTTGAACTGAAAGTTTAATGGCACAGGTTGGCTTTATATACAATTCCTCAGGCCAGAGGCACACCCACTGGACCTGATGGAGCACCTTGTTACAAACTGTACAGACCAATAAAAACAATGTAACAATGAACAACACTCCCACATACATTAAATAATCCCTCCCCTCTGCCTGTGATATAATCAAGGTAATTAATGCATTAACTTAATTATCCCCAAGCAGAAAAAACACACATTTTTATAAATACCATAAGTACCCCAAAACACAACATATCCCCATAAATGAATCACATCCCATGATAGCCCTGATCTGGGTGAACAACATATCCAAAAATCACCCAGATCGATTCAGGAGTTCAGTTATAGTTTTGACAGACCATGCACATTGTCCTATGCCCAAAACAGTTCCAGGGAATTAGGGCCCACGGTCGGTCTCTCTTTATGGAGTACAAAAGTACTTACATTACCTGAATGGAGCCTTTTAAAGTGTGTTGGGCAAGGTATATTACAGGGCCTGTAATATACCTGTGAATATTTCTGAGGGTTCATGGGTCAGTCCTGGATATACACTGCTCGGTGTATGAGTGTCCTCACTCCCCTACTTAGTATCATTCCCTAGGGCAGGGGTAGGCAACCTACGGCACTAGTGCCACGCATGGCACTCAAGGTGTCTTTGCATGGCACTCAAGGCTGCTAGAGGCAAACAGGCTCCAGCCTATCAGGAGTCCCAGTGAAATTTCAGATATCTGCTAATACACAAAGGTGGTGAAGGACAATCCTCAATTTATGCATTGCAGCACATAGAGTAAGTGATTTCAAGTCACTTCCTCCCAGCACTTGTGAATGGGAATCCACACTTTAGCAGAGCAGCCTGCTGCTGTTGCAGCTCCTGTCCTGTACCTGGCCAGCATGGTCCTCACTGGAACCCACTGCTAGATATACACAGAAATGCAGAATAACCCTCCGCTCATACAAATAACTCAAACAGCCCACACACAGACACAAAACACAATCCGCACAAACGTAACCCGCTAACAATCCACATACATGCACACAACCCCACATGCAGTCTCTCACATGCAATACCCCAAACAGCCTACACATACACACACCACCAAACACACAATGCAATATAATAGCTCATATACGCACAAATACAATACAAAGCAATTACACTATAAATAATACAAGCAGAATACGGCAGCATACACACCACAATTTAAAAAAAAATAGGACTGGCACGCTACAGGACATCACAATCCTATATAGGTACAGTGCTGCTAAAAGGTTGCCTACCCCTGCCCTAGGGAGTAGTGGCATGTCTGCTGCTAAGGTTGTCTGCCACTTGATCCCTGAAGGTGCCTGTATATCCAGAGCTTGCAGGAAAGCAATGATGTCTCTGTCTGGTTGTAGTATCCTGGGTCTACCATTCTTGAAAGCCACCAATTTAAATGGGTGTCCTCAAGCATATGTAATGTTTCTTCTTCTTAGGAGGTCCGTGGCTGACCTCCAATCTCTGCGCCTCTAAAGTGTTACTGGGGATAGTTCCTGGAACAAGGATATTTTGGTATCCTTTGTAGGTGATAGGACCCTCTCTGTTGCATTTTATGAGAGCCTCTTTTGTTTGGTAATGTTGTCAGCGCATGATGATATCCCTAGGCTGTTTAGCGTCAGCACTTCGTGCTCTTAATGCTTGATGTGGTCTGTCAAAGTGCCAGTAATGGTCAGGAATGTCTGTCAGAAGTGGCCTGAGAGCCCTCACCGTCACAATCGGGAAGGCTTCTGTTACAGAGCCCTCACTGTTACAATCGGGAAGACTTCTTAGCCAGATGTTATTTCGGGTGAGAGTGGTTCGCCAAGTCCTCCAGGGTGAATTCTGCCAATGTTAGTCTCATGGTTAGGTGGTTTACATGCGTGGTTACCCCATTGTGTGCTTTTGTGGTGCCCCAGCTCCGCTATCTCTGCCTTGACTTCATTGGTGGACCTGGACATCTCTTCTGCCAAATAGGTTTTTACCTTAATCAGCTTTGAGAGGATTTGGGTTGTGTCCTCTCTTGGCGAGTCAGGTTGTGTAGGGGTGCTGGTTCTTGGTAGCGTCTGCATGGCGTGTGAGCCCCCCTTTCCACCATATTGGTGCTCAGCAATATTTCCAGTTTGGCTATTTTGGATGGATATGTTTAGAAGGTTGCTGTAATCTCAGGGGAACTATATCCTTATATCTCAAACTGAGATATTATTTTTAACCTTTAATAACAAAAGCTTGTACTTAGTAGCAAATACCTTTTTCCAACAAGTTAGCAGCCTTGTTTTGTTTTGTTTTTTCCTATTTGGAAGTCAGCAGGAGATGTATTAAAGTGTGATTTAATGCTGTGCTGGATACATATCTATGTGTCTTTTTAGGTTTAGGCCATCAGTCAGTAAACAGACAGTATTTGTTAAAATAGTGAGAGGCATTTTAGAGAGTTCCAGCTGTCCTGTAACAACATATCTACATTACTATCAGAAAGTATTGATTCTTTTCTTCCACTAAAAACAAACTACTAAAATATAATTTTTGCAAAAATGATGTATTTTAAATACATTTGGAATGTATTAGATTAGAGTGGCTGACGTACAATGACCTACTTTTATAATACCCTTTTCTCTATTTCTATTTTGTGTAAAATGTAACATCTATAGCATTGCTAGAGTTGTAATTTGCTATCACAATGTGTGTATGGGAGTGGGAGTCGCTCCATCAGGGAGTTTTGGTGCTAAGCCTCTCCTCCTTGGGTATATATAGGTCTGTCCTTTATAGATATGTTTAAACTAGAAATAACAGAGAAGGATAGTTTTTTTTTATGTAATTACTATGGAGCTAACCAAGGTAGTAGTGCTATTTGCAGCTGGTTGGACCATTTCCCTGACACTACCTGTACAGGTACGTTTATACTTGTAAGAAACTGAACTCTTTATGCCCATAAGAAACTGCTACCTATCTATGTGAACAAGCAGAATGGCTTTGATGGGACTAGACATTACTGAATATTATTTTGTCTGGATACAGATATCAAAATATTGTCTTTGTTTTCTACAGGTCCTTAATATTACAACTGATGGTAAGCATTATGTTACAAACTACTTATTAATTAACATATAATGTGGTTAGTGTTTCTTGTTTAAGTTAGAATTTCACATGATTTTCTTAGATCATGGCCCTAATTTAATATTTTTGGATAACCTTTTAAATGACTTCATATTTTCGATAAACTTTTAAAATACTTTAATATTTTGAAAAACATTTTAACATTTTGATATCTTGAAATATTTTTAGATATGATATTTTTTTTTTAATGTAATTACTATGGAGCTAACCAAGGTAGTAGTGCTATTTGCAGCTGGTTGGACCATTTCCCTGACACTACCTGTACAGGTACGTTTATACTTGTAAGAAACTGAACTCTTTATGCCCATAAGAAACTGCTACCTATCTATGTGAACAAGCAGAATGGCTTTGATGGGACTAGACATGACATATTTTTAGATATGATATATTTTTTTTTTACATTTTAATATTTTATAACAATTATTTTAAAAGTTTATCCAACAGTATTATATCATTTGAAATGCTAACCAAAAAATATTAAATCCTGGCCTGTATCTCTTTGCCTATTAAAAAACAATAATCCTTTAATATTGTTCAGTGATTTCAAGCCATAAAATGGGAGACAAATCATAAAAATGTTAATTTCTGTGTGATTTCATCCTGCCTCTGTAATTTGTTTTCCTCAGATGATGAAACAGCGTTTGAACGAATATTAACTACTAACAAAGGTGAGAATTGAAAACATGATCTGTAATTGTCTTAACTAATGTGATTTTAAAGTAAAAATGGGGAGAAAGTGTGCACATGTGTGTCTCTTATAAGTTCTGCATGTTATGTCATTTTGCATACAATGTATTTTAACAAAAAATATTGCTGTATGTCCCTATAAAAATTTCACTTTAAAGTATAAGTGCTTGGTAGACAATAGGTTCCATTTTTTTTTTACCTCATGTAATAAAAACCACTTTAAATTTTGTGACACTTAACACTATGGAGCACAGGATACTTTAATTTTATGGCAATTTATAAAAATATGGAAATTCAAAACATTTTATAACACTGAATCATGGGATAGGAAATACATTAAAAATACGAAATTGTATGAAGGCACACTACCCTGCCCAAAATGCTATCCTACAGAGCACCCCTAATGTGATGTTACAATAAGCAATAACAATATCTTTATTTCAAATACTAAAAGGACATACTTGTATCCAGTGATATAGGCTATACAATAACACATAATAAAGCGCATACAAGTAACACAAATTTAAACAGAGAGACATATACCAGGTCAATGAACCAATCCCCAACATTTGGGAAATAAAATTAACTTTCTCAAGAAACCATGGTCTCATGGTTTATGATATATTCTGACCCCTTTGATGGCATGATTCTATATTCTCTACAGTTTTAGATGTGCTCACTCTTGTCAGCAGTTATGTACTCTTGAAATATTAGACACATTCATGGCTATTACCTTTTTACTTGGCCTTCCACAACATTCCATTATTCACTCCATTATGCATAGTAAATAGTGATATTCCTCTTCAACATATACAAATAACTAATGTCTGTGTACTCAGCCAAATACTCATAATTGTATTTTACCTTACTGAAGCCAGTGCTCTAATTCTTTTTATATAAAACAAGACAAGACAAGGAAAGGTTGCGCCAAAGATAAAAAATATATATACAGATAATATCAATAGTAGAGACAGTCCTAGTAAGAGATCCTCTTGTATAGGTGACTATAAGTTATAGATAAGAGTCAATATAAAGTACTTGATAAAAAAAAATGAAAGATCCCTAGTTGAAATGATGAGTCAATTATTCAGAGGACTCCGTATGCATACATAAGAGACAAAAAAACGAAGGACAGCGGATAGTGCAATAACAGGTGTACATGAGCTAGCTATAGCTCGCATAAATGTGAGTGTACTACCATTATTTCTACTTATAACATATCTCTAATCACATTTATTGCACTATGCTCTGTCTTCCTTTTTTTTTCTTTTATATACGGAGTAGAGTTGAGCGAACTTGAACTGAAAAGTTCGGGTTCGTACCGAACATTAGGTTTTTTTGGACCCCGGACCCGAACACGGATATATCACCGTATGTTTGGGTTGGAGTTCGGCAATTTAATGACACGTTTTAAAAGGCCGCAGGGCAGCCAATCAACAAGCGTTTGACTTGTGTGCCCTTAGAAGCCATCACAGCCATTCCTATTAATGGCATGGCTGTGATTGGCCAGTGCAGCAAGTGACCCAGCCTCTATAGAAGCTGGTCACTTAGTATTAGTAAATTATGCACCTATTGTCCTCCCCCCGGCCTCCACCCCTGAGCGGTGGGTGGGCGCCATAAATAAAAAATTGGGGGAGGACCTAATATCCTCCCACCCGGCCCCAACCCCTGCGTGGCGGGTGGGGTCCCTAAATGACAATAAGGGGGGGACCTAAGGTCCTCCGTCCCATCCACCACTGCTGCACGGTGGGTGGGGGCCCTAAATAACAATAGGGGGAACCTAATGTCCTCCCTCCGGCCCCCACCCCTGACTGGTGGGTGGGGGCCATAAATAAAAATTCCCCCCAGGTGACTAGGGGTCCCCAAACCCCTAGTCACTCCCCTCCCCCCCAAAAAAGTACCCCTATCTACCCCCTTCATCATAAAAATAATATGGGGGGACCCTTGTCTAAATAACCCCCTGCGCGGCGGGTGGGGGCCCTAAATAACAATACCCACGGGCTCCAACCCTGAGCGGTGGGTGTGGGCCATAAATAAAAATTGGGGGGGATCTAATGTCCTCCCCCCAGCCCCAACCCCTGCGTGGCGGGTGGGGACCCTAAATGACAATAAGGGGGGGACCTAAGGTCCTCCGCCCCAGCCACCACTGCTGCACGGTGGGTGGGGGCCCTAAATAACAATAGGGGGGAACCTAATGTCCTCCCTCCGGCCCCCACCCCTGACTGGTGGGTGGGGGCCATAAATAAAAATTCCCCCCCAGGTGACTAGGGGTCCCCAAACCCCTAGTCACTCCCCTCCCCCCCAAAAAAGTACCCCTACCTACCCCCTTCATCATAAAAATAATGAGGGGAGACCCTTGTCTAAATACCTGTAAAAAAAAAATAAACTTACCATTTGATGTCTTTTCTAAAATCTTATTATTTTCAGTCCCAAAAAATCCAGAATAACCACCGCACTTAAAAAAAATAAAAAATAATAATCCTTCTTCACCATTTGGGGGCTCCGCGCAGACTGAGCTCTGCAGGGAAATGCCTTGCCCCGCCCTGCAATTAGGCTCAGAGCACTCTGATTGGTGAGTTTAAGCCATCCAATCAGAGTGCTCTGACAGGTAAATAAAGAGACTGACAGGTAAGTCTCTACATTTACCTGTCACAGCACTCTGATTGGTTGGCTTGAAATCCACCAATCAGAGTGCTCTGTGTTATTTTGCACAGCGTGGGAAAGTTCTTTAGAACTTTTAAGGGTGAGCGGGGTAGGTAGGGGTTAGTTTATTTTTTGGGACGGGGTGTGACAAGAGCAATCTTGTCACATTGCATTGTAGAAGCCTGGTTGCTCATCTGCTGCCTTTAGACTATGGCCCCCTGTTAAAAGACATCTTTTGTACCTGCAGAAAAGATTTATTCGTTCTTTTCTGCCTGGTGTTCGGTAGATTCAATCTAAAGAGCAACCGCACAAATGACTGGACCACCTGGGAGCTGGAGTGTGCCGACAATTAGCCTCCCTGAAGCTGCGGTTAACCACAGATTGACGGACGCTGGGTGGCCGCCATTCGTATCATGAACACGAGGTCGCGGCCCTTTTGAAAAAGGGGGATGCACAGCGGTGTTCGACACTTAATTCATGGAACTAAAATCGGACATAGTTTTGCGCGAACACCGCTGAAGCTGCCGACCTCCCTTCTTGGTTGGTGAAAGTGCACGAACGGCCTGGCGTTCGGTAGTTTTATTGGAATATGTTATACCCCAGATAGGAATCCCATGGAGCTCATTCGCATGAAACTGACTGTGTAAAGACTTTGGCTCCATGGCGATTAAACTGTATTCGTGTGGTCTGAGCACCATTTGCTTAATAATGTGCGCTCAGACCTGAGCTATCTGGGGATATGTTAAATGGATTCTTTTATTGTTATGTGTCTCACATAGTGCATTTTAATAGTAATTCCTGTGTTAGTATCCCCACGTGCATAATGGCGATTTGCCTCTGTCTTGGGAGATAATTGAATTACTTCTCAATTATCTCCAGGGCAGAGGGGAGGAAGCCAGGATGCATTGTGAGAATACAATGTGACTTTGTGTCCTGTTTGGCTGATTGTCTGTCTTTTGTCACAGTCTCCCATTTGGTCTCCTATGGGAGTTTCCACCAGGTGGGAGACCTGCATAAATACTGGGCAGGTAGCCCTCATTAAACAGACCACTGCTTGACCCTCAACACGGAGCCTTGTCTCGTCTTTGGGGGGATTTACTGAATGCTGATAGAGACTGATTGCTAGGAGTGTAAGCTGCTTGGATGCTTTTCCTATTCGTCTGCTAGCAGCGATTCGTATGGTTCCAGTTCGTGTGTTTGGAGTGTTCTATTGTATGCCGTTCAGGAGTTTGGAGCATTCCCTTATTGGTGTTTTGGGAGTTTGGTGTTCTACAGTAGCTGTGCCTGCATCTCTGGAAAGGGGGACATTAGCCTAAATGGTTTTTACCCCTTGTGTGCAAAACGGTCCGTTACATGGGGTGACTAGTTTGAGGACCCCTAGTCACCGGGGGATTTTTATTTATGGCCCCCATCCACTGCTCAGGGGTGGGGGCCGGGAGGGAGGACATTAGGTCCCCCTTATTGTTACTTAGGCCCCCACCCACCGCGCAGGGATGGGGGCCGGAGGGGAGGACATTAGGTCCCCCCAATTTTTATTTATGGCCCCCACCCACCGCTCATAGATGGGGGTATGGGGAGAGGACAGTAGGTCCCCCCCTTATTGTTTTGTATGGCCCCCACCCGTTCCACAGGGGTGGGGGCAATAGGTTTTTTTTTGTTTTTTTGGGGGGGGGTTTATTTACAGTGAGGAGCCACTTGCTGCTCACTGTTTACTAGACATGCCCCTACTCGCAGTATAGCGAGTAGGGACTGAATTTACTAATACGAAGTAATCTTTACTTAGTATTAGTAAATGTGGCTGAAAGACCAATTTAGGTGACCATTTTAGGTCTTTACCGTGTGAATTAGGGAGTTATCTACTAAGCGACTGCTTATTTTATGTTTTTTAAGTGATTTCTGTATCCTCATTTGTTTGCAGGGCACTTGTCCTACTCTTACCCCCATTTTACTTCCTTTTGCAGCCCTCTAGCCCTTTCCAGGAGTTTTTTAGAGCCATTTTTAAGTCCCCGTTGACTTCACGTTTAAGAACCCGCCGGACCCGAACGGTGTCCGCTCAACTCTAATACGGAGCACTCAGATTAATTGACTCATCATTTGAACTGAGGATCTTTAATTTTTTTATTAAGTACTTTATATTGACTCTCATCTATGCCTTATATTTACCTACACAAGAGGATCTCTTACTAGGACTATCTTTACTATTGATATTATCTGTATATTTATTTTTTATCTTTGGCGCAATCTCTCCTTGTCTTTTCTTATATTAGTTTTAATGGTCTTGAGGGATCCCCTTTTTCAGGTTGCTGACTTCCATTATTTTGTGTGTTAATTAGCGCTGACTTATCTCTTGGTTTTTGTAATTCAGTTTGTATGCCTACTGAAGTCATGCACTTGCAGTTACTGTGAGAATAATAAAATAGAGATTTATACCTCAACATTTCAATGTAACTTTCTGTATCAAAGATAACTCTGCGCCCCCCACGACAAGACTTTGTGCACCCCTCTCCTTCAGTCCCCCCTCCTGTAACGTTCCTACATGTACCCCTGTTGGATATTTCTCCGTTATGAAACTGTAACTGTTGCCCTGATTAACCCTTTAATTGCATGCTGATGTTGCCGCTTTTCTGCATGTATTATTTATTTATTTATAAAATATTTTACCAGGAAAGGTACATTGAGATTTCTCTCGTTTTCAAATAGGTCCTGGGTCCACAAATCATTGCATTGTTACATTAGGGTACAATAAAATGCAAAAACAATATTAATACACAATAAATACAAAATTTAACATAGAACAGGTAGGAAATATATAATCAACCATAACACGTGCATTCTGTTTTGAGGTATGTAGAGAGGGATCTCTTAAAGGACTTTAGGCTTAGGGAAGACTTTAAATTGTGCGGGAGGTCGTTCCACAATTGCGGTGCTCTGTAGGAGAAGGAGGATCGAGCCACTTTCTTTTTGTATTGAGGTAGACTTAGTAAATTGTTGGTACTTGATCGGAGCTTATAGGAAGTGGGAACAGTTGGGGAAAGCATTTTGTTCAGGTAGGGTGGGAGTTTCCCAGAAAAGCTCTTAAACACAAGGCTGGAAAGATGGAGGGTGTGTCTGGATTAGTTCTTTTAGCATGTCACAATGGTGGGTCCTGTAATTACATTGTAGCACAAATCGACAGAACGAGTTATACAATGTGTTGAGTTTATTAATATGGGATTGCGATGCAGATGCATATACTACATCCCCATAATCAATGATTGGCATCAGCATTTGCTGTACAATCTTTTCCTTCACTGTAAGCATAGGCAGGATTTGTTTATATACAGGGCACCTAGTTTTGGATAAAGTTTAGATGCAAGCTTTTCCATGTGCAGGCCAAAAGATAGATTGGGGTCTAATATCATACCCAGGTATTTGAAAGAGTGGACTGCGGTCAGTGTGCCATTTGAATTTGTTTTGATGGATAGGTGGGAATTGTGTAATTTGTGTAATTTAGCTACTGTTCCAAAGATCATTGTGACGGTTTTTTGTCAGTGTTCAGGAAGAGTTTGTTTTTTGCGATCCACTTTTCCACCTATGTAAACTGGTCTTGGAGCACAGCCTCAAGTTGCGGTAGATTGGATTTGCTCACATAGATTACTGTGTCATCTGCATACATGTGTACATTTGAGGATTGGCAGACATTAGGCAGATCATTTATAAATAATGTAAATAGTAGGGGGCCAAGAATGGAACCCTGGGGAACACCACACGTGACTGGGAGAGGGAGGGAGTTGCTGTCAGAAATGGACACACATTGTGAGCGATCTGATACATACGATTGAAACCAGGTTAGCGAACGATCATCAAGTTTTTGATAACAGGGTTCATTGCTTTATACATATATACCAGTACCATGCACTTTTTCTCAATAAACATTGAATACATAAAAAAAAAAAAATTCTGATATATTGATTTTTTATTATACATTTTTTTTTTTTTAATATTTTAATATTTTGAAAAAAATCACTTTAAACCTTTAGGAAAAAGAATGAAATCATTTGAAAAGTTTATCCAACAATATTATAATATATCGAGGATATAGTGCCTTGCAGGAGGTTGAAGCAGAGTTCTCTTATCCCTTAGTATCAGTTCAATGAAATATCCCCCACGCTGTATATTTACAAACATACATTGTGCAGATTTTGCAATGCAGTCTACATAAGAACATTATAAAAAAAACCAAAAAACTATTAAATAAAACGATAAAAAATGCAATTTGTATTTTTCCCTGGGCTATCTTATGTAAATGTCCCTATATTTATAAGTGCAAATTACGGCACTGCATGTTGCAAAATTTCAATTAAAGGTTTCAACTCTGCATTTGGAAACTGGGTACAAAGCAGAAAAGTTACCCCTCTAGTCTTATTTTGGTGCACTGTAAAGCATTATGCTGCAAAGATACTCCTATTTATATAAAGAAAACTATTATTATTGACATTTATATAGCGCCAACAAATTCCGTAGCGCTTTACAACATTATAGGAGGGGGAGCTTTAACAATAAATGAAACCTCCTCTTTCAGTCCTCAGCATCAGTGACAGGAGTGCGGAATGCGGCCGGCCACCCTGACTTCTCTCGGTAAATGGGAGGGGGAAGAAAGGGAATAGAGAGACACAAAGGGAGGAGGAGAGGGGAAAATAAAACAAAGAGGGGGAATAGGCACAGGGGAAGGAGGGAGAAAGAGGGCGAAGAGTGAGACACAGGGGGAGAAAGAGGTGGAAAAGAGAGATGGTGGAGGGAGGAGATGCCAAAGGCTGAAGTAGGGGAAGAGGGGAGGAAGATAGGACCCGGGAGCTCAGCCTGCAGCTCCTCTGGGTCCTGCTCGCACGAGCACAGAGCGTTGCCGTGGTTACCATGGCAACGCTCCGGCTCTCACGAGAATGAACTCTAGCCCTGGAGCTACGGGCTAGAGTTCACATTCACCACTGTGACCACCAGGGATTCCTGGTGGTCGCAGTAATGAGAGTGAACTCTAGCCCCGTACACACACTGCCCCCACAAACACACACCATGCACATTTACACACTGCCCCCATACACACTGCCCCCATACACACCATACACATTCACACACTGCTCCCGATACACAGATTGCTCCACACACGCTACACATTCACACACTACACCCCCCCACACACGCACTGAACCTTTCACACACACTGCACCCCTCACATATTGCACCACTGCTCCTATACCTTACAACAACCCCATATCCCAGCAGACCCTAGATAAGTTGTCAAACTGTTCTTAAATGGTTTGACTACTTACTCTGGGAGGGGGTCCCAGCACTCCTGTCACCATAACCACTACACAGAGGAATATTTCTTTAAATAATCTACAAGTGCCCCTCCCGGGTTCAGGCTCTGGATCTGCCACTGGTATATGACATGTATATTAATGTGTGTGTATGTATATGTGTGTGTGTGTATGTGTATATATATATATATATAAATGTGTGTGTGTGTATGTATATATATATATATGTGTGTGTGTGTGTGTGTGTGTGCATGTATATGTGTGTGTGTGTGTGTGTGTGTATATATGTGTATGTGTGTGTATGTATGTGTGTGTGTGTGTGTATACCTACCTCCTGGGTCGAAACGTTGATCCTCTTCACTACACATAAAGTTTGATTGAAAAAATCCTCTTGAGTGCTCTCTTCATCGTTTTCCATATTTATTTATGCTGTGCAACACCAAGGTTATTACAGAAGCTGATTTAAAGGTAGAGTGCCAGATTTATATATATATATTTATGCCTATTATATTTACACATATATTAATGTACATTTATATATGCATAATACACACAGAGAAATGTCATTAATATGTACCATTTGTAATGAGCAGATATTGGCCCAGTCTTGTTACTAGGTGCATACTCCAGCACAATAACATATTTAAAGTGAAGAGTGCACCCACAGGACTTCAAAATAAACAAGCTAACATTATTTTTTACAGTTGTGCCCTACATACATTCACCATTTCAGTCCCATTACCAAGCTTTCCTTAATATGTCAAGGTAGTTGGACTGAAACATTGATTACATGCAAAGGCACATCTGCTTAAAATAAATCAGCACTTTTGTTTATGTTGAAGCCTATGGGTGCTTTTTTTTTACGTTGGAGTAATAATTTTTAATTTTAAGTTATCTTTTCTAACTCTGTATCTGCACACTATGATGGCGCGATGAATTATGGGGCCGGTAGATATTTTTTTTTTCCAGGGCTGCTTTTAATTCCCAGTCTGGCCCTGAGAGGAGGTGGGGGATAAAACACAGTAGGACAGGAGGTAGCAATCAAACAAGGTGGGAGTAAGGCAGAGCTGAAGGAGAGAATAGAGTGCTGCCCTTTAGGAGAGCACAAGGGACAGGTATATGAGGTAGAGGTTACTCTGGAAGGCCATATGCTTTCCTAAAGAGATGAGTTTTAAGGCACATTTTAACTGCTTAAGGACTGCGGACGTACTAGGTACATCGGACAAAAACTGTCCTCAAGGACCGCAGACTTACATAGTACGTAAATAGTGCAGAAAATATATTACTTACCCGATCGCCGTCGTTACTCTGCCAATCTGTCTGGGCTGTCTGGCAGTCCCTCCTCAGCAAATTAGGCCCCCGCGGGCCATGTGTTCCCTCTAAAAGAGTGGTCACATAGCTGCAATACGCATCCATAGTGCTGCCTGCTTAAACTGACAGACCAGTCTCTCTGCATCTGTAAAATACAAATAAAAATGTTAATTAAAAAAAATAATAATAATAACAAATAAAAAAAATCCAGCACACTTGCTTATTCACTAAACAATGATTTGAAATCTTAGAGATTTGTTTTGAAACACCTCACCTAGGCAAAAAATAATGGGGGTTTAGTTACATTATATGATCATATATTGCATAAGCCTGCCACAGTGGACATTCATTTATATATTTGGGAGTCCAGGCCAGCACCTTGGTTTTGCACCCCTCCCTGTCATAGATGCCTCATTCCTGGACACTATTTAGCCTTGCCTTGCATAGAGTCCCAGTAAGGAAGTATTTCCTATAAGAACAAGCATTAGGCTTCTAGAGTAGGACCTGCCAAGAATGGGGTACATTGACGTTGTGGCAGGCTTATGCAATATATGACCAAATATAATGTAACTAAACCACCATTATTTTTTTATGTAATATTTTTACATAATTTTATTGATTGCAATTTGAATCTGCTAACACTGTATTTAATACTGTAACTTTCTATGACACCCTAAAACCTGTACATTTGGGGTTTGACTCTGGAGAATACGCTGAGCACAAATATTAGTGTTTCAAAACCATAAAACATATCACAGCGATGATATTATCAGTAAAAGTGAGATTGCTTGCATTTTTCACACACAAAAGACACTTTCGCTGATGATATTGTTGTGATATGTTTTACTGATTTGAAACACTAATATTGGTGTTCAGCAAAGTCTTGCAAGTATAACAGTACCCCCTATGTACAGGTTTTATAGTAAGTTGGTGAGAGCACACTAAAAAACATGCATATTACCATCCATGTATACATAAATCAATCTCACATGGTCATGAGCCATTTATATAAGCTGGCTCAGACTAAGGGTATTGAAATCAGTACAGGTGGTCTTAAGGTGCCAGACTTCCTTCTCCATGTTGTCCTTATGATATTTTACCAGATATTCCAGGATGCAGGAAATCAGCAAAACATTTCATTTATTGGACAAACTTATTACAAGACAGCTTTAAAACCAAAATAAGAGTCTACTATACGTATAAACAGGTACTTAACACGTTATATTTAAAGATCTGAACAGAAAGAATTTAGAATGGCCTTTTGAATACCTTATTGAATACCCTGGGTTGTCTACTTTAAAAAAAAAAAATATGTACATGTAAGGTGTGATTCAGAGATTTTACAGATAGCAGTGTTATAATGTAACTATTGATACATTTTAAAAATATATATTTTGAAACAGCAATGTCCTACTTGTACTTATAGCCCTATAACTTGCAAACAAGTTAACATTGGGTATTCCTAAACTCAGGACAAAATTTAGAAACTATTCCGCAAGGGTGTTTTTTGGCGGTTGTACATGCGTAACATATTTTGGGGTTCAAAATTTGAAAGCGTTTTTTTTCATCATATTTTATACTTTTTTATAGTTAATTATATGTAATGATGAAAATTATGGTATCTTTAGAAAAACCATTTAATGGAGAGGAAAACAGTATAGAATATGTGTGGGTACAGTAAACGAGTAAGAGGAAAATTACAGCCAAACACAAACACAGCAGAAATGTAAAAACAGTCCTGGTCCTTAACGGTAAGAAAATTGAAAAACGGTCTGGTCACTAAGGGGTTAAATGATTGAAGACTAGGGGAGAATCTGATGGTGGTAGGCAGGCTATTCCAAAGGAAGCGAGCTGCCCGCAAGAAGTCCTGCAGCCCGCAAGAAGTCCTGCAAATGTGAGTTGGCCCCACGGATGCGTGCAGCGGACAGGAGAAGGTCAAGGACAGAGTGGAGAGACCGAGAAGTGGCATATTTGTGGATCAGTGAAGAGATATAAAAGGGGCTAGAATTGTTCAGTGATTTATAGGTATGGATTAGTTCTTTGAATTGATTCCTTTAGGATACAGGAAGCCAATGTAAGTTCTGACAGAGGTGTGACTGGAGAGGAAAATCAGTCTCGCTGCAGCATTCATTACAGACTGTAGCTGGGCAATGCTGCTACAATTAAAGGAATACTGTAAGCAGTCGAATTACTACTGCCTTAGAAGTTGTTATAGAACAAGAAATAGTTGCAGCGATATGCTGAGAGCACTGGGTGCTTCAGCTAGGTTGTTCAAATTTGGACAGATTCATGTAATGTAAAAGCTGAATTTTGGCATTTTAATACATTATTACATTTTTCAAGTTTTACAGTAGACTGTAAGTGATCTGAGATATATAACTAATAAAAAAAAAATTATTTCAGATATCGTTGACCAACTACTAGAAGGTGACATCGCCCCTCGCCCTGCCCCTTCTCGTGGTGCCATGGTGTGTTCAAACTGCTTTTGGCCAGCATCCCAAGATGGGACAATTATTGTACCTTATTTGATTGCCTCTACATACAGTAAGCTATTACCATTAGTTAACAACTTGTGAGTTTTGGTGCTCTCTCTTTTTTTTTGGAACTTACTTTTTCCTTTTATTCCCAGCGGAGAATGAAAAATCAACAATTAAAGCAGCAATCAGTCAGTTTGAACTCCTCACCTGTGTGAAGTTTGTTGAAAAAACATCAGAAAATGATTATATTAGCATAGAGAATTCAAATGGGTAAGATCAAATCAAAGGTGGTGAAGTCATATTTGGTAAGATAAAAAGACATTCATAGTCTAACAGATGGATCATGGAAGTATGCTTCCCTACAGTGTTTTGAAGTGGTTATGGTGGTATGTTAACTATCCAACTAATCAGACCACTCATGATCATATTGCAAAGCATGAGAAATGTGGTATCTGTCATAGGGTGGGAAGCCTATGAAAGTGCTATCCCCACTAGGAATGCTGATTCTGCAGTGAGCCCTCCATTTGTGAAGACAGATCTTTTTTTTTGGTGCAGTGATGTTTATTTTTATGGCTTTTTTTTTTTTTCAATCTGCTTTTTTTTTATTTTACTTAGTAGCATTGGGAATTATGGATTTTTATTTGCCATTTTTGGGACTGAAGAAAAGAATTAGAAGGAAAAAAAGACTTCTGATGGTATCATTTCTTTTTTTTTTTTATTAACGGTTTTAAATTTTAACACCCTTCTCACTATTATTATGTTATACAGGTAGGTAGGTCATTTATTTAAGGGGGTGCTAGGGGATTGGTTTCCCCTAGCCCCAAAGGGGAGTTTACTGTAAAATAGGAAGGTGGATCATGTCCACCCTCATATTTTTTATAATTAATTAGGGCCCCCCACTCAACAGCATGAGTAGTTGCTAATGGAGAGGACAAAAGCACAGGCCTCGCCCCCAAACGAAGCCCCGCCTCCCACATATAAACCCCACCCCCGCCGTAAAGCAGCAGACCATGCTGCTGCAGAAGATGGCTGCCTGACCCCCAGCAACATCCTCCAGTGACAGGTAGGCTGGGGGGGGTGTACAGACACTGCCCCCCATACACACACTGCCCCCCATACAGCCTCCCATACACACACACACACTGCCCCACATACACACACACTGCCCCCCATACACACACACTGTCCCCCCATACACACACACTGCCCCCCCATACACACACACTTCTTTGCACAGAGTTAATTCACTGGCCGAGAATGCTCATATGGTGATGAGAGCCAATAAATGACAGTCAGCATCAACTTTTGGCTTCTGCAGCTTCTGCAGAACGGGTCATTTTGGAATTATGTCACAATTTGTAACTAGTTAATTGAGTTAATTCTAGTAAAAAATAGTAATGTAATGCCAGGAGCCAGTGTCAATAGCTGGTATCAGAATATATTATTTGTTGGGTTGGTCCCAGATTTTCATTGTGTCACGGAGATGTAATAGTTTGAATATTGATGATGTTAACCCCCTGTGTACTAAATTAATTAACATCTAGAACAATACATATCTTGTTCAGTTTCCATAGGTGAATGGATTTAAAATTATCTGATTATGAAATAGACAGTTTTCACTTAGTAATTTAGGGGTAAACAGAAATGTTCTTATGACAGAGCCATATTAATAAAGTTATATTTCTTGTATAATGTTTCAGTTAAACAAAATGTTTTGTTTCTTCTGTATAGCTTTAGACATAGAATAATCTCTTTATTTTCAAACCCGTGAAACAACGACCGTGTTAGCATAATAACAAAAGTCATAACAATCTTTTTTTTCTTTTTAATTAATTTCCAAAATGGAAAAATATTTATGTAACAAAAGGGTTGTGTCATGCAATCACGGCTAAAAGAGCAGAACATTCTGTGCTGGCGGCCGATTTCTTTATGGACCAGAATGTAATGATAGAAAAGATTGCAATGAACACTTAAAGGGTTTCATAACCTACTAATTGTTTTTTATCCAATATGCTAACATTCAATAAACACATGTATGCTGTTGTTTTTTTTAGGTGCTGGTCAGTTCTTGGAAAAGTTGGTGGAAAACAGAGTTTGAGCCTGAATAAAAATGGCTGCATGACTAGCGGAACAATCCAACATGAAACGATGCATGCGCTTGGATTTTACCATGAGCAGAGTAGAAGTGACAGGGATGATTTTGTGAAAATCATATGGTTTTACATTAATGTAGGTGAGCAATTAACAAATCAAAATCCAGGAGAAGAGAAGTTCAAATGGGCTGTGAGAGGATGCCAGGAACCCTATTTAGCTTTTAACTTCATATTCTGTAAATCAATAGTTCCCAAACCAGTCTTCATGGCCCACCAACAATCCATGATTTATGTATTTCCCTGTTTTTTCATAAGGAGATACTGACAAAACCTGGGTCTTAATGGCTGGTTTGGGAAACAGTGCTGTAAATGATAGACCACCTTTTCTGTAACCAGTAGGTTTTAGACTTTGAATATTAACCCTCAAAAATGTAACACTGTGATTATAACCTACACAGAGCAATTCCTTACAATATACAGATCTTAATTATTTAAAGGGTCACAAGGAGCAAATGTTAAAACTTTTAAAGTGACAATGTGCAAAATGCTTTTAAAGTGTCAGTGATGCACAAAATAGTAATTTTATAACATGACAGGAGGCTTCATATTTGCTTAAGTTTCTCTTTACTAGAACTCCACAGCAGCAAAACACCAGAGAGTAAACAACCAATCAGAAAACAGTAAGGAGACCATATAACTCCCTTCCCAACATTCCATTCCCTCTTTCTTTGCTGCTCCGCATCAGTACAGGTCAGAGTACCACTGCCTCCTGCTATTACTAGTGGATGGCTTTGGGATTTTATTTTTTATATGTATGGTTATTATCTATGTTTATATATTGTCTTTTTGTTTTTCCTTAGGAGATACTTTTCTAACCCCTTGGCTTAATTTCTTTTCCCTTTGGGGCTCCATCCCCTTAACTGTCCCCTCCCATGTTTCCCGTTTTTCACCCTACTGGCTTTCTTTTGGCTCGGGGGTTTCGAGAGGCCGGCCGCTTGCTGCCTCCTCTGACCCCCCCGAGCCTTCGGGACCGTCGAGTACGTCTCCAGCGGTCCTGTGTATTTTTTTTCTCTGCCTCCGGTAGCGGGGTGCTCGCCGGTGAGCGCTCTACCCGCTGACCGGAGCTTCCTCCACGTGGCCGCCGGTCGCGACTAGATCATTCCGCAGACAGCGTGTGTCCGCCGAGTGGAGGAGGGAGCACTACTCACACGCTCCCTCCCCCGCCGGTTTTAGTGCACTAGTCACGGCACATATACCAGGGGGTTCCCCATCACGAATAGACCGCGGTCTGGGAACAACCCTTTCTCCTCCTGCATGTTGAGCAGTTACTGTATATGCAGCCTGTGCCCTAGTTATGGGTATGGTGTCCTCAGTTCAATGTATCATACTGGGTTAGATATGTAGTGGGGGTTTCACTGTGTATATAAGTGCCTGCATTAACCCCTTAACATTGGGTTTTTCAGACCCTATTTGCCTATCTGAGGTACACTCCAATAAGTGACCCTTATATTCCTTACACTCTCAGTAGTGTCTGGCCTTTTTTTCACTGTGCCCCTATGACTGGCCTGTTTTGTCTGTGCCCCTATGACTGGCCTGTTTTGTCTGTGCCCATAAATTTGGCCTATGCTGTCTGTGCCCTCTTTCTGGCCTGCTCTGACAGTACACTTTCTAAGCCGGCACTTACCCGCACCTAAACCCCTTAAGGCCGCTGGACTAGGATATTATACAGGAGATTTTTATACTGGGGTCCACTATAACATATGTGTCCGTATACATTGCTCCCATTATAACTGGGTGACGCGTGTCATTTCTACCCCCAGGGTCACACTACGGTCAGGATGGAAGCTCCTACCCAAGAGAGCCGTTAATTGAGACAGAGACCAAGCATGTGCTCCCAAACACTACTGGAAGGGTGAAGGCCCTGAGCCGAGTTCCCGGAAGGGTAAGGCTCTTGCAAAGAGGCCTAGGCGGACGACTGCCTCATCTCCAATGCGCCCACGATACTTCCCCGAAGAGGAGGAAGAGTTCACCCTTCCCGCACCCCTGTTTGTACTGGATGAATGACGGGCAGATCAATCCCCCTCAGAGGACGAAGGGGGTTGGGTCGATGAAGATCCGGAGGAGTCGGCGTACCGGCAGGACACTGATGAAGATGCCTCGCTACACCTACACTCCTCTCTTGGGGAGGACGTGTTCCTGGACTCATCGGGCGAACCTCTATTTGACCCACGCACCATCCGGCACCCCAGGTCTCCTGAGTTGTCCCTACCCGAACACCTGGCCCAGTTCGTCCATTATTGGGTTCGCAGAACTCTCGATTGGGCAGTTCGGAAGAGATTGAGGGCTGCGTGCCCTAGAACCACCTTGCAGACAAGGTGACGTTTGAGTTCAACAAGAAGGTGTCCACCTTTTTGACCCCTACCGGGCGCGATCCCAAGAACTGGATTGAACGCAATCTCCGCCTGGCACAAGATAAGGTGCTTGATATATTGGGGACGCTGGCACGGATCCATACCATGGCGGACAAAGCTGTTTCGCAGGCCTCCCCCCTGGACGCTACAGCCATAAGAGATTGGGCATTACGCTCCATTTGCCTGCTGGGCAACTCTAACGTAGCATTGTGCACGGAGCAGAGGAAGGCGGTCCTTATGCGCATGGACGCAAACTTATCGGATATTGGATCCAAGGAACTGGGACCGTTGGCCAAAGGGCTACTATTTGGAGAACCCTTCATCAAGGAGCTCCATGTCATGGCATGTCAACCTCTGTCACACTGCATAAGGCCCAATCTTCAATGAGGAGGGTGTCCCGCACTAACACCTCTTGGCAGTGTGGTCGTGCCTCCAGCCGCTTCTGGCCATCGAGCAACCGAGGATCCCGGTCACCATCCTTCTTCCCCAGCTACCACTCTGGATCCTTCAGCTCCCAGAGGTTGTACCGTGGCAGAGGGAACCAGACACGCCGTAGGGGCAGAATGCCTGCAGGTGAGACAAGTTGCACCACATGTTTTCCCCAGTCTTTTACATGCCGGCAGGCTACGTTTTTGTCTCGACAGGTGGCGGGACATTTCTTCGGACGCTTGGATACTCCAAACAGTCCAAGGTTACGTTATAGACTTCCATTCACCCCCAATCCAGGAGGTAATCCCCTCGGCCCCAGTGTCGTCAAGAGCATTGCAAGTCCTGATAGACGCCGAAATACAGGCCCTTTTCTAAAAGTGGGCAGTTCAGTGGGCACCGGACGACGGGGGCTTGTTCAGCTTGATTTTCATAGTCCGGAAAAAGATGGAAGATTTCCGCCCGGAACCTGAACACCTTTGTTTCCTATCAACACTTCAACATTGAGTGCATCTGAAACCAATAACAGCATGCCTGCGCTTCAGGGACATTCGGTGCCTGATATACCTGGACGATTTGCTTCTCTTCTGCGAGGATGCCTCCAGGCTGAAATCTCAGACGCTCTTTGCGGTCTCCTTGTTCGAATCCCTGGGGTTTGTGGTCAACCGAGAGAAGTCGGCCCTCACACCGATGCAGGTAGTTACATTTTTGGGGTTCGAGATAGATGCTACTCCCTCAAGCCAAAATCTCAGCAATTCGAAAAGAGATCAAACGGATCCTGCGTCAGGAGACGATCCCACTCAGGGTCCTGGCACGAGTGGTAGGCCTATTGTCCTCTTCAATCCAAGCCATCTACCCAGGTCCCCTTCACTACAGGGCCATGCAACGCCTGAAGGCACGCTTCCTCCTCATACGATCAACTGATCCCCATCACACAGGAAGTAAAGACCGAACTTCGTTGGTGGCTGTTGCATATGTCAGCCTGGAACAGCAAGGCAATTTTCGGTCTGACCCCGGACTTTGTACTGGAATCGGATGCAAGCCTATGGGGCTGGGGAGCGACCTGCGCGACCGCCTTCACGGGAGGCCCCTGGTCGAGCATGGAAACAGGGTACAATATCAACTGTCTGGAAATGATTGTGGGCTCATTCGCGATACGGAGCATTGCGGGTTATCTGTCGGATTGCTGCATCCTGCTCAGCGGTGCAGTATATCAATCGCCTGGGAGGAGCACGCTCATGGGCACTGACGGAAGTGACAAAGGAGATTTACAACTTCTGCCTTCAGCGCAATATCACTCTCCAGGCAGAATATCTCCGATTGGTTTTCCAGACACTGGAGGGATGCCAGCGATTGGCGTCTACATCAACCAGTCTTTCTGGAAGTGACGCGATGGAGGGGCCCATTCACGGTGGATCTGTTCGCTTCCAGGATGAACTTCCAGATCTCGAATTACTTCAGCTGGCTCCCGAATCTGATTTGCACAGCAGTGGATGCTTTCCTTCAGGACTGGCCGGCGCAGGGAGCCTATGCATTTCCACCATTCAATATGATCTCCAGGATCCTTCTCCAAGTACGACGTCAACAGATATCATTGGTGTTACTGACGCCTCTTTGGCAAGGCCAGGCTTGGTTCCCAGAATTGCTAGAGCTGTCATATCAGGACCCACTCCTTCTCCTGTCGGATTTTCGGGGCAACCATTGCCCCCTCATTCTGGAGGGCCATCTTCACTTGGTGGCTTGGACTCTTTCCGGGGTACCTGTAATGTCGATGAGCTATCGGGATCGGCTAGAAGCCTCCTCGGGGACTCATGGGCCCAGGGAACGAGGAGATGTTATCTGTCCAACTGGAACATATGGTGTCGTTGGTTCATGGAACGGAGTATTGATCCCTTTACAGCACCTGTATCCAGCGTACTGAATTTCCTTTCCTACCTCTTTGACCAAGGGAGGTCATATCGCTCTGTTAACATTGCCAGAACGGCCATTTCAGCGGCTCATGTTCCTCTTCAGGGCACGCCCATTGGACAAGATCCATTGGTTTGTAGACTGTTGCGAGGAATCAGACTGTCACGTCCACTGGCTCCTAAGTATACATCACTCTGGGTTGTGCACCGAGTTTTGGATTTTATTCAGGCGTAGCCACAGAATCAGGACCTTTCTCTACGACAGTTAACGGCCAAGTTCACACTTCTCTTATGCCTGGTATCGTTTCGTCGGGTCTCTGACATCCGGGCTTTTGATATTAACGCATTCAACTTTTCTCCAGATGGGGTGACCTTTGCGATGTCGAGATGTACCAAGTCCGACTCCTCTGCCATTTTCTACCCCTTTTTCGAGAAGCTCCTAAGCTCTGTGTGGTTTCTGCTCTGTCTCGTTATGTGGCGGTTACTACCCCACTTCAAAGTTCCCAATCGAGACAACTGTTGATATCTTACGTATGGCCACATAAATCATTTTCTTCCACTACCCTGGCTCGTTGGATCAGATGGCTTTTGTCGTTGGCCGGCGTGGACTCCTCTTTTGGAGCTCATTCGTAAGGGACGCGCCGGCATCGGGAGCCCTGGTAGCAGGTGCTTCCCTGGCCGATATTCTACGTTCAGCAGACTGGTCTCGAAGACGCATTTCAACAGTTTTTATTTCAGACCTACAGAACATGCAGCCTTTGCCTTACTGGCTGAGCGTTGAAACTGCAAATATGAAGCCTCCTGTCATGTTATAAAATTGTAGATTATGCTAGCTTTAGTGTACATATAATCTTAATTTTATTAATGATAGGAGGCGAATATTTCCCACCCTTTGTTTTCCCGACCCTTGTGTGTTGTATTATCTGGCAGGTTTTCTATTAATAAAGGAATATATCTCTGGTCAGTGTTCGTTGTTGTGTGGTTATTTCCTTCAATACGTCTTCATTTTCTGCCTGGGCCGGGATCTGTTCACTTGGTGGTTTTCACTATAATTTTGCACTGGGTGGCTGCATGCTTTTATACATACCTTTCATTGGCTAATCACAATTTTCGATTCTGTTTTATCTCGTTTCAGTGTAAAGGTCCCAGGATGGACTCACATCCAAGTTTCGATTCAGTTGAAGATTCCTAGGAGAGTCGTCATTTCTATCAGGAGATGGATTATTATTGTTATGTTATGTTGCTTTTTCTTACGACTGTGTTTTGTTATCGCAGATTGAAATAGGAAATGGAATGTTGGGAAGGGAGTTATATGGTCTCCTTACTGTTTTCTGATTGGTTGTTTACTCTCTGGTGTTTTGCTGCTGTGGAGTATATGAAGCCGGTATATGAAGAGAGACTTAAGCAAATATTCGCCTCCTGTCATTCATAAAATTAAGATTATAGGTACACTAAATCTAGCATAATCTACAATTTATGCTTAAAATATTATTGCAATTAACCAAATGGTTCTCGCAGCAAAAAGAACATATGTGCAAATAAAATATAAATTTCCTTCAAAATCCCCTAATAGATAAACCCACATTTGCACTTATCTCCACTTGCTCCACCACATACACTGCAGCAGTTTACGAAGGGAAAGAAACGAGGGGAGGAACTTCTTATACCGCTGCAATGTATGTGGTGGAGCGAATGGAGAACATAAGTGGGATGTTATATCCTCTCTTTATGAAGCTATTTGAACCCAGAGTCATCTGGTAGGGGCTCTGGAACATGTGAGTTTATCCATTAGGGATTTTATATTTGTTTTATTTGTACTGCGTACATATGTTATTTTTTAAATGAGAATCAGTTTGTGTATTGAAAGAATATTTGATGTATACGTCTATCTTGGAGAACTGTCACGTTAAAGATTTTTTGCATATTGTCACTTTAAAAGTTTTAACATTTCACATTGTGACTGTAGCGGAGAGCTGGTCTTTCACAGGTTAACTTCACTAAAGATCCCAGTGAGGCTCAGGAACAAGTAGTAAAATACCATAGAATAATAATCACAGCAAGCAAGGTAATCCATGAATATCCCCATACAGATCCCAATAACTGGACGACACACAACATCAGGAGCAGAACTGAACTTTTAATCACTCAACCTTCTTTTAAAGCTTTCTCCCATGCAAGGGAGGGATTCACATTAATTATACAGTACACCAATCATACATGAGTTGCCACCCAAACATCCCCTCCCCTTAGTATGACTCATAATCCCATTATGCAGGACACAGTTCCCCTGGTTTTCTGAATGTACCCCTAAACATAGGGGTACCACTTTAAATGTTACATCCCCTGGTAGCCCTGATCTGGGTGAGTGACATATTCAAAAATCACCCAGATCGGACCAGGGGTTCGGGAAATTCCTGGAGGTAGTAAAAAGACTGACCGCGCTGAAGGTAACAGCCGAAATGAGTAACATACGTTTTGGCCCTGCGGTCAGTCACAGAAAAAGGGAATAAAATGCACTAATGGCTTGGGTTATGGAGACTGTGGAGGATTTGGATAAACCCCCTTGTTTGTGGGGTTCTTTCTACTGAAAGGTGAGCCGTTTGGTAGTTTATACACAAATTGAGGGCAGTGTGGAGGTCTCACTGGTGTTTGCCTAGCCGAGTGTCCGATTTGGGTTCCAGACACTCGACGGCAAAACACTGTTCGGGAGTGTAAGATGGCCGCCGCCACGTGTTCATCTCCCGAATGGCAGCCACACAGAGGACAAAGCACACACTGCACTGATTGCCAATTACCCGTTTGCAACATTGTTAGGTAGTTTCACTCGCATAATAACTGGAGTGATTTTACCAAACAATCAGGCGAATGCTGCATACAACATACATACGGCAAAAATTAACCAAAAGCATATGAACACACATCATTTTGAGGACAGCCCAATGCCATCCACTACAGTGACACTTTATATTAATAATTTGTGTGCACATTGTATGGAATGACAGTGTAGATTTTTAAAGAGTGCAGTACAGTATGGATTGGTTGATATTAGATGATTTGCACTTTGTATGTTTGGTTTCTTCAATGGTACAATTGAACTTTCTGCTCTGTATTCATCCAAGCGCATTTCGATCTTAGTAAATTATTTTCTAGACTTCAACTGAAATGATTAAGCAAAAAAAAATAAAAAAAGATTTGGGATCAAAAGAATTTCATTAAAATAAAAAGGTTTTGACTGCAAAATTTTGTGAAGCCCCTCAAAATTTTGGAATGTATCAAAATTAAGTTAAATGGCACATATTGTGTCCCTTTAATAAAAAAAAAAAAATATAGAACTGTAAATCAGGGGTCCAAAGTTAATATTAGCTGGTAGTGGCTACTAGCAGCAGGCACAGCAAAGGTAATTCTGAATAAACTGAAACGGCTCAGCTATTGTACTATTTGGTTAATTTGTGGATCTGGGTTTATTTCAAATTAGAATTCAGAAATTTTATTAGATTGGCCCAAATTCGGGTAAATTTCAGTTCGGAAAAAAGTCTTGTAAGTTTCTTGCAATGAGTATTATAACTGTTTATATGACTTACACCGATATTTTTGAGCAGCAATGCGGAGCAACTTTCAGAAGAGAAATTCAAATAATCTGGGCCTTCCGTATGATTATACCTCGATCATGCATTACCCACGGTAGGTTAAGCTCTAAATTAGAGATGTGACGAGCTTTGTTATAATGATCTTTTCCATTTCCTGCATCTTTACAACAATATGTCACCTCTTTCTTTACAGAACTGCTTTCTCCACCATAAATGGTAAAAGTACTATAGTGCCAAAACCTGACCCTAATGTGAATATTGGACAGAGAGATGGGATGAGTCATCTGGATGTAAAGAAAATACATATACAATATAAATGCAGTAAGTTTTTTTTTTTTTTTTTTTAAGGTATACTGTTTCTATTGCTGGCAACAGATCTAATTTCAAGCAAAATTATAATATTGAAAATATGGTAATGTCATGTGCCAAGGTTACTGAAAATAGCTATTGTTTATTAATAAAATTCTGATTCTGACAATGTGACATTTCCACCAGTTTTTCAAACAAAATCCAAATTTTCTGTTTTTAGCTCTCTGTCGGACAAAGTTTACACAATTTACTTCCGGCTCTTTCTCATCTGACGACATCACCTTTGGAAAAGATAAAACCTGTATCTGGTCTTTTCAAACTCCATCGCCCCGTAAGGTTAATATAAAACTAATTTGATAAATTCAATGTTCCCGGTCACAGTTAGCGTTTTGTTCTCCTCTTCGTGGACATTCAGATTATTAGGTGTTCGGATGCAATTTGGGAAAGAGATTTTATGGATTAAATGCCAAATTGCTTTCTAGTTGAAATGTCAAAAAGCATTAAACATTATAAGATGTTTAGTATATAAAAGGGCGGATAATGAATTATGAAAAATCACTTTACCAGAAAATTTCTCTCTGAAGCAAATTTAGAAATGCATATTACAATTCTAGGATATCTCTGTTTTGCATATAATTATAGAAAAGACATGGCATTGAGAAAAGCAATTGATACAAGACAATGATTGATACAGGGAAAGCCTCTTAAATGTAACACTGTAATTCATATCTGTATACTAATTTGTTCATTGGTATTTTCAAATAGTCTGAATACGGCATGAATTCCATCTGTCAGTGACCAAAAGATGCCAATACCAAATTAAAATGTGTTTAAGTGCATGCACAGCGCCCTAACAACTACTGTTTGCTATAATTATGAAGAAAAATAAATTAGTGTCAGATGTGCACTAAATTGGTTGCTATCTAGACGAATATTCCATTGGCTTTAAAAGTTGTTGCACTGGCTTTTATCACTTTTCCTGTTATAAATGGCTATGAAGGCAGACCAACATTTATATATAGATTTGAGCGAACCCGGATTGTAAAGTTCGAGTTCGTAACGAATATTACATTTTTTGGACCCCGGACCCGAACACGGACATATCAGTGTATGTTTGGGTTGGCGTTCAGTGTTCGGCGATTTAATGATGCGTTTTGAAAGGCTGTAGGGCAGCCAACCAACAAGCGTTTCACTCGTGTGCCCATAGAAGCCATCACAGACATACCTACTAATGGCATGGCTCTGATTTGGCCAGTGCAGCATGTGACCCAGCCTCTATATAGGCTGGTTACTTAGTATTAATAAATTATGCCCCTACTCTCTATACAGCGAGTAGGGGCATGTCTATTAAACAGTGAGCAGCCTGTTAAAAAATAATAATAAAAAAATAATTCCCCCCTCCTGAGCCCCCACCCGTGACGCGTGAGTGGGGGCTTTTAAACTAAAGGGGGGGGTGAGGTCCCTAACGATCAATAAGGGGGGGCTATTGTCCTCTCCCCTGGCCCCCACCCATGAGAAATGGGTGGAGGCCCTAAATATCAATAAGGGACCTATTGTCCTCCCCCCCTGGCACCCACCCCTGAGCGGTGGGTGGGGGCCCTAAATATCAAAAAGGGGGGGACCAATTGTCCGCAACCTGGCTCCCACACCTGAGCGGCCGGTGGGGGCCCTAAATACCTATAAGGGGGGTACCTATTGTCCTCCCCCCTGTCCCCCACCCATGAGCGGTGGGTGGGGGCCATAAATAAAAATTGGGGGGGACCTAATGTCCAACCCCCGGCCCCCACCCCTGAGCGGTGGGTGGGGACCTAATGTCCTCCCCCCTGGCCCTCACCCCTGAGCGATGGGTGGGGGCCATAATTAAAAATTGGGGGGGACCTAATGTCCTCCCCCCTGTCCCCCAACCCTAGTTGGTGGCTGTCACTGTAAAAAATAAATAAAATAAATCCCCCCTCCTGAGCCCCCACCCACGACGAGCGAGTGGGAGCTTTTAAACTAAAGAGGGAACCAACTGTCCCCCCCCTGGCCCACACCCCTGAGCGGTGGTGAGGGCCCTAACTGTCAACAAGGGGGGCACCCTATTGTCCTCCCCCTGGCCCCCACCCCTGGGCGGTGGGTGGGGGCCCTAAATATCAATAAGGAGGGGACCTATTGTCCTCCTCCCTGGCCCCCACCCCTGAGCGGTTTGTGGGGGCCATAAAAAAAATTGGGGGGGACCTAATGTCCTCCCCCCTGGCCCTCACCCCTGAGTGGTGGTGAGGGCCCTAACTGTCAATAAGGGGGGGACTATTTTCCTCTCCCCTGGCCCCCACCCCTGAGTGGTGGGTGGGGGCCCTAAATATCAATAAGGGGGCGACCTATTGTCCTCCCCCCTGGCCCCCACCCACCCCTGGGTGGGGGCCATAAAAAAAATTGGGGGGGGACCTAATATCCTCCTCCCTGGCCCTCACCCCTAAGCAGTGGGTGGGGGCCATACATAAAAATTGGGGATGGGAACCTAATGTCCTCCCCCCTGGCCCCCACCCCTGAGCAGTGGGTAGGGGCCCTAAATAATAATTTAACACCCTCAAGTGACTAGGGGTCCCCAAACCCCTAGTCACCCCCCTCCCCCTAAAAAAATAACCCCTACCTACCCCCCTCATCCTAAAAATAAAGAGGGGGCCCTTATCTAAATACCTGTGTAAAAAAAAAAAAAAAAAAATAGACGTACCATTTGATATCTTCTTTTTTCAGCCCCAAAAAAGGCCAAATAAAAATCCATTCTAACTTTAAAAAAAAATAAAAAAATAAAAAAATTTCACCCATGGAGGGCTCCGCACAGACTGAGCTCTGCAGGGCGGGGCAAGGCCTACAAAGCCTTGCCCTGCCCTGCATTTAGGCTTAGAGCACTCTGATTGGTGTGTTCAAGCCATCCACTCAGAGTGCTCTGACAGGTAAATGAAGAGACTGACAGGTAAGTCTCTACATTTACCTGTCACAGCACTCTGATTGGTTGGCTTGAAATCCACCAATCAGAGTGCTGTGTGTCATTTTACACAGCGTGGGAAAGTTCTTTGGAATTTTCCCATGCTGTGTAATTTGACTCATAACACTCTGGTTACTTAAAGGGACACTATAGTCACCTGAACAACTTTAGCTTAATGAAGCAGGTTTGGTGTATAGAACATGGTCCTGCAGCCTCACTGCTCAATTCTCTGCCATTTAGGAGTTAAATCCCTTTGTTTATGAACCCTAGTCACACCTCCCTGCATGTGACTTGCACAGTCTTCCATAAACACTTCCTGTAAAGAGAGCCCTATTTAGGCTTTCTTTATTGCAAGTTCTGTTTAATTAAGATTTTCTTATCCCCTGCTATGTTAATAGCTTGCTAGACCCTGCAAGAGCCTCCTGTATGTGATTAAAGTTCAATTTAGAGATTGAGATACAATTATTTAAGGTAAATTATATCTGTTTGAAAGTGAAACCAGTTTTTTTTTCATGCAGGCTCTGTCAATCATAGCCAGGGGAGGTGTGGCTAGGGCTGCATAAACAGAAACAAAGTGATTTAACTCCTAAATGACAGTGAATTGAGCAGTAAAATTACAGGGGAATGATCTATACACTAAACTGCTGTATTTAGCTAAAGTAATTTAGGTGACTATAGTGTTCCTTTAATCCACCAATCAGAGTGTTATGAGTCAAATTACATTCCGTGGGAAAATTCCAAAGAACTTTCCCATGCTGTGTAAAATGACACAGAGCATTCTGATTGATTAGCTTGAAATTCAGCCAATCAGAGTGCTCTGTGTCAATTTACACAGCGTGGGAAAGTTTTGGGGAATTTTCCCACCCTGTGTAATTTTACTCATAACTCTGATTGGTTACTTTCAATCCACCAATCAGAGTGTTGTTATGAGTCAAATTACACAGCATGACACGGAGCACTCTGATTGGTGGATTTTAAGCCAACCAATCAGAGTGCTGTGACAGGTAAATGTAGAGACTTACCTGTCAGTCTCTTCATTTATGTGTCAGCACTCTGATTGGATTTCTTAAACCCACCAATCAGAGTGTTCTGAGCCTAATTGCAGGGCAGGGCCAGGCGTTATAAGCCTTCCGCAGCCCTGCAGAGCTCAGTCTGCGCGGAGCCCTCCATGGGTGAAAATGAATTTATTTTTTTTGCGCTCAATTTTTTTTTTTTTTAAAGTGCATCGGTTATTATGGATTTTTATTTGCCCTTTTTTGGGGCTGAAAAAAGAAGAGTTTAGAAGAATGAAGACAAATGGTAAGTCTATTTTTTTTTTTACAGGTATTTAGATAAGGGTCCCCCCTCATTATTTTTAGGATGAGGGGGAAGGAAGGGGTTATTTTTTGGGGGGAGGGATCCCTAGTCACTAGTGGTTTGGGGATCCCTAGTCACCAGGGGGGGTTACATTTTTATTTAGGGTCCCCACCCGTCGCTCATGGGTTCGGGCCGGGGGGAGGACAGTAGGTCCCTCCCCCCTTATTGTTATTTAGGGCCCCCACCCGCCGTGCAGGGTTGGGGGCCAGGGAGGAGGACAGTAGGTCCCCCCCTCCACTCATCGCACAGGGTACTTGACAGGGCCCCCACTCATCGAACAGGGTACTTGACACGCCCCTACTCGTGGTATAGCGTAATCTTTACTTAGTATTTGTAAGTTTGGCTGAAAGACCAATTTAGGTCTTTCAGCCTTTTGGTAGATAGCTCCCTAATACCATTGGAATTAGGGAGTTATCTACTAAGCGGCTGCTTATTTTATGTTATTTTAACCTATCCACATTTGTTTGCAGGGCACTTGTGCTACTCTTACCCCCATGTTACTTCCTTTTGCAACCCTCTAGCCCTTTTCAGGACTTTTTTAGAGCCATTTTTGTGCCCAAAAGTTCAGGTCCTCATTGACTTCAATGGGATTCGGGGTCAAGTTCGATCCCGAACCCGGAGATTTTTCTGAAGTTCCGCCGACCCGAACATCCAGGTGTCCGCTCAACTCTACTTATATATTCTTTTTAAATTAAAGTATGTATTAGTTCCTATGGATAGCTTTCAAATAGATGTAATACCTAATGCCCGGAAATATGCAACAGAGAAAAACAGAGTATGGATTATCTCTTTACATTAAATAGAAAATCTACTTATGTCATCTTTCATATTAATGTATTTTCATGTTCATTTGTACCATATACAAAGAGTTGTCATTAATGGTGAATTGTCAGGCTGGACAAAAGTTGTAAGTGGGGTCCCTCAGGGTTCTGTTTTGGGACCGCTTCTATTTAACATGTTTATAAATGATCTTGAACTAGGCATTGAAAGCCATGTTTTAGTGTTTGCAGATGACACAAAACTTTGTAAAGTGATACATTGTGAGCAGGCAGGATATTACTTTGCTGCTGAGGGATTTAGATAGATTGGGGGACTGGGCACTAAAATAGCAGATGAAATTTAATGTAGAGAAATGCAAAGTTATGCACTTTGGGGTCAAGAATGCACAAGCAACTTACACCCTAAATGGTAGTGAGTTAGGGATAACCACACATGATAAAGGATTTGGTAATTGTTATATACAACAAATTACACAGCAATATGCAATGTCAATCTGCAGTAAGGCCAGTAAGGTTTTGTCATGTATAAATAGGGACCTAAATTCTCGTGATGAAAATAATATTTTGCATCTTTATAAATCGCTGGTAAGACCACACCTTGAATATGCTTTTCAGTTTTGGGCACCTGTTCTAGAGAAGGATATCATGGCACTTGAAAAAGTGCAGAGACAAGCTACAAAATTGGAAAAAGGAATGGAGCATTTTATTAACGAAGAAAGATTAAAACATTTAAAATCTTTAGTTTAGAAAAGTGGTGCCTCAGAGGGGATCTGATAACATTATACAAATATATTCGGGGCCAGTAAAAAACCTTTATCTGGAAATTTATTCATAAACAGGGCTATACATAAGACACAAGGTCACACATTTAGGCTGGAAGAAAGGAGATTTAATCTAAGGCAAAGAAAAAGGGTTTTTTACAGTAAGAACTATAAGGATGTGGAATTCTCTGCCTGTATAAGGTTGTTTTTGTCAGAGTCCATACAGATGTTTAAACAGCAATTGGATACATACTTCCAAAAACATAACATACAGGGAGATAATTTTTAATTAGTGGGGTAATAACTGCTTGATTCAAGGAGATATCTGACTGTCATTTTGGGGTCAAGAAGGATTTTTTTTCCTAGTTTGTTGCAAATTTGGAAGCACTTCAGACTGGGTTTTTTGCCTTCTTTTGGATCAACCGCAAAAGAATATGTAAGGAAGGCTGAACTTGATGGACGCAAGTCTCTTTTCAGCTTTGTAACTATGTAATATATATCGATGTAATTGAGCTATTCTCATTGTATATTCTGTACTTAGGTTTATCTGGAAATCAGTAAAATCAATATCCCACAATCATCTGGGTGCAGTGACTCCTACTTGAAAATTTACAATGGTGACAGTCGTGAATCAAAAGTTCTTCAGGACAAGGCCTGTGGGTCTACACTAATCCCTCCTTTTGTTTCTACTCAAAATAACCTGCTGATGGAGTTTGTGAGCAATCGGGAAGCTTCTCAAAGCAAATTTAAAGTTCACTATAAGGCAGGTAAATCCTATTTTAGAATAGTTTGACTTCGGGTCTGCCAGATGCCGCTCAATCATTATACAATGCTTTTTTATGGGGAAGTCCCAAGGTGAGCTTGGCCATCACCCCGCATGAGCATTAAGTCCCCCCCCTGCCGGCTGATATCAGCCCCGGAATCAGGTAAGTGACAGAAGTTTTTTTTTTTTTATCTTGTTCTGCATTGGAGGGCAGGGGTATTGGATAAAATATTAAAAAAAAATCAATATACAAAAAAACTAAGTATTAAATAATATTTTGTACAATATTAAAATATTTTAAATGTTAATTCAAAAATATTAAATCATTTGAAAAGCTTATCCAAAAATATTAAATTGAGGCCAAAGTTGTAAATGAGCCCATAGAGTATCTCATGGAGGGTAAATCACGTCCAGGCTGGTCTAATTAGATGGTGACCATTTGTATATTTATAAAGTGTTCCTTGATCAGTGAAGCACCCATCCACATATTGATTGACACAATATAAAATTATCATTTGTATTTGTAATACATGTATTCAATTCTATTTTTTACCTGCAGTTTCTAATGGAAACACTTTATTTGAAGATAATGGGTCTGTGACATCACCATCATATCCTTCATTGTATCCTGAAAATGAAGATGTTATTCATACTATAATAGCACCATCCGGTAAAAAGGTGAGGCAATGTTAAGGGTTCTAAACTGGACCTATCAATTTTAAAGGGATATGGTAGGCACTATAACCATTTTATCTCATTGAATGATTGAATTGATTATTTCTGATGACTTAAAGGTAGGCAGACAATGTAATAGAGCAGCAGGAAATGCTAGCAGAATGCTTGGTTGTATAGGGAGAGATATTAGCAGTAGAATGAGGGAAGTGCTCATACAATTGTACAGAACACTGGTGAGACCTCACTTGGAGTATTGTACGCAGTACTGGAAACCGTATCTCTAGAAGGATATTTAAACTAGTTCATGGTTAATAAACTAGTTCATGGATTGCATGATAAAACTTACAAGGAAAGGTTAAAGGATCTTAACATGTATAGCTTGGAGGAAAGACGAGACGGGGGGATATGATAGAAACATTTAAATAAATAAAGGGAATCAACACAGTAAAGTAGGAGACTATATTTCAAAGAAGAAAAACTACCACAACAAGAGGACATAGTCTTAAATTAGGGGCAAAGGTTTAAAAATAATATCAGGAAGTATTATTTTACTGAGAGGGTAGTGGATGCATAGCCTTCCAGTTGAAGTGGTAGAGGTTAACACAGTAAAGGAGTTTAAGCATGCCTGGGATATGCATACGGCAATCCTAACTATAAGAGGCCAGGGACTAATGAAAATATTTTTTAAAATTGGGCAGACTAGATGGGCCGAATGGTTCTTATTTGACGTCACATTCTATGTTTCTATGTTTCTAATAGTGAGTCAGGATTCCAGCAATAGCCAGTTTAGCTCTTTTAACATGTGACAATGGTAGGTTTGCGATGCAGGTGCATACACTACATCCCCATAATCAATGGCCGGCATTAGCATTTGTTGCACTATCAGTTTCCTTACTGTAGGACTCAGGCAGGATTTGTTTCTGTACAGGGCACCCAGTTTTAGAAAAGAAGAGGTTTTTTTCAATGTGAAGGCCAAAGGATAGATTGGGGTCTAGCAACATACCTATATATTTGAAAGAACAGACTGCAGTCAGTGTGCTATTTGAATTTCATCTGATACATAGTTGTTGATTTTGTAGTTTAAGTAATTTAGGTACAGTTCCAAACATCATTGTAACCATTTTGTCAGTTTTTAGGAAGAGTTTGTTAACAGCTATCCATTTTTCTACCTCTGTGAACTTCTGCGGTAGATTGGGTTTACTAGTGTAGATTAGTGTCATCTGCATACACATGTACAGTTGAGGATTTGCAGACGTTAGGCAGATCATTTATAAATAATGTGATATCAGAAATGGTCACATATTGCAATCGGTCTGATACATATGATCGAAACCAGGTTAGTGGACGGTCACCAATACCTACATTTTTAAGTTTTTGCGATATTATGCCATAGTCTGCTATGTCAAAGGCTCTGGCAAAATTTAAGGAAAAATCTCCAGTAAAGTCTCCTTGTTCCATGCAAATTTGCATGTCATTGCAAACTTTTAATAAGGAAGTCGAAGTTGAGTGATTTGATAAAAGCCTGATTGCTCAGGGGTCAGATAGGTTGATTGTTGATAACATTCACATAATTGCGTGTGGACACATTTTTCCAAGATTTTTGGCAATACTCGGAGCATTGATATTGGACTATAGTTAGATACCAAAGTATTGTCACCACTTCTATGGTTAAGTACTACTTTTGCAGTCTTACAAAATGTGGGTATGTATTCAGACATCAGGGATTAATTGATTCATGTGCATGGGTGGTAAACGGCATGTGCATTAGAGCTTCCTCATAGGAAAGCATTGAATCATTGCTTTCCTATGGGAAATGTGAAGATGTTAGATGTCTTCACACTTCGTAATTTTACAGAGTTTAACTCTTTAGAGTCCAATAAGCACCTCTAGTGGCTGTCTTCTCTGAAACATCAATGTTTTGCATTACAGAATTAAGGGGATAGCAGCACTGCACCCAGACCAATTCAACCCAATTTCAATCCCATATTCTATTATTTATAAACAAAATAGTAAAAAAACATAAGACACATAGATCATTTAAAGAACTATAGGCTGGTAGAATACATTTAGATTATCTGTACAAAACTTACTTTCGGAGGTGAAAGATATAGTGAAGAAGCCAGCTCTGATCCTGAATTCCATACGTTAGATCTATAGGCAGATAGCGGTGTTGCCACAGTAGATTAAAAATATGAGTTTCTACTCTAGACTGAGTATATTGGAATAATGTAAGTGACATTTTGATCTTGTATTTTATAGATTATACAATTTTGGGGTGATATTTGATAGAATAAATGATAGAAATGATTAAATAAAACATATACATTGCAGTGGATAAAAATTTAAAAAACAGACAACATAAATAACTGTCTTGGGTACTCCATAAATACAGTGAAAGATTCTGACACCCAGATTAAGTGAGATTATTGCTGCTTTCGATGGAATGACACACATGCCCATAGAAATTTACAGAAAAAAAACTAAAACCACTGTGCATTAAAACCTACAAAACAGTCCACATAAGTAATTACCATGTGCATTCCATAAACAGAGTGACAGATTATGACACTAAGATTAAGCAAGATGATTGCTGCATTCCACCGAATGACAACCAAATGGCCAAAGATATAACTCATAAAAACTGAAACAGAAGTGGATTCAAAGACTGTCATGGAGGCAGATAGTGGCACTCCTTTCACCATAACCACAACTGCACGATGTAGTATTTATGGTTCTTGAAGTTTTCTTTTAGTGTCTAAAAACATTCAGTGGTGTCATTCACCTTTGTCATTCCATATAAAGCATTATTTATTTGGCCTAATCTGCATATTAGGGCAACATCTGCATAGTTCGGGACTATCCATGATAATTGTGTTAACTGTTTTGTAGTTGTTAATTCTCGGTAGTAGTATTCTTTTTTGCATTAATATCTATTGCTATTCAGTTCTGTCATTCACCTTTCTCATTCCATTTAATACCACAATAAACTATCTTAATTTGATATATTTATTGTGGTGGACCACCAGAGTATCATCGCCACAGATTCCCTTTCCCTAGTGTGAAGTAGCTCTATCCGACTGTTGAAGTGATTATAGCTGGTATACCTTCCCTCCCCCAATACATTAGTTGAGACTGAATGTTGGGATTAGATCTGGTTTATTAGGCCAAACAGACAGACATAATTTATACACAAACCCTCAGCATTGGGTCTCCATACAAAACATAAACTCCTCCCCAGCGCCTTTATGTCTGGGATATAATTGAGTCTAAAACTTTGTAATTCAATATCTCCCAGGTACAGGAATACATACATAAGTTATACACAAAACACCCCAAAAGTATCCCAGATATTAACAGGAACCCCACAAGAGTCATATCCCAGAAAAAGCCTTGATCTGAGCGCCTAAGCTGACCAAATTGCACTCAGAACGGTTTCGGTAGAATAGAATCGCCACTGGGGTAAAGTTTTGACTGCCCGGCCATGAGGTGCAAGCCCAAAACTGTTCCATGGAAATGTTTGCAACGGCCAGTCTCAGTTCAGGGGTTCCTGTGCGAATATCATATAACAGATACCTTTTTTTCAGGAAGCAAATGTTCCCCTATTCAGTAGTTCATGTCTCCCAAACATCGCTAGAATAGCTGGTTGGGAAGTAGGACGGGCAGCGGTACAATCTTTACCGAGGTTCATGCGAGTATATAGCTGAAAAGAGTTCCAGACGCTCAATGTACTGCTGCCTGCATTCAGGAGACAAGATGGCCATGCTTTTGTCGACCATGTGTGTTCGGTTACACGAAATGGCGGCCACCTAGGGAAAGCACTTATTAATTACTTCCCTTGCGGTTTCACAGATATGTTAATGGATTTGTCAGGGTTCTTATGAGGTACTAGGGTGGTCCTCCCGAATTAATAGCTCCAGAACGGATGAAAAGTTTGAAGTTTTTAAACAAGTGATTGGGTTATTCCGTCACATTTATTAAGCATATTTATTAAATAAATAACATATAAATATAGATTTTTTTTTTGCTAATTCTCCTTTTTCCTCTCTTCTGGTCATTTCTCACTTGATCTATGAGTAAATTTATGACTATACACTAACCACTGTTTTTCCCATCAGTCATCTCAGATGAAGCTCTGAATCACAAATCAAACTAGCATGCTCATCGTTTGTGCGAGTCAATTAGTCATACGTCCAAATGGCAAAGAGTTACAGAATTTGGATGACCCTATGATTAACCTAAGAAAAAACATGGAAATATATACTGGCGCTAGATATGCAATAAATATAATAGATAATAATGTTATATACCAATTATATATAATAGCTGCTGTGACACCCAGTGAAGGCTTTCCTCTTACACCAATCACATAAACAAAAACACAAAAAAAGGTGTAGCGCTATATATATATATATAAAAAAGAGTTTTTACAGACCCAAGGGGTATTCCCACAAGAGCTGGTATATTCTGTAAGGAATGTTCCTAGACCATAAATTAGAACTCCAATAGTATAATACTGATATATATTAAAGTCCTTGGATTAACTCACATTTTCCTGAGCTATGAACTGGTTCATAGCTCAGGAAAATGTGAGTTAATCCATATAATATATATATATATATATATATATAGACTTTAATACATATCAGTATTATACTATCGGAGTTCTAATTTATGTTCTAGGTACATTCCTGACAGACTATACCAGCTCTTGTGGGAATACCCCTTTGGTCTGTAAAAACTACGATTGACCTAACTTCGGGTGAAAATGAATGCACAAGTCAAGTTGCTATTGGATGGCATATTATCATTATTAAACATAGTGATGGTGTTGAAACTAAGCAGTAATACTTAGTGTTCACCTATAGTCTAGTGGTTAAAGGATCACTATAAGGAACACTCTACTACACTGACCTATAGTGGTTATGGTGACAGAAAGGCACAGGCATCTCCCATCAGTACATTATTTTTGAATGGTTTGACTTCTTACCTGCTAAGCTTGGTTGAAATCTATCAACAGCCATTCTCTGCTAATGAACTAGCCTAGAACTGCAGAGTTTTGCTCAGGAGAAATACTGGAAGCTCCCAAGCAGGAGATTTCAGCTCTGTGGAATGTAGTGAAGGCAGTGTTCCAGTTCTAATACAGTTTTACCACTTCTAATAGGGGAGTGCCAGGGAACTCCTGGTATAATTTTATTTTTATTTTTGCATGGTTTCTGCTAAATCAGATAAAAACAAACATTGCTTAAGATATCACATGCAGTGACTATATTATTTTATATTTTTATTACTATTTTAGTACATTATTTTATGCAACACATAATAAAGTAAACCTGCATCCCCAGCATGTTCACCATACAGAGACTTAGTGAGTGATGCAAATGTAATGTGTCCAATATTTAAAGCTGGTATTTACTATATATATTAGGAAAATATACATTTGATAACTACATTACACTTTTAGAAAAATGAAGAATAACCCAAATAAACATGCCCACATTACCAAACTGAATCATAGCTTGTTTCATTCCACCCCATGATTTATTGGCCAGCAGCTTACTACGTGTATTTTATTTCACAATTAATGGAAGCCTATGCTCAAACACAAACTGTCACCCCCAAAGTAGAGAAAAACGCTCTCTAATCTGCCAGCCTCTCTAGGAAACATACAGGTTGGCAGGCAGTAAGCAGCACATTGAGAGCCATGAGCATAAGTCATTTCATGAATAAAAATGAAAAAAACTAGGGGTGAATGCCTAAAGATAGGGAAGCAATCAGAGGGGATGATAGAGAAGGAGGCAGCTGGTATTGTCTGTGTAGTAGAAGATGTACCACGTCAGGCTATCTACCCAGCAGGAATATTCTCTACTAAATGTTGGGCAGTTTCTACTGTAAACTTGGAGCAGAGTTTGCTCCTGGATCATGAATTTTCTTGATCCTATTTTAACGCAAAGATGAATTTACTGGCACAGCTGGTTTTAAATAACTGCTAAAATCTAACCCTGCAATGCTGTCCTCATTTTTAGCACCAGATACTACTTTGTATTTAAATGTCCGAGCAATACTGAAAAATGGTGAAGTACAGTGTGAGTTTATATACTTAGTTATAGGGACACTATGGTCACCAGAACAACTACAGCTTAATGTAGTTGATCTGGTCAATATAATCAGTCCCTGCAGGCATTTTCATGTAAAAATGAAAAAGGCAGTGTTTTCAGAGAAAAGGCAGTGTTTACATTGCCCCCTAGGGGCATCCCCATTTGCCACTCCTCAGATGGTCCCTGGAGGTGCTTCCTGGGCAGTGCTGCACAGTGTGCAGAACTGCTGTTTATTGTCCCCATGCTCTGCATGGGAATGCATTGATTCAATGCATCTCTATGAGGAGGAGTGTCTAATTGGCCAAGACAGTGTTTGGCCCCAGATCCTTCCCGCCTCCTTTCTCTATGGAATAGAATTGGATTGGCTGAGATCATGAATTCTGATAATGATGCTATCTGGGGCGGGCCCAGCACCAGTAGGAAATAAGGCAAGTGTTATTACCATTTAAGGGGGCTAAGGGAGGGCAAGCCACCTAACTGGTGGTTTTAACACCATAGGGTAAGTAATACACATTTGTGTTCCCGAATTAGATTTCCTAAATGCAAGCAGAATGTGTTATCATAGATCTGGCTATAGCGTTAATGACATTTACAGTTAAATCACTAAACTTGCTTACCACATCTGATACATTATCATAACAGTAATCTAGTTTAGGTCCCCTTTCCTCCTGTTAGATTTAAGCATAATGGACCTGCGACATATGTACATGTTTTCTTGAGGGGTTGCGTGACATATTCACAATCTGCACATACACTGAACTAAAGATTAAACTTGTGTGAGATCAGTGAAAGACAAAAAATATAATTTTACACTGCTTCCGAATCTAACCTGTGCTTTTATGAAGTTATAATGACACACACAGTCCATCTGTACGTAGGTTGGAAGGTAAGGAGATCATGTTGAGTTTGTCACAAATCAAAGGCAACTCTAGAAATATTCTCTTGTAAATGTTTGCCTTTATCTTTTAGGTGTCTCTGAAATTCATTAGGTTTCAAATAGAATATTGCAAATTTACTTGTTCCTGCGTCTGTGACTACTTGAAGATATCTGATGGAACCTCCTTAAATGGGGCACTTCTGGGCATATTCTGTGGGTTTGCTGCACCTTCTGCTATGGTATCGACACAAAATGTAGTTGTAATACATTTTCACAGTGATGGCTTAAAGAGTGCAGGTGGATTCCATCTACAATATAATTTTGGTAAGGAACAGATATGAAATAGCAACAAATTTTATAACATGACAGGAGGCTTCATATTTTGCATTAAACTCTCTTTACTAAACTCCAGCAGCACAAATTTAACAATAAAGTTTAATGAAGAAAACATATTGCAACATCGTATAAAAGGCCCCTCCCCTTTAGCTCTCCCTCTTTCTTTGCTGCTCTTTTACATGATTGGGGGCGTGTTTAGCCTAGCCTACCCCTAAAAGGTACGTGTGTGTTGAGCTCTGCTGTATAGAGCTAACCTGACTTCATGATGCCGGCACGCATGAGCCATCAAAAGGGGCGGACTCATAGCGGCCGGCGTCTCTGAGGCTGAATGGAGCCTCTCTCTGCGTCAGCAGTTCGGCGCACCGACAAGGTAATTGAGAGAGCGCTGACAGGCATAAGGCTATTCTAGACGTAAGTTAAGGCCAGGGACTAATTAAAGTATTTTGAAAATTTGGCAGACTAGATGGGCCGAATGGTTCTTATCTGCCGTCACATTCTATGTTTCAAAATTCTAGATTATGCTAACGCAGTGTACCTTTAATCTTAATTGTATTAAGGACAGGAGGCGAATATTTTCCCACCCTTCTTTCTCCCCTCCCAGTTTATATGATTCTTTGTTTTTCACTTCAATAAAGATTTGAATACATTGTAGGTGTGTTTATTTGGTTATTAGGTGATTTCAGTTACTATCACACATATTGAGATTTGTGATTATTTTAGATAAAATTTGAATATATATTAATGTATATACGACAAACAGTTAATTTCCAAATCCCTTTCACATCTTTTTGTTTCATTTCAGTTTGATTCACCTTCATGGATCAATGCATGGGATCGTTTTCGCACTCAACAAAAAACTCTCCATTCAAGATTCAGATCATTTACAGTCTGAATCTTCATTGTTGTCATTATTGTTGTTGTTTATTGTATTTTAAGGATGTATTTCTTGTTATATCGCATCAAAGAAAGCGGGAGAGCTAAAGAAGAGGGACCTTTTGTACCCTGTTGCAATATGTTTTTTTTTAAATTAAACTTTATTGTTAAATCTGTGCTTCTGGAGTTCAGTAAAGAGAGTTTAATGCAACATATTCGCCTCCTTTACTTAAAGCGACACTGTCATGCCAAACTTACCTTTCTTTAATCGCTTTCTCTTCTCTCCCTCTCTCAGGATCTATTCTTC
>OW240913.1:20170371-20340621 GCA_933207985.1 Pelobates cultripes | reverse complement strand
GAGTTATGCAAATATGAAGCCTCCTGTCATGTGGTAAAATTGGAGCTCTGTGAATATCATCATGCCATCTAAAGGAAAGAGATCTAAAGCTGCAAAGATACGCTGGACTAAACTGGACCTTTCAGACCCATGTTTACGGGATCAGGAGTCCCACAGCAGCATAGTGGAAATGGAGGTTTGTGAAAGTGAATGTGCCCAGGAGGTACATAGTGAACCTGTGGTGTCATTCCCATGTTCATCTAAGTGTCAAGTTCAAGAGCACAGTGACAGTGTGATGGGCATATCTGAAAACCATGGCATGCAAGAACCATGTGTACCAAGTGAGATATCTGTGCAGGCATCATTTCATCAGGGTCATCATGGCTATGGAAGGTTAAGGAACAAACAGTGTACATGCATGGCTCTGACATTTTTGGCATACCACAGTGAGCTTGATGATGTGAGGAAGGATGATCTTGATCAAATACTGAAGAAGGGCAACAGCTTGTATGGCACAACAATACAACAGCTAAAACGAAGAAATGTCTATCAGCACCAACACCTGACAATGGAAGAAGTGCCCCTCAGAGTCAACACTGAAAAATATGAGTATAACGTTGTTAAATCTCCAGTGTTATCGGGATGTGTGAGAGCCACGGTAGACAGTGACAACCAAGGATGGTTTGTTGACCTCTCCACAAGACTACAGTGCCTCAATGCAGATGTTACACATGCACTTTTTATAGTAGTGCCATATTGCATTGCATTGTTCAGAGACAAGTCTGGGAGATATGGACTGTTTGATTCTCATAGTCGAAATAAGGATGGACTTCCTGCCACTGGAAAAGGAAAAGCTGTTATGATCACCTTTACACATTTGAGTGATATGGGGGCAAGGATTTATAAGTTGTATGAATTGCTCCTTACAGACAACAGAGGCCCTATTGATGGACTGCAGTATGACTTCATGCCAGTCTCATTTCAGTGTGCAAGACGTCTGTCAGATGGTTTGATGTCCCCACCGGTGCAATCTGACAAACCACATAATGGAAAGCATGTGGAGAACAAAGTGAAACAGATGACCAAAGATGCAACACACACTGGATTCCCAGCCAGCAAGCATTCTCCACGGTCACTTGATGCAAAATCCTCACAGGGCATATGGAAGGACAGTAAGGCATTGTCCAAATTAAATGCACAGCAACAACAAAAACTGAAGACAAGACACAGAAATGAAAGAAGGCGTGGTTTCAAGGCTACAAAGATGTCTGTCATCAATAAGAGGAGGACATACATCACTAGCCGATACAGAGCAGATGCTGATTTCAAGTGGAAGCAGAAGCAATATATCATTCGCAAATATGCGACAGATGCCAATTTCAACTTGAAGCAGAAGCAATACACAACCAGCAAATATGCGACAGATGCCAATTTTAACTTGAAGAAGAAGCAATACATCACCAGAAAATATGCAACAGATGCAGGCTTCAATTTAAAGCAGAAGCAATACATCACCAGAAAATATGCAACAAATGACGATTTCAAATTGAAGCAGAAGCAATACATCACCAGAAATATGCAACAAATGCGATTTCAAATTGAAGAAGAAGCAATACATACCAGCAATATGCAACAAATGATTTCAAATTGAAGCAGAAGCAATACATCACCAGACAAATATGCAACAAATGCGATTTCAACTTGAAGAAGAAGCAATACATCACCAGAAAATATGCAACAGATGCAGGTTTCAAGTTAAAGCAGAAGCAATACATCACCAGAAAATATGCGACAAATGACGATTTCAAAATGAAGCAGAAGCAATACATCACCAGAAAATATGCGACAAATGACGATTTCAAATTGAAGCAGAAGCAATACATCACCAGAAAATATGCGACAAATGATGATTTCAAATTGAAGCAGAAGCAATACATCACCAGAAAATATGCGACAAATGACGATTTTACATTGAAGCAGAAGCAATACATCACCAGAAAATATGCGACAAATGCCGATTTCAACTTGAAGCAGAAGCAATACATCACCAGAAAATATCATAATGATCCTGCTTTCAGAAAACGTCACTTGCAACATTGCATGAGTTACATGAAAATGAAGCGTCACACTCAGGCAGAATTTCGCATAACCCATAAGATGCAATGTGCCTTCAAAATAAGAATGAAATATAGACGATGGACTCATGTCATGCGGGAATGCAGTCAACCAGTGGAAAACAGCCTAATGCAGACAGCTATATCCACTTTCCATGAATGCATTAAAGCTGGGCCAACTTTTGTGTGCACGATGTGTCATCGCACCCTTTTCCCTAACCAAGTGAAACATTGCATTCACAGCAATTACAAGAAGAATCTACACATTGTTGCTGCCTGTTTGACAGGGAAATATGTCCATGTGTGCAACAATCACTGTCAAGGCCCTGAACAATGCACCGTACCAGATGAAAGGACCAAAGAATGGATTTGTCACAACTGTGATTCACATTTAAAAGCAGGACACATATCATCCATCGCTGTGGCTAACAACATGGAGCTGGCGCCCATTCCCCCAGAGCTTTGCGATTTGAATGTGCTAGAAAGACAACTTTTGGCCAAAATACTGCCATTTGCCAAGATCATCACACTCCCCAAAGGTCGACAGGCAGCTATACATGGCGCTGTAGTGTGTGTGCCATCCGAGGTGGAAACCACGGTCAATACTCTACCAAGATCGCACAGCACATCCCAGTTACACAGAGTGAAGCTGAAAAGACGTCTGACTTACAAAGGCCACCAGCTGTTTCACAATGTCAACATGAGAAATGTAGTAGCAGGTCTGTCAAAACTCATTGACACACACCCCGACTACAGTGACATTTCAATCAGAGTGGATGAGACAATCACTGCTGATGATGCTGATAATGATGATGATGGGATGGAACCTGACAGTTGTGATGAAACTGAAATGATGGAGATACTTGAACGCATCGAAAATTGTGATCCATCAGAGGTACAGTCTGCATGTTTACTGGCTGCTTCTGAGCAACAGGAAGGCCATGACCAACAACCTCCCAATGCAGAGGATGAGAAGGATTCACTAAGACCTGGAATTGGCCTAGACAGTTGTTTGCAGCCATCTGACCTTGGAGAGGAAGCACTGACACACGGTGATGGAATATTCAGCATTGCACCTGCACAAGGAAACACACCTGTCAGCTTCTTTAAAGTTCCTAGGCTTGAGGCAATGGCTTTCCCTGTTCAGTTTCCTACTGGACAGAATACATTGGACCAGGCAAGACAAGTCAAACTGTCCCCGAGCATGTATTTCAATGCAAGGCTTTTTTGTGTTGATACTCGTTTTGCAAGAGACACAAGCTACCTCTTCTTTGCGCAGTTTGTCACAGAAACACACATGGCCAAAAGCAGCATGTCCATCCAGTTAAGGAAAGGAAAACCCAATACCAGGGATGGACAGAAAATATCCAACAAGCTGCTACAGGACAAGCGTGAGGTTGAGAGGTTGGTGCGAAACCGAGATGCCACAAGGTTCATGCAACCACTGAGAGGGAGTCCAGCGTATTGGGATAAAAATCTGAAGAATTTGCTAGCCATGGTCAGACAATTGGGTAAGCCAACATTTTTTCTTACCTTCTCTGCTGCAGAATTCAGATGGCCAGAGGTAATAACGGCAATAAAGGCGCAACAAGGTCAAAAGGTGGATTTTGCAGAGCTAGACTGGGCTGAAAAGTGTGACATTCTTCGAGGCAACCCAGTGACCACCATGCGCATGTTTGACAAACGGGTTGATGCTCTGATGCGAGAGGTGCTGTTGGGTCCTGCACAGCCAATCGGTGAAGTTATCGATTACCTTTACCGGGTTGAATTTCAGGCGAGAGGGAGCCCTCATATACATTGTCTCTGTTGGGTAGCAGGAGCTCCTATATTTGGACAAGACAGTGATGACCAGGTGTGTGCCTTTATAGATCATAACATCTCATGCCAGCTGCCTGATGAAGCCAAACAGGCCTTACTTCACAGATTAGTAACAGAACTTCAAATGCACAGCAGATCACATTCAAAATCGTGCAAAAAAGGTAACAGAGTATGCAGATTTGGATTTCCAAAGCCACCTATTAGACAAACGAGGATAACTTACCCGATTCCAGAAGAACAAGGAGATTGTGCAATGGAACCACAAGCAGCCAAAAACAAACTGAAACCAGTCTGGGATTTGCTTAATAACCCGAAAGTGCAGCTTGACATGTCACAGCTACTGGCACAGTGTGATATGACTTTGAATCAGTACAACTCTTACATTGAGGCATTGACCTCCTCAAGCGTGATTGTAATGAAGCGTGATGTCAAGGACTGCTGGGTGAACAACTACAATCCACATTTGCTGACAGCCTGGAACGCCAACATGGACATCCAGTACATTCTTGATGAGTATGGTTGCATCATGTACATGTTGTCCTACATATCCAAGCCAGAACGCGAGCTGAGTGACTATCTCAAAACAATAGTCAAAGAAATGAGCCCAGAAACAGAGACAGAACGAGAAGAAATGAAAGAAGTTCTTCAGGCTTATTCAAAACACAGAGAGGTCAGTGCCCAGGAGTCTGTGGCCCGTACGTGCAGCCTGAAAATGAAGTCTTGCTCACGTGAGGTTGTTTTCCTGCCAACTGGTGACAACGCACTGAAAATGAGTCTCCCGCTCAGTGCGTTGCAGAACAAACCAGCCGATTCTCTTAATGTGTGGATGACGAGTTTTGTCGACAAATACAGAGCCAGACCCGAAACACCTGAGTTTGAGTCCATGTGTCTGGCAGACTTTGCATCCCATTACAGGGTTGTCTATGGCAAGCAGAAGGAGGATGGCAAGCAAAAGGAAGACTGCGAGCGTGTCAGCCTTTTGAATGAAATGGGAATGATTCAAAAACGCACAAGATCGAAGCCTGCAAGCAGCTGAAGGTGCCCGTATCATGATCACAAGAAACATTGATGTTGAAGACGGGCTTGTTAATGGGACATTTGGCAAGATTGCAAGAATAATCATCCAGACTGAGAATGGTGCTACTACGGTAAACAAGCTTGGGCTTGTGCTGGACAATCCAAATGCAGGACAGAGATACCGTAACAAGTCATCTTGTGATGCTGACCACTTGGTGTACATAGAAAGGGTAGAGGAAAACCTGAGACAGAAAGGAGTTGTTCGCAGGCAGTTCCCCCTGAAGTTGGCCTTTGCATGCACGATTAATAAGTGTCAGGGGATGTCGATACAGTCGGCAGTGGTCTCATTGAAACGGGTCTTCCAACCGGGAATGGCCTATGTTGCTCTGAGTAGAACGACTACACTACAAGGACTGCACATAACCGACTTTGATGAGAAGAAGATCTTTGCTGATCCTGAAATCACAGCCTCCCTGGACTCAATGAAAAATGCATCACTGGAAAGTGTTATGCCCCTCTTACAGTTTTTACGGACAACAGGCAAACAGCAAACATTAACAATTATCCATCACAACACGGAAGGATTACCAACTCACATTGAAGATATTAAATCCCATCACGAGTTGACACTTGGAGATGTTTTATGTTTCACTGAAACACATCTCTCAGGCTCTTCTGTTGCTGAAGGTCTCCAGCTGGAGGGCTACAACCTGTTCAAACGCAACAGACACCTCTCGTACACGAACCGTCCTGACATTGCAAGTAAAGGTGGCGGAGGTGTAGCCTTGTATGTCAGAAACCAGTTCAAGGCCTTTGAAAAGCAGTATCATCACAATGTGACTGACTTGGAGTTCTTGGTTGTCAAGCTGGAGTCCCCTATCCAAGCTTTGATTGCCGTTGTTTACAGGCCACCTGATTACAGTATTGGCCAATTCCTTACTAACCTGCTGGGCCTCTTAGAATCTTTGGAAAGAATGGATTGCCAACCTATAATCCTTTGTGGAGATTTCAATGAAGATTTTCTGTGCAGAGCAAAGAAGCCAATATCTGACCTTCTTCACTCAAGAGGATATACCCAACTGGTCTGGGCAGCCACCACAGAAGGAAACACACTGTTGGATCACATTTACATCTCCAGGGTGCAGCACTGTCTCCAGTCAGGAGTACTGCACAGTTATTACAGCTATCATGATCCCGTGTATTGTGTTTTGAGCAGTGGTTGTGAACACGCTTAGAGCCTTCATAAACAGGGCATGAGTGTTGCCAGGAAACAGTGGTTGTAAGCACTGATTATCATCAAACAGATACCATCACCTCCATTCTACGTCAAGATGCTGAGACCCCCCCAAATTCATGTGGTCACACCTTCATCTGCTAGGCTGCTAATGTTTTTATAAATGTATGTTTTAATGTAACTGTGAAGCACTTTGGGCAACAACGTTACAATTAAATGTGCTATTTAAATAAATAAAAGTTGAAATGCATTTTTCTCTGTATCACGCTTGCCATGTGCACTTTTTAAATTTGATCAATCAATTGGTTAGTGTAATGTTTACTATCTTTACTCAGTCCAAACACTCCAGACAGTTACTCTGCCCAGTCCAACCTTTCCACAGTTACTCCAGCCACTCCAACCAGTTACTCTGCCCACTCCAGTTGTAGACTACTGGTGGAGGCAAGAACACCTCACACATTTTCCCCAGAAATTGTAGCTTTTCTTATTTAAGTGTTCTTGCATAGCAAGACCACTTATTGTTATCTCACATATATATTGTTATCTCACATATATATTATTAAGTGTTCTTGCATAGCAAGACCACTTATTGTTATCTCACATATATATTATTATTCTTATTAAGTGTTCTTGCATAGCAAGACCACTTAATGTTATCTCACATATATATTTAAGTGTTCTTGCACAGCAAGACCACTTAATGTTATCTCACATATATATTATTATTATTATTATTAAGTGTTCTTGCATAGCAATGGTTCACGGAATATCGTCGTTCTTGTGGCGCAATTTGTCCCATAGGAATGAATGGCAAAGCTAGAGTGGGAGCTGACAAAAGCTGAAAAATCAGGACATGATTTCTAAACTGCCACCACTCCCTTATTTTCAGGCCCACCTACACAAATCTTATATCAAAACGTTCAGCTATCCCTGCTGCCACTAAACATGTCAACGGCTAAGCCATAGTCCTGATAGTTTTCACAATATAATCATTTGTTTGCAACTAACGCCGTCCATTGACTTTCATTGAAACTTCACTCTGCAAAGCTCAAATTTGAAGTGCAATTTCTAAACTGCGACTGTGCCTTCAATTTTAATACTTCAGAGACATACTATGCATCAAAATGTAGGTCTGGGTCTTGTGATTCTCACAATATAAAGCTCTTCGCTGTAGGAGTTATAGTTTTTAAATACGACCGTTTGAAGATGGCAACCGCCAAAATACTCTGACCTGTGTCAGCTGCAGCAGCAAGTGATGTCATAGACAGGGCCTTTTGAACACCTGCTAATGTTTTTATAAATGTATGGTTTAATGTAACTGTGCAACAACGCTGCAATTAAATGTGCTATATAAATGATAACAGTTACTCCGCCCACTCCAGTTGTAGACTACTGGTGGAGGCAAGAACACTTCACACAATTTCACCAGAAATTGTAGCTTTTCTAGTTATTATTATTATTATTATAGCAAAATTTGCCACCCTAACTCCTCCCACAGTTTTTACACTACATAGACCAAAATTTACCAAAACGTGTAGATTGTTCCCGATCGGATTGCTATTACTTTGTGGAACGTTTCGCCGAATGGTTCACGGAATATCGTCGTTTTTGTGGCGCAATTTGTCCCATAGGAATGAATGGCAAAGCTAGAGTGGGAGCTGGCAAAAGCTGAAAAATCAGGACATGATTTCTAAACTGCCACCACTCCCTCATTTTCAAGCCCACCTACACAAATCTTATATCAAAATGTTCAGCTATCCCTGCTGCCACTAGAAATGTCCACGGCTAAGCCATAGTCCTGATAGATTTCACAATATGACCATTTGTTTGCAACTCATGCCTTCCATTAACATTCATTGAAACTTTACTCAAGCCAGCTCAAACTTGAAGGGCAATTTCTAAACTGCGACTGTGCCTTCATTTTTAATACTTCAGAGACATACTATGCATCAAAATGTAGGTCTGGGTCTTGTGATTCTCACAATATAAAGCTCTTCGCTGTAGGATTTATAGTTTTTAAAATATGACCGTTTGAAGATGGCAACCACCAAAATACTCTGACCTGTCAAGGCTGCAGCAGCAAGTGATGTCATAGACAGCCTTTTGAACACCTGCTAATGTTTTTATAAATGTATGGTTTAATGTAACTGTGCAACAACGTTGCAATTAAATGTGCTAGACTACTGGTGGAGGCAAGAACACTTCACACAATTTCCCCAGGAATTGTAGCTTTTCTAGTTAAGTGTTCTTGCATAGCAAGACCACTTAATGTTATCTCAATATATATATATTATTATTATTATTATTCTTATTATTATAGCAAAATTTGCCACCCTAACTCCTCCCACAGTTTTTACACTACATAGACAAAAATTTACCAAAACGTGCAGATTGTTCCCAATCGGATTGCTATTACTTTGTGGAACGTTTCGCCGAATGGTTCACGGAATATCGTCATTCTTGTGGCAAAATTTGTCCCATAGGAATGAATGGCAAAGTTAGAGTGGGAGCTGGCAAAAGCTGAAAAATCAGGATATGATTTCTAAACTGCCACCGCTCCCTTATTTTCAGGCCCACCTACACAAATCTTATATCAAAACGTTCAGCTATCCCTGCTACCACTAAACATGTCAACGGCTAAGCCGTAGTCCTGATAGTTTTCACAATATAATCATTTGTTTGCAACCAACGCCGTCCATTGACTTTCATTGAAACTTCACTCTGCAAAGCTCAAATTTGAAGTGCAATTTCTAAACTGCGACTGTGCCTTCAATTGTAATACTTCAGAGACATACTATGCATCAAAATGTAGGTCTGAGTCTTGTGATTCTCACAATATAAATCTCTTCACTGTAGGAGTTATAGTTTTTAAGATACGACCGTTTGAAGATGGCAACCGCCAAAATACTCTGACCTGTGTCAAGCTGCAGCAGTAAGTGATGTCATAGACAGGGCCTTTTGAACACCTGCTAATGTTTTTATAAATGTATGGTTTAATGTAATCAGCAACAACGCTGTAAATTAAATGTGCTATGTAAATGATAACAGTTACTCCTTCACTCCAGTTGTAGACTACAGGTGATGCAAGAATACTTCACACAATTTCCTGAAATTGTAACTTTTCTAGTTATTATTATTCTTATTATAGCAAAATTTGTCACCCTAACTCCTCCCACAGTTTTTACACTACATAGACAAAAATTTACCAAAACGTGCAGATTGTTCCCGATCGGATTGCTATTACTTTGTGGAACGTTTCGCCGAATGGTTCACTGAATATCGTCGTTCTTGTGGCGAAATTTGTCCCATAGGAATGAATGGCAAAGCTAGAGTGGGAGCTGCCAAAAGCTGAAAAATCAGGACATGATTTCTAAACTGCCACCACTCCCTTTTTTTCAGGCCCACCTACACAAATCTTATATCAAAACGTTCAGCTATCCCTGCTGCCACTAAACATGTCAACGGTTAAGCCGTAGTCCTGATAGTTTTCACAATATGACCATTTGTTTGCAACCAACGCCGTCCATTGACATTCATTGAAACTTCACCCTGCAAAGCTCAAATTTGAAGTGCAATATCTAAACTGCGACTGTGCCTTCATTTTTAATACTTCAGAGACATACTATGCATCAAAATGTAGGTCTGGGTCTTGTGATTCCCACAATATAAAGCTCTTCACTGTAGGATTTATAGTTTTTAAGATACGACCGTTTGAAGATGGCAACCACCAAAATACTTGACCTGTGTCAAGCTGCAGCAGCAAGTGATGTCATAGACAGGGCACTTTGAACACCTGCTAATGCTTTTATAAATGTATGGTTTAATGTAACTGTGCAACAACGCTGTAATTAAATGTGCTATGTAAATGATAACAGTTACCTTCACTCCAGTTGTAGACTACAGGTGAGGTAAGAATATCACACAATTTCCAGAAATTGTAACTTTTCTAGTTAAGTGTTCTGCATGTTAATTACTTAATGTTATCTCACATATATATATTATTATTATTAAGTGTTCTTGCATAGCAAGACCACTTAATGTTATCTCACATATATATTATTATTATTATTCTTATTATTATTATAGCAAAATTTGCCACCCTAACTCCTCCCACAGTTTTTACACTACATAGACAAAAATTCACCAAAACGTGCAGATTGTTCCCGATCGGATTGCTATTACTTTGTGGAACGTTTCGCCGAATGGTTCACGGAATATCGTCGTTCTTGTGGCGAAATTTGTCCCATAGGAATGAATGGCAAAGCTAGAGTGGGAGGTGGCAAAAGCTGAATAATCAGGACATGATTTCTAAACTGCCACCACTCCCTTATTTTCAGGCCCACCTACACAAATCATATATCAAAACGTTCAGCTATCCCTGCTGCCACTAAACATGTCAACGGCTAAGCCGTAGTCCTGATAGTTTTCACAATATGACCATTTGTTTGCAACCAATGCCGTCCATTGACTTTCATTGAAACTTCACTCTGCAAAGCTCAAATTTGAAGTGCAATTTCTAAACTGCGACTGTGCCTTCAATTTTAATACTTCAGAGACATACTATGCATCAAATGTAGGTCTGGGTCTTGTGATTCTCACAATATAAAGCTCTTCACTGTAGGAGTTATAGTTTTTAAGATACGACCGTTTGAAGATGGCAACTGCCAAAATACTCTGACCTGTGTCAAGCTGCAGCAGCAAGTGATGTCATAGACAGGGCCTTTTGAACACCTGCTAATGCTTTTATAAATGTATGGTTTAATGTAACTGTGCAACAACGTTGCAATTAAATGTGCTATCTAATTTATAACAGTTACTCCGCACACTCCAGTTGTACACTACTGGTGGAGGCAAGAACACTTCACACAATTTCCCCAGAAATTGTAGCTTTTATTATTCTTATTCTTATTATAGCAAAATTTGCCACCCTAACTCCTCCCACAGTTTTTACACTACATAGACAAAAATTTACCAAAACGTGCAGATTGTTCCCGATCGGATTGCTATTACTTTGTGGAATGTTTCACCGAATGGTTCACGGAATATCGTTGTTCTTGTGGCGAAATTTGTCCCATAGGAATGAATGGCAAAGCTAGAGTGGGAGCTGCCAAAAGCTGAAAAATCAGGACATGATTTCTAAACTGCCACCACTACCTTATTTTCAGGCCCACCTACACAAATCTTATATCAAAACGTTCAGCTATCCCTGCTGCCACTAAACATGTCAACGGCTAAGCCGTAGTCCTGATAGTTTTCACAATATGACCATTTGTTTGCAACCAACGCCGTCCATTGACATTCATTGAAACTTCACTCTGCAAAGCTCAAATTTGAAGTGCAATTTCTAAACTGTGACTGTGCCTTCAATTTTAACACTTCAGAGACATACTATGCATCAAAATGTAGGTCTGGGTCTTGTGATTCTCACAATATAAAGCTCTTCACTGTAGGAGTTACAGTTTTTAAGATACGACCGTTTGAAGATGGCAACCGCCAAAATACTCTGACCTGTGTCAAGCTGCAGCAGCAAGTGATGCCATAGACAGGGCCTTTTGAACACCTGCTAATGTTTTTATAAATGTATGGTTTAATGTAACTGTTTAACAACGTTGCAATTAAATGTGCTAAATAAAGTATAACAGTTACTCCGCCCACTCCAGTTGTAGACTACTGGTGGAGGCAAGAACACTTCACACAATTTCCCCAGAAATTGTAGTTTTTCTAGTTAAGTGTTCTTGCATAGCAAGACCACTTAATGTTATCTCACATATATATTATTATTATTATTATTATTATTATTATTATAGCAAAATTTGCCACCCTAACTCCTCCCACAGTTTTTACACTACATAGACCACAATTTACCAAAACGTGCAGATTGTTCCCGATCGGATTGCTATTACTTTGTGGAACGTTTCGCCGAATGGTTCACGGAATATCGTCGTTCTTGTGGCGAAATTTGTCCCATAGGAATGAATGGCAAGCTAGAGTGTGAGCTGGCAAAAGCTGAAAAATCAGGACATGATTTCTAAACTGCCACCACTCCCTTATTTTCAGGCCCACCTACACAAATCTTATATCAAAACGTTCAGCTAACCCTCCTGCCACTAAACATGTCAACGGCTAAGCCGTAGTCCTGATAGTTTTCACAATATAATCATTTGTTTGCAACTAACGCCGTCCATTGACTTTCATTGAAACTTCACTCTGCAAAGCTCAAATTTGAAGTGCAATTTCTAAACTGCGACTGTGCCTTCAATTTTAATACTTCAGAGACATACTATGCATCGAAATGTAGGTCTGGGTCTTGTGATTCTCACAATATAAAGCTCTTCGCTGTAGTATTTATAGTTTTTAAGATACGACCGTTTGAAGATGGCAACCGCCAAAATACTCTGACCTGTGTCAAGCTGCAGCAGCAAGTGATGTCATAGACAAGGCCTTTTGAACACCTGCTAATGGTTTTATAAATGTATGGTTTAATGTAACTGTGCAACAACGTTGCAATTAAATGTGCTAAATAAAGTATAACAGTTACTCCGCCCACTCCAGTTGTAGACTACTGGTGGAGGCAAGAACACTTCACACAATTTCCCCAGAAATTGTAACTTTTCTAGTTATTCTTATTCTTATTATAGCAAAATTTGCCACCCTAACTCCTCCTACAGTTTTTACACTACATAGACAAAAATTTACCAAAACGTGCAGATTGTTCCCGATCGGATTGCTATTACTTTGTGGAACGTTTCGCCGAATGGTTCACGGAATATCGTCGTTCTTGTGGCGAAATTTGTCCCATAGGAATGAATGGCAAAGCTAGAGTGGGAGCTGGCAAAAGCTGAAAAATCAGGACATGATTTCTAAACTGCCACCGCTCCCTTATTTTCAGGACCACCTACACAAATCTTATATCAAAACGTTCAGCTATCCCTGCTGCCACTAAACATGTCAACGGCTAAGCCATAGTCCTGATAGTTTTCACAATATAATCATTTGTTTGCAACTAACGCCGTCCATTGACATTCATTGAAACTTCACTCTGCAAAGCTCAAATTTGAAGTGCAATTTCTAAACTGCGACTGTGCCTTCAATTTTAATACTTCAGAGACATACTATGCATCAAAATGTAGGTCTGGGTCTTGTGATTCTCACAATATAAAGCTCTTCACTGTAGGAGTTATAGTTTTTAAGATAAGACCGTTTGAAGATGGCAACCGCCAATATACTCTGACCTGTGTCAGGCTGCAGCAGCAAGTGATGTCATAGACAGGGCCTTTTAAACACCTGCTAATGTTTTTATAAATGTATGGTTTAATGTAACTGTGCAACAACGTTGCAATTAAATGTGCTATGTAAATGATAACAGTTACTCCGCCCACTCCAGGTGTAGACTACTGGTGGAGGCAAGAACACTTCACACAATTTCCCCAGAAATTGTAGCTTTTCTAGTTATTATTATTATTATTCTTATTATAGCAAAATTTGCCACCCTAACTCCTCCCACAGTTTTTACACTACATAGACAAAAATTTACCAAAACGTGCAGATTGTTCCCGATCGGATTGCTATTACTTTGTGGAACGTTTCGCCGAATGGTTCACGGAATATCGTCGTTTTTGTGGCGCAATTTGTCCCATAGGAATGAATGGCAAAGCTAGAGTGGGAGCTGCCAAAAGCTGAAAAATCAGGACATGATTTCTAAACTGCCACCACTCCCTTATTTTCAGGCCCACCTACACAAATCTTATATCAAAACGTTTAGCTATCCCTGCTGCCACTAGAAATGTCCACGGCTAAGCCATAGTCCTGATAGATTTCACAATATGACCATTTGTTTGCAACTCACGCCTTCCATTGACTTTCATTGAAACTTCACTCTGCAAAGCTCAAATTTGAAGTGCAATTTCTAAACTGCGACTGTACCTTCAATATTAATACGTCAGAGACATACTATGCATCAAAATGTAGGTCTGGGTCTTGTGATTCTCACAATATAAAGTTCTTCACTGTAGGAGTTATAGTTTTTAAGATGCGACCGTTTGAAGATGGCAATCGCCAAAATACTCTGACCTGTGTCAAGCTGCAGCAGCAAGTGATGTCATAGACAGGGCCTTTTGAACACCTGCTAATGTATTTATAAATGTATGGTTTAATGTAACTGTGCAACAACGTTGCAATTAAATGTGCTATGTAAATGATAACAGTTACTCCGCCCGCTCCAGTTGTAGACTACAGGTGGAGGCAAGAACACTTCACACAATTTCCCCTGAAATTGTAATCTTCTTTTAAGTTAAGTGTTCTTGCATAGCAAGACCACTTAATGTTATCTCACATATATATTATTATTAAGTGTTCTTGCATAGCAAGACCACTTAATGTTATCTCACATATATATTATTATTATTATTATTATTATTATAGCAAAATTTGCCACCCTAACTCCTCCCACAGTTTTTACACTACATAGACAAAAATTTACCAAAACGTGCAGATTGTTCCCGATCGGATTGCTATTACTTTGTGGAACGTTTCGCCGAATGGTTCACGGAATATCGTCGTTCTTGTGGCGAAATTTGTCCCATAGGAATGAATGGCAAAGCTAGAGTGGGAGCTGGCAAAAGCTGAAAAATCAGGACATGATTTCTAAACTGCCACCACTCCCTTATTTTCAGGCCCACCTACACAAATCTTATATCAAAACGTTCAGCTATCCCTGCTGCCACTAAACATGTCAACGGCTAAGCCATAGTCCTGATAGTTTTCACAATATAATCATTTGTTTGCAACTAACGCCGTCCATTGACTTTCATTGAAACTTCACTCTGCAAAGCTCAAATTTGAAGTGCAATTTCTAAACTGCGACTGTGCCTTCAATTTTAATACTTCAGAGACATACTATGCATCAAAATGTAGGTCTGGGTCTTGTGATTCTCACAATATAAAGCTCTTCACTGTAGGAGTTATAGTTTTTAAGATACGTCCGTTTGAAGATGGCAACCGCCAAAATACTCTGACCTGTGTCAAGCTGCAGCAGCAAGTGATGTCATAGACAGGGCCTTTTGAACACCTGCTAATGTTTTTATAAATGTATGGTTTAATGTAACTGTGCAACAACGTTGCAATTAAATGTGCTATGTAAATGATAACAGTTACTCCGCCCACTCCAGTTGTAGACTACAGGTGGAGGCAAGAACACTTCACACAATTTCCCCAGAAATTGTAGCTTTTCTAGTTATTATTATTCTTATTATAGCAAAATTTGCCACCCTAACTCCTCCCACAGTTTTTACACTACATAGACAAAAATTTACCAAAACGTGCAGATTGTTCCCGATCGGATTGCTATTACTTTGTGGAACGTTTCGCCGAATGGTTCACGGAATATCGTCGTTCTTGTGGCGAAATTTGTCCCATAGGAATGAATGGCAAAGCTAGAGTGGGAGCTGGCAAAAGCTGAAAAATCAGGACATGATTTCTAAACTGCCACCACTCCCTTATTTTCAGGCCCACCTACACAAATCTTATATCAAAACGTTCAGCTATCCCTGCTGCCACTAAACATGTCAACGGCTAAGCCGTAGTCCTGATAGTTTTCACAATATAATCATTTGTTTGCAACTAACGCCGTCCATTGACTTTCATTGAAACTTCACTCTGCAAAGCTCAAATTTGAAGTGCAATTTCTAAACTGCGACTGTGCCTTCAATTTTAATACTTCAGAGACATACTATACATCAAAATGTAGGTCTGCGTCTTGTGATTCACACAATATAAAGCTCTTCGCTGTAGGATTTATAGTTATTAAGATACAACCGTTTGAAGATGGCAACCGCCAAAATACTCTGACCTGTGCCAGGCTGCAGCAGCAAGTGATGTCATAGACAAGGCCTTTTGAACACCTGCTAATGTTTTTATAAATGTATGGTTTAATGTAACTGTGCAACAACGTTGCAATTAAATGTGCTATATAAATGATAACAGTTACTCCGCCCACTCCAGTTGTAAACTACTGGTGGAGGCAAGAACACTTCACACAATTTCCCCAGAAATTGTAGCTTTTCTAGTTAACAATATTGTTCACTATCCAATTTATATTCAATCCGCAGTGCCAATTTATTCAATGACTGATCTCCTTGATAGACTGGGTGATCCAAGTCCAGGTCAGGGGGAGATTACTAATGTTTTCTCTTTTAACCCATTAACATTACATGATGTGCCTAATAACAACATTAATACTGCCATTTTTGAGATTCAGAAATCCTACCAGGATCAATTAAGAAGTTTTTTGGGAACTCATGAGTTTGAAGCAATATGTGGAACAAAAATTGGTCCCTAGAGGACTGCGCCCTGATATTTTGTTACCAGATAAAATCCAGACTGAGGAGCAGCTCAGTGAATGGAATACAATTCTACTGGACTTCTCCTTCAAGTTAATGGATTTTCCGGTAAGATTGGAATCAACCAATCTTGAGGTGGTGAATATCAAGCTTAAAAATTACATCACATCAATAAAAAAATACAAACCTGATGACCTATATGTGCAGATGGAGAAGAGATTAGAACATAATATTAACAACTTTAGACACCATTTCAAGGTCAAAAAACATAACAAATTTCAAAGGGACTTCAAAGATTTCAAAAATGAAAAGATCTTTAGACAATCTTACAAGTACCCAAGATGTAAAAATATTAACAGAGGCTTCTCCTCTGGAGAAACTGACTGGTCAGATCAGGACCAACCACCTAAACACACTACTGAATATACAAGAGATCAGAGTTCCCAACCTAGCTATAATAAGAGTATTCTAAAGCACTCAGATAAGGCAGTCTCATTCTTAGATTTACCTATTTCTACTGACATTAACAACTCTCAGACTACTACCATTACCACATCGAATCCTTTTTTAGAACAGGACCAACCTCGCCAATAAAGGGGCTGATTAAGAGACAGAGATCGATGGGCTTACAGGAATCAGTATTGAACACAAAGATCATAGCCCCCAATAAAATAATTAACCTGTCTGATTTTCAGTTATCAACCCACCACATTTCTTTATTGAATAGGGGTTTATAATTTGTCCCAACCCCTTCTTGTAATAAATTAAATTGGGACCTTTTCGGGATAAAATTGGCCTTAAATATAATGCATGCAAAAAAGGACCAAACTGTGGCTAATGAATTGGGTTTATCCATACAGGACTATGAAATTTCCAAAACTTTGGATAGTCTTTTGGATGAAAATGATCTCACCAGACCCCTGACAGACTTTAAACCTCTGAGCTATTTCACCACAACTTTTATAGAAACTCCTCATGTTGACCTCTTCATCCAAATCTCACTAAAAGAGTTTGAAAATATGGACAATCAGGCTCCCGTTACTAACAATTCAAGCTTTTTTGAATGAAAAGCATTAAGAGAACTACAACAACAAACGGATGTAATAATAAAACCGGCCGACAAGGGGGGCAACATTGTCCTTATGAATCGACCTGAGTATGTCAGTATGTGTATGGCACACCTTAATGATTTAACGTATTACAGGACTCTTCCTTCAGACCCTACCACTAACTATGTTAGGGAGCTAGACACCCTATTGAAAGACGCCTTAGATCAACAGGTGATCAATAAAAACAAATTCCGTACATACACAGAAGCACACCTTGCAGCCCTTACACATACAAACACAATTTCACACAATGCATACCTTACACACATATCAGGACATCCCCTACACACTCCACCCCCTGTGAACAAACTCATTGGTGGAACATGAAGGTGGACCCTGAGACCCAGACCTTGAGCTGTGTAAAGGACCCCCAAAAAATGGAGCTGCTTCCCGTTCTCCGAGAACATTGATTTTTGTGACCACAGTTACAAACCGCCTCCAGAGAGCCTGTTCTGCACCAGACCAGTGGAGCCAGACTGCAGCTAGAGCCCATCATCATCCTCATCTGGTTGTAAGTAGGCAATCTAGTATATTATTCGTGGCACTAAGCTCTAATTTACCTCACATTAAAGAAACCCTATAGGCCCCAGAACCACTTTAGCTTAATGTAGTGGTTTTGGTGTCTATAGCCTGTCCCTGCAGGCCTTTTAATGTAAACACGGTGGCACTGCAGCACTGGCGTTAGTTAACATGGCAAATCATATGGGTGGGGCATTGTGATGTCACATGGGGGGGCGTCAAACTTAACTTTTGCCTAGGGTGGCAAAAATCCTTGCACCGGTCCTGGCTGGAGGGGGCTGTGTGAGCTGTGGCCGCACAGTGCCCCATGGTAGTTAGGGTGCCGTACGGCCAGTACAGCTCACACAAGCAAACAGTTGATAAACTGGGCGCATGGAGGAAATGTGTATGTGTGACTGCCTGTGACTGTGTGTGACTGTCTGTCTGTAACTGAGTGTGTGACTGTCTGCCTGTAAATGTGTGTGTGGGGATTTTGTAAAGGGGGCGGGGGTTTTGTATTGGGACAGGAGTCTTTATAAGGGGGGATAAGCAGAGGATTTGTGGAAGGAGGTTGCGGGGGTTTTGTAGATGGGGCAGTACAGGATTTATAGAAGGGGCAGGACAGAGGTTTTGTAGGAGGGGCGGGGCAGGACAAGGGTTTTGTAGGAGGGGCTGACAGTGGTTTTGCAAAGTTTATAAATTGTAAAAAAAAAAAGAAAGAAAACCTTGAACATTTTTCACAGGTTTTTTTTTTTTGTTTGGGTGGGGGGGGGGGGATGGGGGGGGAGTGCCAAGCACAGGATCCGCCCAGGGTGCCAAGGACCAGGTACGCCCCTGGTCCTTAGTTACCAATTTCTCAAAGACCTCTAAGGCCCCTGGTCCTTAGTTACCAATTTCTCAAAGACCTCTAAGGGTCCTGTTTTAAAACTAGATGGAAAGAAGGTTGAATTCTTTTTCAGAGAGGTAGTAACAATTTTAGGGTGGTCTGGAGGAAAGATAACTACAGATTGACTGCTAGATATGTGCATATCTTTACTGGCAAAGAACCTTCTCAGGGTGGCCTTCTGAAAAAATTTGTTCACGTCTATAAAGGCTTTAAAGGGTTTAAACAGATTTGTGGGGGCAAATTTGAGGCCTTTGCTTAAAACTAATAGTTGTGTGGACGTAAGGACTTTTTGTGATAAATTACAAATACCAAGATCTTTTTCTACTGCAGGAGTTATTCTTCTCCCACTTCTCCTTCCTCTAAACTCAGACTTCGTTTTGTCGTTTTTGTATGATGTGGTGTCGGTGCATGTGTGTTGGTCTTTGTGCATACCTTTAAAAAAGTCATTTTCTATTTTGGAGTCTACTGTGGGCATAATTAACAGGTGACTTAGTGCTTTGAAAGTGTCTCTGTGCATATCTCGGTCTTTGGGTTTTGGGTATGGCCCCATTATCGTTTTGGTACATACCAGGAGAGTGAAATCCATTTTTAGTGTGACTTTGCTAATTATGGGATATGTTAGGTGAATTTTGATAATGGTGTGTTGGGTGTGGGTATCTTATTGGTACTTGATATATTTGTATTTGTTTTTAAGATGCACCCTTCTTTCTCCCTTTTTCTTTCACACAATTATCTTGTGGGGATTCGAGGGGACCCCCCATTCTATAGGTGTGCTTCCTGTACATTAAACTATTTTATTTCCTATTGTCATATCAGCGCTGATTCTTTCTGAGTTTTCTTTATGAAATGTTACACAGCTATTTTGGAGCTAAATTTTGCCCCTCCCCAGTATAGTACATATGACAAGACACATAGGAGGTGTTCTGCAAACTTGTGTATTTGTGCATTATACCCTTATATGTTACAGAATATTCCAGTTCAAACTTTAAAAAGCTTCTAACTTGCAAAATATTTGCAATTGCTAGAAATATTACATTGCTATTTATCCCCCCTAAAAACAAAAACAAAAAAACACAAGTTGGGTATTTGTATTTTCACTTTTATTTCAAATTGGTCTTCAGAAATCTTCGAAATCAATCCACTGCAAGAAAGAGCAACAGATTAGGTGTTACAGAAAAGAGCAGGTATATCCAAAATATTAAATGTAGATCTAACATATGGCAAAGCATCATAGGAAAGTCAGTTCTACTACCAGACTAGAAACATTCTGGAACACAATAGAGAATTGATATATATCTTGCTCCTACAATATCAACACCATGAGCACTATTAGTACCAATTTAGGGGCTTTTAAAAAAGCACAAAAAAAATGAGGCCAAATGCTTCCACAACCCTGAAATTGAATTATTATTTTCTCTTACTATGTGTTTCAATCATTGTGTATATTTTATATTACATGATTATGCTAGGTTTACAATTAGAATTTCTTTAATCTTTGGGCTGCACTGGGAGATACATGTCCTGGTCTGCTCAAGACTGGTTATAGTTACAGTCCTTGTTGCTCTTTCCAGCTACCACCATTTTAATTCAGCTATCTACCAATAATGGTATGTTGCAGAGGAACTGGAGAGATACAATCACACTGTTTCCTTATTTATAACTACATTACTGCTGAATCATTGTTGTGGAAGGGCTTAATTAAATGGTGGCAACTGCAGATACTAGCTGGTGCCCAGGAGCGTAGCAACCTATAATCTAAGCCAGATCAAAGACTAGTATCCCAGTACTGCACAGGGTCTGTTAAACTATGCATTTCGGAGAGTAATGCCCAGATCATATCCCAATGCAGTACAAGGCTGAGGCACCCAATGAAATGAGCAGTACTTATAAAAACTGTAGATACGTGCATGAGAAAAAAATGTTTTGTTTGTTTATTCTTGAAATTCAGTCCGTCCGAACCTTGGAAAATACTGAATAAGGCAAACCAATATCTACCCACAAATTCCCCCTATGGGGAATGGGGCAGTTGCACACAGCATGCTCTCGGAAGGAGCGATCTGTCTCCCAGGTCCCTTCCTTCTTCTCTCTCTCCTAACGAAGGGCCTTTGGGCTGGTGAGGGAGATCTTTGATCTCCCCAACAGCCTGAGAAGATCATCAGCAAGAAAGCAGGGCTGCCTCCCCTGTTGGCCTGGACACATGGGCATTACAGTGGTGACCCCATGCTTATGGGGCCCCTGGAAAACTGCCCAGCAAATTTACAAATTGAATGCTTCTCAAATCAAGTGGATCCAAATTTTGATTCATGACAGAGATTAGGAAACTCAGACCCTACCAAAATGCTACATCGGTGGAATTATGGATGAAATTCGATTCATTCCAAAATGAGTTACAGGTCTAAAACAGAGTTCATATAAAAAAGGGAATTTAGCCTCCTTAATTGCAAATAGTGTCCAAAAATGTCATACTGTAAAAAAACCTAAAAAAATCCAACTAAATGGCATGTCAACCCTCCTTTTCTTTCATTATGTAAAGTCCCCACCTGCCACCCATGGATGGAAGCTGGGGGGGACACTAAGTCCTCACCATGATTCTTATTTTTAAGGTCCCCCACCTGCCACTAATGCCTGGATTGGTGGAGAATGTTATGTTCTCGCTCTTCAATATTATTAGGGTCTCCACCAGCCACTAATGCGTGGGAGCCAATGGGTGGACAAAAGGTCATTACCCCTTTACTATTATAGTGTGGGATTCCACCAAATTAACTGTTCACATGCCATTATTTACCTTAAAGTCCCACACCTAATGCCCATGAGTGGGAGATGAAGGGGACACTGTAATCCCATGTTATTTAAGATGCATGGTCCATCTTTCTAGCAACTTGGCAGCAACCAGGCCTGGACTTGAAGCTTTATGGTCTACATTTCAAATATCTGGTGGCATTAGGATCGGTTAAAATCCTGACCTAATTCAGGTCTAGGAACCTTAATTGTAAAATCCCCACATAATTGATGGTTCTGCTAATGTGCCAATTACTCTTCCTTTGGATAATAGTTTTCACTGCATACAAAGTATACAGTAATTTTTTCACCAAACTGATGCTCTACTCTGCTCTTCCCGCCCCAAAACCTGTTCCCTCTATTCTATTCCCTTGTATCTCATCCGCACTTTGTCTCCCTCTCTTGCTCTTCCTCTCACTAAAATGTTCACTCTCTCCCTTTCCTCTGGCACATTTCCCTCACCCTTCAAACATGCAGCTGTAATTCCAAGTCTGAAAAAGCCCAACCTTGACCCCAACTACCCCCCAACTCTGCTTGACCCTCTTCAGTCTGGATTCCGCGCTGGTCGCTCTGTCAAAATGGCTGTGACCAAAGTTTTCAATGATGTAATTGCAGCTAAATCTCGTTGCCATTACTCTATCCTAATTCTTCTTGATCTTTCCACTTCCTTTGACATTGTTGATCATCAACAGCTTCTTTGCATTCTCTGTAATTTTGATCTACGGGATACTGCTCTCTCCTGGTGTTCCTCCTACCTCTCCCAGCACTGTTTCTTTTTCTGACTCTGGCTCTTACCCCCAACCACTCTCTGTCAGCGTCCCCCAAGGATTTTTCCTTGGTCCCCTACTGTTCTCCATCTATATTGACACCCTTGGTAAACTCATCAGCTCCTTTGACTTCTGTTATCATTTCTATGTTCACGGTGCCTAGGGAGATATATCAGCTATGCCTCACTGATGATGCCTAACAAGGCTGAAACAATCATCTGGGGCTGCTGTGCCTCTCGTGCAAAGGGAACTTGCTGGCATTTCGGATCTGGACTGCCCGTAAGGGTGGGACCAGTCTAATATGTTTCAGAGATGTTCTCTCTGTAATGGCATAAGATGAGCAAAAACCAGCTTGAGAACTGAGCAGGGACCCACCGAAGGGCAGGCTATTTCAGCTGCTGCCCGTTCTCAGTATTCTCTTGCGACCCATTTTTTAGGTCTCCATCATTTCTATGTAGATGACACTCAAATCGACCTGTCCTCTCCTGTTCTTTCTCCGCCCATCTTGACTCGTGTCTGACTGCCTCTCTGCTATTTCTTACTGTATGGCTGCTCACGTCCTTCAACTCAACCTGTCCAAAACAGAATTTCTGGTCTTTCCTCTATCAAGTGTTGCTACTCCCGTGTCTGTCTCCCTCCATGTCAACAGCTCTACCGTCACCTCTATCTCGCAGGCTCGCTGCCTGGGTGTTCTTTTTGACTCCAACTCTCCTTCACTCCTCATGTCCAATCAATCACCAAATCCTGTCGCTTCCATCTCAAAAACAGCGCTCATCCACCCCTATTTAATGCCGGATGCGGCTAAGGTGCTGGTCCATGCTGTTCTCTCTCGCCTTCACTACTGCAGTCTGGGAACACGTAAGACCACTTTTCAGTGGTCTTACGTGTTCCCAGACTGCACCACTGCAATCTATAATGAATGCGGTGGTGAGGCTCATTTTCCTGTCTGCTCTTGCCTACCTGCTTTTTCTTTCTGCCCTTGCCTACCTGCTCTGTCAGTTCCTGCATTGGCTTCCAGTTAGATATAGAGCTCAATTTAAAATTATGGTGCTTACAAGTCCCTACATGCTGCTCCAACCTACCCACACTCCCTAATACACAAGTATGTCCCGTCGAGGCCCTTGCTCTCTACCATAGACCTACATCTATCCTCTGTCTGTGGGAACCTCTGATGCTCGCCTCCAAGATTTCTCCAGGGCTGCAACTCTTCTGTGGAACTCTGTTTCCTTCTCCATAAGACTTCCATCCAGTCTCTACTCATTCAAAAATCATTGAAAACTCACTCATTCAAGAAAGCATATGAATTAAACTGATTTTTATTCCCCACCCCCCATGACTCCTCTCCTGCAACTGTCAATTACCTTCTAAGCCCTCAGTGAATACTTTTCTAACAACCTACTTCATGTCACCATACCCGTCTCCCTCTAGAATGTACGCTCATTGAGAAGGGCCCTCCACCCCCTCTGTTGCTGTACATCCAGTTGTCTGGTTACAATTACAAGTCTGTTAGTCCACCCATTGTACAGTGCTACAGAATCTGATGGCACTATATAAATAAAATAGAAAAAATATACATGTCAAAAAATAGATTGTAATATACCCACAGTGAATAAGCTGCTAAAAACATGAAATAAATGCATTAATGATTGTAATGAAGAATTAATTTTTTGCTATTTCATATCAGTTCCTTACCAAAATAATATGTTAATATGAATCCACGTGCAGTATTTAAGCCATCACTATGAAAATGTATAACTACTACATTTTGCGTAGATACCAGACGAGAAGGTGCAACAAACCCACAGAATCTGCCCACAAGAGGACCATTTAAGGATGGTCCATCAGTTATCTTCAGATAGTCACAGACACAGGAACAGGTAAATTTGCAATATTCTATTTTAAGTATAGAAATTTTCAGAGACACCTAAAAGATAAAGTCAAAATCTTGGTTACAAGAGAATATTTCTAGAGTTGCCTTTGATTTGTGAAAAACTCAACATAACCTCCTTACCTTCCATCCTATGTACAGATGGACTGTGTCGGTTATTATAACATTATAAAAGCACATGTTAGATGTACAATTTTTTTTCTTTCCACTTCACTATATCTTCCACCTCAGAAAGTAAGTTTGGTACAGATCATCTAAATGTATTCTACCAGCCTATATTTCTTTACAAAAGATTAAAAAGCACCCAAATCATTTATATAAATAATAGAGTATGGGATTTAAATTGGGTTAAAGGGACACTATAATATTATATATAATATAATATATATAATATAGCAGTACAATATGGCAAAGTGCAAATTATGCTGATCGTAGCTATAGGAAAACCAAACCACATTTAATACAGCTCTGTTGTATTGCACATGGATGGTACAATCCCCGTCTAATGATATATGGTAGTATAGATAAAAAGAGTCTCTTGACAGGTGAAACGCGTCAAGTGGGACTCTTATCTTATTTTAAATACCTTTTATTGTTCATATGTTTTTTATAATAAATAGTTACTTTTTACATAACTATTTGTTTTTTGGCTTTCTGCCTGGCACCATCAATATCCTGATGTGGGGATTATACCACCCATGCTGTTCCAACTAGAGCAAGTCTTGCTTTATAAAATGTAATTACATTTCCTTTTATTAATTTGATATAATAGTACTTGCTACACCATTGTAGTTCTTTCTGCTCTTTTACTTCCATTTATACCACGTAAATCTGCATTTCCACCTGGAGGACCAGTACTACCTATACCACCATATATCCTTAGACGAGGATTGTACCGTCAACTCGCAATACAGCAGAGCTCTATTATAGCTCTATTAAATGTGAGTGGTTTTCCTATAGCTACGATCAGCATAATTTGCACTTTACCATATTGTACTGCACTATTATTGTCTCTCTTTTTTTTTTTTTTTGTTATCCTGAGGTTTGCAACATTGTACTCCCTGAAGGTTTATGTATGTATGATTTTGAGGAGCAGTATACGCCATATATCTTTTTGTTTATCAATCACACAAGGTTTTGGGAACCCTTATATTGTTTACCGCAGCCCCTATTAACTCATTGCACTATAGTGAGCGCCTATAACTTTCAGTTTTTCTGGATCTCTTTAAAATGTATAGGTGGAGTTTGGTACCCTTAATATTATCTCACCTTTTTACCGGATGGTGCCAATATAGTATAAACAGCATCTGCATTATTGGGATATGGATGAGGATATGATGGCGAACGCACAGTTCCATTATCATTGAATAAAGTGTCTCCATTAATAACTGCAGAAGAATAGAATTGAACACATGTATTAACAATAAAATTGATCATTTTAAATTGTCAATCAATGTGTGGATGGGTGCTTAACTGATCAAGGAACTCTTTATAAATATACAAATTGTCACCACCTTATTAATCCAACCTGGACACAATTTACCCCCCATGAGATACTCTATTGGCCTCAGTTTAATGTTTTTGGATAAGCTTCTCAAGTTATTAGATTTTTTTTGTATATTGATATATAATTTTCAAAGGGTTTTAAAAATATTAACTTGTTTGAAAAGCTTAAAGGGAAACTATAGTGCATAGAAAACCTTTTTTTTCTGTCTCTTTAGCTCTCCTATAGTGCCCTTCTCCCCACCCTCCATGGTGCAAACCAAGTTTAAAACACAGTCTGTCACTTTACCTGATTCCAGGGCTGATGTTCTTCGGCCCTGGTTCAGGCTCTGCTCCCACTCCTCTGCCAATGTCAGCCCTCGGTGGGGACCTAATGCTAATGCAGCGCGATGGCCATGCTCACCTTAGGACTTCCCCCATAGAAAAGCATTGTATAATGAGTGAGCTGCATTTGGCAGACCCCAAGTCAAACTTTTCTAAAATAGGATTTACCTGTTTTATAGTGAATTTTAAATTTGCTTTTAGAAGGTTCCTGATTGCTCACAAACTCCATCAACATGCTCCTTTGAGAAGAAACTAAAGGAGGGATTAATATAGACCCACAAGCCTTGTCCTGAAGAACCCCTGCTCCACGACTGTCACCATTGTAAATTTTCAAGTAAGAGTCCTTGCACCCAGGGGACTGTGGAATATTGAGTTCACTGACTTCCAGATAAACCTAAGTTAAGAATATTCAATGTGAAGAGCTCAATTAAATCAATGTTTATGGTAGAAATAACATGAAAATACATGAATATGAAAGATGACATAAGTAGAATCTATTTTTAATGTAAAGGGATAATTCATACTGTTATTCTCTGTTGTATATTTCTGGGCTTTATTTATTACTTCTATTTGAAAGCTATCCATGGGAATTAACACATACCTTAATTTCATTACAAATATAAATGTTGGTCTGCCTTTATCACAAGTAATAACAGAAAAGGTGATAAAAGCCAGTGCAACAACTATGAGAGCCAAAGGTATATTCTTCTAGATATCAACCAATTTACTGCACATCTGACACTAATTTATTTTTCTTCATAATTATTGCAAGCTTTAGTGGTTATGGTGCTATGCATGCACCTGACAAACACATTTTAATTTGGTATAGGCATCTTTTGGTCACTTACAGAGATTGAGTTCTTGCCGTATTAAGACTTAGACACCACACTTGTGTTTTTTATCTTCTTAGGACCTCTCCTGGATGCCTTTACACTTTGACTCATAGGACTATAGGACCGTAGGAGTACCTTCATTAACTATGTAGTTGATACTAGAGTTAACCGCCATTCTAGCTAGGCTAGGGGCTGCCTCGAAGCTGCAACTAGCATATTACCAAGGTCCACTCCAGTTATACCTAGTTGTGACAGTCTCACTGATATTAGCCTAAGCTAGTCGGACTTCCTAGTAGGTAGCTTATTGATGGGTTACCTTTTGCTAGTATAAAACCTAATTTGTAACAGCACAACTACAAAGGGAATATTTTGGTACCTCAATCTAACTTGCCTATTATTGCTCTTTTTGATCACCAGTTATAGCTCATATGGCATAGTGTATCTTTAGAGCACAATAGATTGTTGCATTCACCATATAATCCTAATCGTTTTTTTGTTTTTTTGTGCTCCATATAACGAAGTGCTACATTATTTACACCATTTTATATTAGTAAGCAGACTCCTTTCAGGACCTGCAGATTTTCATCATATGAATCCAGCACATTTATGACTAGCTGGGATATACCAATAGGGGCGTTTTTCCTCCATCGCTAGCACTCTGATTGTTACTCTAATCAATTTGGGATTTGCTGCTTTGAATTGCCCCATATATCTAGAGACCTTATAAGTTCCTTTTTGAGCAATAAGACTTATATATATATATATATATAGTGTGGGTTGAATCTTGGATTTTCCATTGATGCTCCGACAGTTGGTCCTATTTTAATCAATTTAACTTATTTTTGTTTTTCTTTTTTGCACATTATTTTGACACTTTGTTATTGAATTACATTTTTTGTGACTTATCTACCCATGTAGGGATTTAATAAAGTTTGTGTTTTTACCTATTAAAGCACCAAGCCTAATACTGGATCAGAAATTTCAATAGGGGTAATAAGATTAGTATTGGTCTTGCTTTTTGTAAGCTCGCTCTAATCTTTCTTAGTATCTTTTCAGTGCGTTATGCCCTAATTACCCCACAACCACTACAAATTTGGCGACAGATTTTCTCTCGCTAAATTTGTCTATTTATGTATTCTTCACCCTCCAGTGTTAAACCCACCATTTGGCCCTCATGGGCCCCTTCTTTTTCTAAATATAGTAAAATCTTACTTGTATTCAAGTTTGGAGCTGCTGGCTCTGACCCTGTTTCCCTTTTAACTGAATCTGACTGCTGACATCGGATGTGGTGGTCTGAGCCAATCACAATGCTTCCCCATAGGATTGGCTGAGACTGTCAATGAGGCAGATCAGAGGCAGAGGCAGAGCCAGCACAAGTTAAACCAGCCCTGGCCAATTGACATCTCATCATAGAGGTGCATTTAATCAATGAATCTCTATGAGGAAAGTTTAGTGTCTGCATGCAGAGGGAGGAGACACTGAATGTTGTGATGCTTACCTTGCACCACTCACCAGGAAGCACATCTAGCAGCCATCTGAGGAGTGGCCAGTGAAGTTCTCCCTAGGCTGTAATGTAAATACTGCATTTTCTCTGAAAATACAGTGCTTACAGCAAAAAGCCTGAAGCCTGAAGATTCTACTCACCAGAGCAAATACAATATCTGTCCTGGTGATCAGAGTATCTCTTTAAAGTGTTCAGATTAAGAGGCTTTCCCTGTATCAATCATTGTCTTGTATCATTTGCTTTTCTCAATGTCATGGCTTCTTTTCTATAATTATATGCAAAACAGAGATATCCTAGAATGTTAATATGCATTTCTAAATTTGCTTCAGAGAGGTATTTTCTGGTAAAGTGATTTTTAATAATTCATTAGCAACCCTTTGATATCCTAACATATTATAATGTTTAATGCTTTTTAACATTTCAACTAGAAAGCAATTTGGCATTTAATCCACAAGGTATCTTTCACAAATTGCATCCAAATGCCTAATAACTGGAATGTCCACGGTTAGGAGAACAAAACGCTAACTGTGACTGGCAACACTGAATTTATCAAATTAGTTTTATATTAACCTTATAGTTATTTGGAATTTGAAAAGCCCAGACACAGGATTTATCTTTTCCAAAGGTGACGTCTTTAGCCAAGATATAGCCAGAAGAAAACCTTGTAAATTTTGTCCGACAGAGAGCTAAAAAACAGAAAATTTGGATTTTGTTTGAAAAACTGATAGAAATGTCACATTGTCAGAATTTCACTAATAAACAATAGCTATTTCCACTTACCTTGGCACATGACATTGCCATGTTTTCCATATAATAATGTTGCCTGAAAATTAGTTCTGTTGCCAGATATAGAAACAGTTTACCTTTTAAAAAAAAACTTACTGCATTTATATTGTATATTTAATTTCTTTACATCCAGATGACTCAGCCAATTTGTCCATCCTATTTGCACGGTAGGGTCAGGTTTTGGGATCATAGTATCTTTACCATTCATTGAAAAAGCATCTCTGTAAAGAAAGAGGTGACATTTTATTGTTGTAAAGTTTCAGAAAATGGAATAGATCATTATAACAAAGCTCGTCACATCTCTATTTTAGAGCTCAACCTACCGTGTAAAATGCATGATTGAGTCATAATCATATGGAAGGCCCAAATTGTTTGTATTCTTTACTTCAAAGTTGCCAGGACTTGCTGCACAAAAATATAGGTGTAAGTCATATAAACAATTATAATACTCATTGCAAGGAAGTTACAAGACTTAGAGATTGGTTTTATTATTATTATTATTATTATTATTGCTATTTATATAGCGCCAACAGATTCCGTAGTGCTTTACAATATTTTGAGAGGGGGGATGTAACAATAAATAGGACAATTACAAGAAAACTTAGAGGAACAATAGGTTGAAGCTCAAACGAGCTTACAGACTATTGGAGGTGGGGTATTAGAAACATTAGGACTGGAAATATCAAGTAGGAGTGAAGCAGAGCTGGAGGAGAGAGAAAAGCACTGTCCCATAGGAGAGAGCAGGAGACAGGTATGAACTGCAATTCACGAAATCGGGGTGATCTAATTAAATTTCTGAATTCTAGATTGGAATAAACCCAGATTCACAAATTTTTTAAAAAAGTACTAAAGGTGAGCTGTTATAGTTTATTTGGATTTCCATGTGCTGTGCTTGCTGCTAGTAGCTACTGCCAGTTAACATTAACTTTGTACCACTCATTTATAGGTTTAGAGTTGATTTGACTTATTTTATTTTTTAATTAAAGGGACAAGATATGCACCATTTTTGTTCATTTTCAGGCACTCCAAAATTGTTGGGGGCTTCACAAAATTTTGCAGTAAATATTTTTTTTTTATTTTTTTTTTTTAGAAGAAATTCTTTAGATCCAAAACGATTTTTTTTTTTGCTTAATTACTTCAATCAAAATCTAGAAACTAATATACTAAAATCTGTATTTGAGTCGCTTGGATGAATACAGAGCTCATAGTTCAATTGTATAGTTGCAGACACCAGACATACAAAGTGAAAATCATCTAATATCAACCAAACAATAAGTACTGCACACTTAAAAAACTTACACCATGTCATTCCAAACAATTTGCACACAACTTAATATTATAAAGTGTTACAAAAAGAAATGTTAAAACTTTTAAAGTAACTGTAACAAACAGTGCTTTCCACAGCCGTTTGCCACAGACTCCTGGAGTAGAGTGGAACTGGCCTCCTGACTCACTGACTATGGGCCAGGTCAGTGACTGTAAAGACCCCAAATATTTTATTTCCCATGGTCCCCTTGGTTCGGCACTTTCCCTTTGCGACTGGAACCGAAAGCTAGCTCCCTGGTCGCCGTTTGCATGGACAAAAAACGTGAACAGTCTTCAGTGGCACTTAGCTGCGAATGCCCTGGAACTAAAATCGTCATGAAGACTTTGCGGTTCTTGGTTGGTCCACAGCGGTACTTGGCCCCGATTCTATGGAACTATTTTCGGCTGGGGGACCATGTTTTGGGCCGCTTTGAAAATGGCCAGGAGAGCCCTTTTTGGAGGAAACAGACTATGGGGAACAGACGCTGCCTAAGAGCCAGGCAGAACACCCTATGGTTCATCCACCAGAGATCCCGAAAGTTGACCGGCAAAAGCACTAAACTGAAACTATTTTGTGAATAGGACCATGTGTGCAGTCTGTGTGGACAACTTGGGCTCTCAGATCAGGGGATGTATAATTTGTGTGGTTATTATATATTTTTATTATGTTTTGGGGTGTTATATGATTTTGTGTATATTTTCTTGTATCTGAGAGATAATCAAATTAATGTCATTTAGACTCAATTATCTATCAGCTACAGGAATTAAGGGGAGGAGTTTACGTGTGGACAGGAAGGGAAACTATGGATTGCGGGTGTGTATTAGGTAATGTAATTTATGCTGTGCATTGTGTATAAAAGTAGGCCACTTGGCCCTAATAAAAACAGTCTTACTACACCCTTCATCAAGTCTTGGCTGATGTTTGGGAACACAGAGCTATATCATACTTTCATTCTGCAGGACTAAGGAGACTACTCAATGGAAATACTCATCCGGGGTATAGGGGATCCGTTACAGTGACAATGTGCAAAAAATCTTTAATGTGACAGTTCTCCAAGACAGACTTATACATCAAACATTATCTAAATTAGTCTTTTGTGCAGTTTGAAAGCTTTTTGCCATTTTTTACTTTAAAAGTTTTAATATTTGCTCATTGTGACACTTTAAATTAATACGTTGTGTATATTGTATGGAATTGCACTGGGTATGTTATTAAAGCACAGCGCTGCATTTTTGGGGGGCTAATATTTGAAGTCTAGAACCTACTGGTTACTGCAAAGGTATTCAATCATTTAAAGCACTGTTTCCAAACCAGTTTTCAGACCCACTAAAAGTCCAGATTATGTCAGTATCTCCATTGGAAAAAAGCAGGGATTTACATAAATCATGGTTGTTGGTGGACCATGAGGACTAGTTTGGGAACCACTGGTTTACAGAATATGAAGTTAGAAATTAAATAGGGCTCATGGCATCCTCTCACAGCAAATTTGAACTTGTTTTCTCATGGATGTTGATTTGTTAATTGCTCACCTCTACAAATGTTTTCCGGGAAAATAGTTACATATTTATCCCTGTCACTTCTACTATGTTCATGGTGAAATCCCAGCGTATGAATCGTTTCATGTATTATTGATCCGTGGTTTATGCAGATGTCTTGACTCAGGCTCAAAGTCTGTTTTCCACCAACTTTTCCAAGATTTGACCAGCACCTAAAAAAACAGCATACATATGTTTGTTGAATGTTAGTATATTAGATAAAAAACAATTAGGTTATTAAACCCTTTAAGTATTCATGGCAATCTTTTCTGTCATTACGTTCTGGTCCATAAAGACAACATTGGCCTTTCGCATGGAATGTTTAGCCATGATTGCATGACACAACCTTGCATGACACATGACACAATCTGGCTGGATGTATTCAGATTATCATCCCCCTGTGGTTATTGATAAATCTGCTATATCCATGCTGGAAATCATTGATTTTCCAAACTCACCTGAACTAATTTTACAGAATCGGTGAGACAACAGCCTAATCCTGACTGCATTTGGCTTTAGTAAATCTAAACATTGCCAATACAGTCATAATGCACCATGATTACTTCAAAACATTGTAGGATAACATACCTTCATGATCCATTCATTTAGACTATGAATATTCATTATTTAGTGAATTAGGTCTTGTGACCTTAAATAACTCTCATTAAACTATCCAGTTTGTCTTCTTATCTTACCAAATAGGACTTCCCTACCTTTTATTTCAACTTACCCAGTTCCAGATTCTATGCTGATGTAATCATTTTCTGTCGTTCTTTCAACAAACTTCAAACAGGTGAAGAGTTCAAACTCACCGAAAGCTCCTTTAATTGTTGACTTTTCTGACTCCGCTGAGAATAGAAAGGAGAAGTGAGTTCCTGATATTAATGTGAAAAAAAGCAGCAACAAAACTCGCGAGTTGTTAACTAATGGGAATAGCTTACTGTATTTACTGGCAATCGTATAAGGCAGAAGAACTGTCCCAGTTTGGGATATTGGCCAGAAGCAATTTGAACAGACCATGGCACCACGAGAAGGTGCAGGGCGAGGTGCGATGTCACCTTCAAGTAGTTGGTCAATGATGCCTGAAATTAAACATTGTTGATTAGTTATATAACTCAGACCAACAGTCTACTGTAAAACTTGAACCCACCTGGGATGGACCGCTGGCACTCCGACAGAGTACCTCCACCAAGTGATGCCCCTAGTGCTTGCTGAGAATTCCAAGCACTCCACCAGACACCATAAGCACTGCAGACCCCACTTCCAGTGATGCAGCTGCACCGGGATCTAGCTGTACTATACCCACCCTGGACCCAAGACCAGGATCCAGCTTCCAGTGTTTAGACCTTTCCTAATCCAGAGAGCGTAGCAGGAACAAGCTCTTACAAGAGCTTGTACTCAGGGGAATATTGTGATTATAGTAATCCCCAAGAGTGTAGTTATTCCATCCCCCAAACATGAGCCAAGGCTTCAAAAAGGGGTCAAGCTGTTCTGTTTAATGTATTCACATTTATACAGTTCACAATTTATACAGTTTTTCAGGCGAGGGGCACATCCACTGGACCTGATGTTACACAGACACACAAGGGGCATAAACCAATCAAAACAATACAAAAATGTCCAACACTCCCACATACAGCACACAAGCCCTCCCCTCTGCCTGGGATATAATTAAAGCAGCTAATACAATAGCCTAATTATCCACAGGAAGAAAAACACACATTTTCCCCAAAATATGGAAAACACCCCAAAACACAATATATCCCCAAAAATATTACATCCCTGGATAGCCCTGATCTTGGTGAACAACATAACCACAAATCACCCAGATCAGAGCAGGGGTTCAGGAAATTCCAGGAAGTCACATTTGACCGACTGCAAGCATGGCTTTCATGCCCAAAACAGTTCCACGGATTTAGGCTGTGTGGCCGGTCTATCTTCTCCTCTATCCTGGGGATAATTGGCTTAAGTGGCTTTGGTAACCTAATTATCTCCAGTAACAGGAAATATCTCTAAATCAAAAACTGTTACAAAAACCACGTAAAAATACATAACTCATATTATAGAATGTTTAACCCATGTGTCCAACATATCCCGAGATAGCTTGGATCTGAGCGCTCAATATGTCCAATGTTAAAAGTGCCCTATAGTACACTGAAGGGTGGGGTCAGACAATAGCAAGGGCTGATGGGAGATTGAGGAGGGACAAAGCAGCCAGTTTCAACTGGTCTGGCAGTGTCCCTGGGACAACACCCTGCTGGAGAACAATAGGACAGGAAAAAGGGGGAGAGGAAGAGGCACATTTTCCCCATGGAAGTAATTTTTTTAGCATGTCTTTTTGCAGGGCCCACAGTCTTGGGACAGAAATAGTGTAATAAAACCCCATAAGCCCAAATAATGCTTTTAAAGGGCAATACATCCCAGGACCCATAGTCACAGGGCAAGAGGCTGGCAAGCAGGCCTCTCCAAGTACAAGTGGCGAGGTTACTTTCACCACACCACCTAATCTTAAAATATTTACATTACCTGAATCTGTACAAATTGGGACAGCTTAGCCGATGTACCCAGTGCTCTTAGCATATCACTGCAACTATTTCTTGCTCTGTAACCACTTCAAAGGCTGCAGTGATTCTACTGCTTACAGTATTCCTTCAGTTGTTTTATAGCATACTGCTTTAAAACACACCTAAATAAGACTAGAGGGGTAATTGCCCTTCTTTGTTCCAAGTTTACAAATACAGCGTTGGAGACTATAATTGAAATTAAGTATCATGATGTGTCATAATTTGCACAGATAAATATAGGGACATTTACATAAACTAGTATAGGGAAAAATACATATTGCATGTTATATAGTTTTATTTATTTAATAGGTTTTTTTTTTATAATGTTCTTTTGTAGGCTGCATTACACAGTATGCACAAAGTATGTCTGTAAATATACAGCGTGGGGGATAGTTAATTGAACTGACACTTAAGGAGAAGAGAACTCTGCCCATGTGCTTCAACCTTCTGCAAGGCACTATAGCCTCGCTATATTATTATATTGTTGGATAAGCTTTTCGAATGATATTAATGCTTTAATGAGCTAAACTTTTAAATATTTTTTTTTAAATATTATAATATAAAAATATATCAGTTATAAATCAATATATCAGAAAATATAAAAACATTTTTTTTTATGTATTCAATGTTTGAGTTTCCATGGTACAGGTGTGCATATATATATTTCAATGAGCCCTGTTATCGATACATGCAGAAAGGCAACAACACAACTAAAAGGTTCAACAGGACCAGTTGTAGTGGCCACAGTTACAGTTTCATAATCAAAAATATCCAACAGGATGGAGGGTATGGGTAGGGAAGTTACAAGAGAGTGGACTGAAGGAGTGGGGTGCATGGGGACTTGTCTGTGTGGGGGTGGAGGGGTGTCACATTTGATACAGAAATTGGCATAGAAATGTTGAGGTATAAATCTCTGTTTTAATATTCACACAACAACTGCAAGTGCAAGACTTCAGCAGCATAGAAAAAACTGAATTGACAGGACTGGCAACAGTGAGGTAAAGCAAATTGTAAGTATTTGGCTGAGTACACAGACAGCAGTAATTTGTATTCGTTGAAGAGGAATAGCACAATTTACTATGCAAAATGGAGTGAATAATGAAATGTTGTGGAAGGCCAAGTAAAAAGGTAAAAGCCACGTATGTTTCTAATATTTAAAGAGTGCATAACTGGTGACAAAAGTGAACACATCTAAAGCTGCATAGAAACATAGAATGTGGCAAATAAGAACCATTCGGCCCATCTAGTCTGCCCAATTTTCTAAATACTTTCATTAGTCCCTGGCCTTATCTTATAGCTGGGATAGCCTTATGCCTATCCCACGCATGCTTAAACTCCTTTACTGTGTTAACCTCTACCACTTCAGCTGGAAGGCTATTCCATGCATCCACTACCCTCTCAGTAAAGTAATACTTCCTGATATTATTTTTAAACCTTTGTCCCTATAATTTAAGACTATGTCCTCTTGTTGTGGTAGTTTTTCTTCTTTTAAATATACTCTTCTCCTTTACTGTGTTGTTTCTCTTTATATATTTAAATGTTTCTATCATATCCCCCCTGTCTTGTCTTATAGAGAATATAGAAGCATGCCATCAAAGGGGTCAGGAGATATAAACCACGAGATCATAGTTTCTTGAAAAAGTTAATTTTGTTAACTTAATGTTGGGTATGGGTTCATTGACCTGGTATACTGCTCTCAAATTTAGACTTGTGTTACTCATGTGTGCTGTTTTATGTGTTATTGTATAGACTATGTCACTGGATACATGTTATCTGTCCTTTTAACATAATTTGAAATAAAGATATATTTTTATTGCTTATTGTAACATCGCCTTTAGGAGTGCTCTGTAGGAAACCATTTTGGACAGGTTAGCCTTCCTACTATTTCTTATTTTTAATTTATTTCCTATCCCATGATTCGTTGTTATGAATGTTTTGTATTTCAAGATTTTTATAAATTGCCATAAAATTGAAGTATCCTGTGCTCCATAGTGTTAAAGGGACACCGTAGGCACTGTATCTGCTCCATATCATTAAACTGGTTATAGTGTCTGGAGTCCTCTGGTACCATCATCTTTCAGCATTAAACAGTTTTTAAACTTTTAATGTTTTAATGCTAAACAAGAGTCCCCGGCAATCCATCCCCTCTGTGCTGCTTTGGCTAATAAGGAAGTATTAGCCTGAGCAGCAATAGGCAGCTGTGATTGGCTGAGAGTGTCAGCTGACAACTTTAAGCCTGTCAAAGTTCCAACTGACGGTATGAATGGGTATGACAACAAGGAAGCGTGTAATCTCTACCTTAGCTACACATACAGAAGGGGCCGGACTGTGGGTGGCCAGGTACTCTTATTTTGTGGCATACTGCACGAACATGGTGCAACACTGAATGGAGGGACAGTGCCATGGCACTCCAGGCACTATAACCAATTCAAAGAGATGAAATGCTTAAAGTGACTACAGTGTCCCTTTAAGTGTCACATAGTGTAATGAGGTTATTATATGGTAAAAAAAAAAATGAACCTATTGTCTACCAAGTGCTTATATAGAAAAGTTAAATTCTTATTACAATTGTATTCATATTTTTTAAAATTATTTTTTTAAATATGGAAAGCAGCTACACACTAGTATACTTCACCCAAGTAAAAGGTGATACCCACAGCAATATTTTTTTGTTTAAATACATTGTCTGTCCAATGACATAACATGCAGAACTTAAAACACACATACACAAGCACACACAGTATGTCTCTCTCCTTCTCCTTTTCATTTTAAAAGTACATTAGTTACAAGTCAATTACAGATTTTTTCTTCACTTCTCACCTTTGTTCCTCGCTAATATTGTTCCAAACGATGTGTAATCATCTGAGGAAACAGATTACAGAGGCAGGTTGAAATCACATGGAAAATAACATTTTTATGATTTGTCTCAAATTTTAAGGCTTGAAATTCCTGAACAAAATGAGAGGATTATAGTTTTTTTAACTAGCAAACGTATACAGGCCTCGAGATTTAATATTTTTCAGTCAGCTTTTAAAATGATTCAATACTGTTGGATAAACTTTTAAAATAATTGTTATGAAATATTAAAATATCAAAATATTATAATATAAAAATATTTCCATATATCAAAATGTTAAAATATTGAAATATTTTTCAAAATATGAAATTATTTGAAAAGTGAATCCAAAAATAATAAATTAAGGCTATAATCTAAGAATAGCATGTGAAATTCTAACTTAAACAAGAAATTCTAACCACATTATATGTTAATTAATACGTAGTTAATAACATAATGCTTACCATAAGTTGGGCTATTAAGGACCTGTAGAAAACAAATACAAGTTATTGTTATCTGCATCCAGACAACATAATATTCAGTCATGTCTAGTCCCACCAAAGCCATTCTGCTTTTTCACACAGATAGGTAGCAATTTCTAATGGGCATAAAGAGTTCAGTTTCTGAAAAGTATAAATGTACCTGTACAGGTAAAGCCAGGGAAATGGTCCAACCAGCTGCAAACAGCACTAGTACCTTGGTTAGCTCCATACTAAATACATAAACTCTCTCTCTCTGCTATTTCTAGTTTAAACATTAGGTATTAAGGACAGACCTACAGATACCCAAGGAGGAGAGGCTTAGCACCAAAACTCCCTGATGGAGTGACTCCCACTCCCATACACGCATTGTGATAAGAAATTACAACTCTAGCAATGCTATTGATGTTACATTTTACACAAAATAGAAATAGAGAAAAGGGTATTATAAAAGTAGGTCATTGTACTCCTGCCAATCTAATATAATAAATTCCAAATATGTTTTTGTGAAATATTTATTTAAGTGATTATTGTAGGAAGAAAATAATCAATACTTTCTGATAGTAATGTTACAGGACAGCTGGTACTCTCTAAAATGCCTCTCACTATTTTAACAAATACTGTCTGTTTACTTACTGATGGCCTAAACCTAAAAAAGACACATAGATTTGCATCCAGCACAGCATGAAATCACACTTAAATGCATCTCCTGCTGACATCCAAATAGAAATAAAAAAGAAGGTAGCAAACCTGTCGGAAAATAGTATTTGCTACTAGGTACAAGCTCTTGCTATTAGAGTTAAAAATAAGATATAAAAATATACTTCCCCTAAGATTACAGCACCTTCCGAATATATCCACCTAAAATAGCAAAACTGGAAATGTTGCTGAGTTAGAGAATTGTTCAATTGCTTTCTTTTGTGTTGAATTCATATTAAATTGTGGACACTTGGGGCATGGCTTGGAGGTCCAAAAAAGATGGCCGTGTAATCAATGTGCTCCACGCCTGTTCAGCAATTAACCTCATCAAACGCACGCTTTGGCCGCAGACATGTGAAAGAACCATCGGGCATTGCAAGCCTAAAGAACAGCCGACATGCCTAAGGGGCCCCCAGCCTTGTCCTTATAACGCTGGCGGACCTAGACCTGCATACCTCAAATGAGTCCACAGCCTCGGGCCTCTCGTACCCATTGTTGCCGAAAGGGGAGAAGGACCCAACGGACTCCTTGGTTGGTATACCCGAAATGATCCAGCCGGAATGGGTTTCCTTACTAAGGGACCTGCCAACTAAGATGGACTTAGAAGCTGCTAATGCTGACTTACGTACCTCTATCACCACAGAGCTTGATGCACTACGCGAAGACATCCAAGGCCTCAACCAAAAGGTAGCACAACTTGAAGCGGACTGCGACCACTTATGTGCTGTGCAGACTGCCAACACAGACACGCTGCGCCTACATACTACAGTGATGTGACAAATGGCACTGCACCTGGAGGACCTGGACAATAGGGGAAGGAGGCAGAACATCCGTACAAGGGGCATACCTAAGGAGCTGGACAAGGTGACACTGATCCAGACCATATTGCTGGAACTGTTTAATTAACTGCTGGCTAGGACACCTCAGACACAGATAGGCTTTGTCCACGCACACAGAGCACTGAGACCTCAGGGTACTCCGAAGGGACCCTCTTGAGACGTCATCTGCTGCCTGGAAAATTTTCAACTGAAGGAGGAAGTGCTCTACAAGGCAACGGGCACTAACAAGGTGCTCCTGGAAGGGACTGAAATCCAATTGTACCCATACTTATCCCCAGCCACGCTGGCATACCAGAGGGCTATGTGACCTCTCACCAAGCAGCTCAAATCCGCTAATATTAGATACTGCTGGTGCTTCCCGATGGGCTTGCAAGTCATAACAGCTAAAGTCCCCTTCATGCTAGGACAAAGGGACTTACATCTGTCACCGGAACAGTTAACATGGCCGAACCCCCTGGCATTCTACACCTCTGGCCCTAGGCTATGAGGAGCAGGACCAAAGCCCTAAAGGTTGCGGAACCCACGCATGCAGACCATCCGGCCCACTGGGGCACCTACTTAACCACCCAGAGACTCTCGCCTAAATGACCAGCCCTATTGGCCCGGTGAGCGGGACCCCAATCCCCTTCACTTCTAATTATTTGTACTCTTCACATTTGTCCCAGGACCTTTTATCTCTGTGTCCGTTAGACACCTCTGATAAAGGGACTTTACAATGATGAACGACCCTGACAAGGAGATCCTCCCCCCGGGGATACAGATGAATGCCACACAGGCTGAGATGTAGTTTTAGGAGGCAGACATTTACCCCCACTGCCATGGAAAGGATGTCTCTCCATCTACCCACACAGCAAGTACCCACGGGGAAAGGACTCTCAGCTTTTGCTTAATTATAATCTAGATCCTGTTTTCCTCTTGTAAGGCTCAGGACTGTGCACATGTGGCAGGGGAGGTATGACCGAGGTGCACCCTGTAATCTGGCACCAGGGTTATCACTTTTCATTTAATGTTTATGACTTATGGTATACGCAAACATACCCTGTGTTACAAAGTACCCCCTGTCTGCCACCTTTTGCTACATTGATGCTGTTTATGTTGCTATAAATCCATGAAAAACCTTCCCCAGGTCATTCGTATACACGAATGACCGACCACCCGCCATATGCGTGTGCCGCCACACAGAAACTGCGGTTTCACACTTGTTAACCTCATTCACCTCTGAAGTACCAAACAAACTACCAAATAAAATACAGAACCACCAACCCCCCTACAGGAGGAGTTTGCCCCTTATTAGCCACTCAGGAGTTGCGGTTTGTGTAAGCGCAGCCTAATTGACAATCAACAGGGTGGTGGCTGCCATCACGAACACGTGATGTCTGCCATCTTTAACTGCTGAATGCCCAGTCGGACCAGGTCGTCGACCTTCTGGTACTATTTTCGGAAGCTATTTCCCACGAACCCACGCTGGGATCACCAAAGCCCCGACCGTTTGTATATAAAGCACCAAACACCGTGCCGTTCAGTATTGAGAGACTATGGAGGTTAGACCGACCCTATGCTGGACATTATGGAGCTGATTTCTGGGTTATTCTTTTGCTAAACAGCCCTAGAGACAATCTTTATCCCCATGGCGTTCCCATTCTATTCGTGAGATCTGAGCACTTTTCGGATATGTTATGCCCTCAGATCCAAGCTGTCTGGGGATACAGTTGCAGGAAAAAGTATGTGAACCCTTTGGAATGATATGGATTTCTGCACAAATTGGTCATAAAATGTGATCTGATCATCATCTAAGTCACAACAATAGACAATCACGCTCTGCTTAAACTAATAACACACAAAGAATGAAATGTTGACATATTTTTATTGAACACACCATGTAAACATTCACAGTGCAGGTGGAAAAAATATGTGAACCCTTGCATTTAATAACTGGTTGAACCTCCTTTGGCAGCAATAACTTCAACCAAACGTTTCCTGTAGTTGCAGATTAGACGTGCACAACGGTCAGGAGTAATTTTTGACCATTCCTCTTTACAGAACTGTTTCAGTTCAGCAATATTTGTGGGATATTTGGTGTGAATTGCTTTCTTGAGGTCATGCCACAGCATCTCAGTTGGGTTGAGGTTAGGACTCTGACTGGGCCACTTCAGAAGGCATATTTTCTTCTGTTTAAGGCATTCTGTTGTTGGTTTACTTCTATGCTTTGGTGTTATGGTACCCTCAGCATGAAATGTACAAACCGCCGTTTAGTGAATAACGAGACCAAGCTCAGCATTGGGGGTAAAACAAGAACTGAGTTTACTGTGGGCTACCTGCCTGTATTTATGCAGGTCTCCCATTTGGTGGACACTCCCCTAGGGGACCAAATGGGAGACTGTAACAATAGACAGACATATGGCAGGTTAGGACCCACAGACACAGAATATTCCCAGCATGCATTAGTATTTCCTCCCCTCTACCCTGGAGATAATTGAGAAGTAATTTAATTGTCTCCAGGACAGAGGCAAATCGCCATTTTAAATTCAACACAGAAAAATACATAAAAATACATAACTTTACAATTGTTGAAAGTTACCCATTCGTATCACATATCCCCAGATAGCCTGGATCTGAGTGCATATTATTGGCGAATAGCGCTCAGATCCCATACGCATAGTTCAATCGCCATGGAGTCAAAATCTATTACAGTCTTTCAGTATGCGATTGACTCCATGGGAAGGCTATCTGGGGTAAGTCCATTCATGCATTTAAACCTCCCGAACGGCCAGTGTTCGCACAATTCTGTCGATTGAGAAGGGAGGTCGGCGGCTTATGTGGTGTTCGGCTGAAAAAGTGTCAGTTTTCAGTTCCATGAAATCAATGCCGAACACCGCTGGTCTTTCGCATGCTTTAAAATGTCCGCCGCCTCGTGGTCAACATACGAACGACGACCACCCTGTATTCGGTTTTAATTGAGAAGTGTCTGTGGTTAACCGCAACGTTCTAATTGGGATCAATAGGTTAACCAGCAGCACACTTCTCTTCTGGGTGGCCGTCCGTTCGGTAGTTTTGTTCGACGGAAAAGTCAATTCACGTAACAGGGGCATACGAACGTAATTTCATGAAAAGGCAAAACAGATGAATCCAGCAATCTCAATCTATACAGATGGATCTGTCACATTGGGTCATTGTCCTGTTGCAACACCCATCTTCTGTTGAGCTTCAGCCGGTAGACAGATGGCCTTAAGTTCTCCTGCAAAATGTCTTGATAAACTTGTGAATTCATTTTTCCTTCAATGATAGCAATCCGTCCAGGCCCTGATGCAGCAAAGCAGCCCCAAACCATGATGCCCCTACCACCATACTTCACAGTTGGGATGAGGTTTTGATGTTGGTGTGCTAGTCTTTTTTTTCACCACACATAGTGTTGTGTGTTTCTTCCAAGTAACTCAACTTTGGTTTCATCTATTCACAGAATATTTTGCCAGTACTGCTGTGGAACATCCAGGTGCTCTTGTGCAAACTGTAAACGTGCAACAATGTTTTGTTTGGACAGCAGTGGCTTCCTCTGTGGTATCCTCCCAAGAAATCAATTCTTGTTTAGTGTTTTATGCATTGTAGATTCGCTAACAGGAATGTTAGCATATGACAGTGACTTTTGTAAGTCTTTAGCTGACACTCTAGGATTCTTCTTCACCTCATTGAGCAGTCTGCACTGTGCTCTTGCAGTCATCTTTACAGGACGGCCACTCCTAGGGAGAGTAGCAGCAGTGCTGAACTTTCTCCATTTATAGACAATTTGTCTTACTGTGGACTGATGAACAGCAAGGCTTTTGGAGATACTTTTATAACCCTTTCCAGCTTTTTGCAAGTCAACAATTCTTAATCGTAGGTCTTCTGAGAGCTCTTTTGTGCGAGGCATCATTCACATCAGGCAATGCTTCTTGAAAAAAGCAAACCCAGAACTGGTGTTTGTTTTTTTTTGTTTTTTTTTATAGGGCAGGGCAGCTGTAACCAACACTTCCAATCTCATCTCATTGATTGGACTCCAGTTGGCTGACATCTCACTCCAATTAGCTCTTGGAGATGTCATTAGTCTAGGGGTTCACATACTTTTTCCACCTGCACTGTGAATGTTTACATGGTGTGTTCAATAAACATGTCAACATTTCATTCTTTGTGTGTTATTGGTTTAAGCAGAGTGTGATTGTCTATTGTTGTGACTTAGATGGCGATCAGATCACATTTTATAACAAATTTGTGCAGAAATCCATATCATTTCAAAAGGTTCACATACTTTTTCTTGCAACTGTATGTTGAATGCATAAGTTAAAGAATATGTTGGATGAGTTATATATTTTTATGTATTTTTTAATGTAATTGCAAATACAGAATGTTGTCTCTACCTGGAGATAATTAAGTTACTGTAACCATTTAAGCTAATTATCTCCAGGATAGAGGGGAGGGTTTGAAAAGATGCACTTTGTGCCCACTGGTTATTGTTGCTTGTAATACTGTGTGCCATCAGGTCCAGAGGGGTGTGCCTCTGGCTTGAAAATGTGTATATAAGCAATGCCTTTCCGTTCAATAAACCAGACTTCTTACCCTCAAGTCGCAGACTCGATTCGTGTTGTAGGGAAATGTGGATCACTAGCTCTGTCACTTACAGGAATATCCCTAGATGTTGAATTGGAGCTTTCTACTACTATTAACGAAACAACGCAAATATTTTTCCAAGGACTGGTTAGCCCTCTCAGCTATACCATTGGTCTGGGGGTGGTAGGAGGAAGAAAGACAATTCAATCCCTAATTGTTTATTGAAGGCCCTCCAAAACCGAGACACAAACTGAGAACTTCTGTCAGATACTATATTGTGAGGAATGCCATGCAGACAGACAATTTCTCATATAAAGATTAGTACCAGGTCTTGAGATGACGGCAATTTCTTGAGAGGAATAAAATGAGCCATTTTAGAAAAACGGTCCACAACCACAACTAGGAAGTTCAACAATGAAGTCCAAGTGGGAACATGGGACCTAAGGAATGGGAAGAGGTTGTAACAAGCTACAAAGGAGTTTATGAGGTACTTTGGAAAACACACAAACCGAACAAGCCTGCACATACTCCTTAACATCCTTCCTGAGGGAATCTCACCAGAATGACTTCATGATAGCAGAAGTTGATTTATTAATACCTGAGTGACCAGCAGACACATTGTTGTGAAACACCTTCATGATATTAACCCTTCCCCCAATGGAACAAACAATTTGTCCTGAGGTTTACCATAGGGCGCCTGAGACTGAGCCTCCATGATGGAGCCAAGCAGCGGAGAGGACAATGAAAGGATAGTGGAAGCATTGCATGATACATTCCGGGGGAATGATATGGGACTTTTCTTGCTCTTGTATACTCTCAGTATCAAACTGTCTGGATAAGGCATCAGCCTTGACATTTTTAGAACCAGGTCTATAAGTAATAAGAAAATTAAGGCGAGAAAGGAACAGAGACCACCTAGCTTGTCTAGAAGATAATCATTTAGCATCTCCTATGTAAGCCAGATTTTTGTGATCAGTAATGATCAAAAGGGGGTCTTTGGAATCCTCTAAAAGATGTTACCACTCCTTGAGAGCTAGAATATTGGCCAACATTTCCCTATTGCCAATATCATACTTCCGCTCGGCAGGAGACAACTTTCTAGAGAAGTAACCACAAGGATGCAATGGAGTATCCTGGCTCTCCCTCTGGGAGAGAACTACCCCTGTCTCTGATGCATCAACTGAAAAGTTTACTGGTTTCAGGATGTATCAATATGTCGGCGGAGGCAAACCGCTGTTTGAGAGTTTCAAAGGCATCTATAGCCTCCTTAGACCAGTGTTTCCCAACCCAGTCCTCAAGGATTTAGGGATTACCCAGTTGTGTCTAAGGTGTTTTTTTTCTTCTTTGTAAAAACACCTTAGACACAACTGGGTAATCCCTAAATCCTGGACTGGTAGGTGTGCCTTGAGGACTGGGTTGGGAAACACTGCCTTAGACCATATCGTACTGCTAACCCCCTTGCGTGTCATATTGGTGATGGGGGCTATTACTGAAGAAAATCCCTTTATAAACCTTCTGTAATAATTGGCCTGCAATAATGAACCTTTGAATGGCTTTCAACCCAGTGGGTAAAGGTCATTGTAGAACCGATTCCAGCTTTTTAGGATCCATCTGAAACCCCGAGTCAGAGATATTATATCCCCAAAATTGTACTTCAGATTGGTCAAAGATGCATTTTTCTAATTAACAATAAAGTTGATTCTTTAACAAGGTCTGCAGAACTTGTCTAACATGATCATGGTGAGTCTGAATGTCAGGAGAATAAATAAGGATATCATCCAGATAGACCAAACAGGTAAATTTAATCCCTGAGTACATAATTTATGAAATCTTGGAAAACCGCTGGAGCATTGCACAACCCGAATGGCATCACTAGATATTCATAGTGTCCACTTCTGGTATTAAATGCAGTCTTGCACTTGTGGTTTTCCTTGATTCTCACTAAATTGTAACCACTTTTAAGATCAAGCTTAGTAAATACTTTAGCACCTTGGAGTCTATCAAATAATTGAGCAATAAGCGGAATCGGGTGGGCGTTCTTAATGGTGATTTTGTTCAATGCCCTGTAATCAATACATGAGCGCAACTCACCGTCCTTCTTAGATACAAAAAAGAATCCTGCCCCAGCAGGCAAGGATGATTTTTCGTATGTGGCCTTTATTCAATGAATCCTTAATATATTCCTCTATTACTCTACTCTACTGAGGTGACAGAGGATAGACTCCCTTAGGTGGCATAGCGCATATCACCGGGTAGTGGAACAGTCATAAGGTCTGTGAGGTTTGCTGAATATTTCTTTAATGTCTTGGTACTGTATAGGGATTTCCAGGTTTTGAGGTGTACTAGTTGGTAATCCAATAGTGTCCACTCTTTTGGCAACATTCAATATACACCTTTCATAACAATCCTTACCCCATTCTAATATTTCCCTATTAGCCCGGTCAATGTGAGGATTATGCTTGTTAAGCTATGGAAAGCCTAATAGGATCGGACAGAAAGGGGATGCAATAACCTAAAATGTAATCTCTTCCTTATGTAAGGCAGCAATGGACAAATTAATGGGTAAGGTTTTGTGTGTAATCAATGGTTGTGGGAGTGGTCTCCCATCAATAGCTTCAACAGCTAGTGGTGATAGTCTCTCCTTGATAGGTATAGTAAAGGTATTACCTTTAACAAATTGAACGTCGATGAAGTTTCCAGCGGCACCTGAATCCATCAGGGCTTGCATGAAAAGTTCTCCTTTTCAATGGCAATAGAAATATCAAGGAGAAACTCATTTTTATCCATTCCAGAGGACGTTTCCATTACACCTCATACCTGTCCCTTAAGGTGTTTAGGTGCAGTAGCTTTTGGGGCGTATGGGACAATTGTTTCTCATATGTCCCTTCCTACAGCAATATAGTCATAGGCCTTCTTTTCTCCTATATTGTCTTTCTGCTTCCGACAGTCTAGTGACTCCCAACTGCATGGGTTTGGACTGTACAGGAAATTCGGTGTTACGATTGCCTCCGGTCTAGCAGGAGGTTGGATCGCTTAGATCTCCTGGTTCCTGAAGTTGGAGGGTCGAACGGTGCTACAATCGGTAGAGACCTGTAAATGTAGAATATCCCACTAGCTATAATAAAGCTAGGATTCCCGGTTCCCTACAACACGAGTCCAGGCTGCAAGTTGAGGGTAAAACAAACTGGCTTTACTGGCACACAGGCATGGCAATTTATGCAAGTCCCCAGGTCCAGGGACAGCCCCCTCTGGACATGATGGGATACAGGTACAATGCAAGGATTCAACCAATCATATTACACTGTACAGGGCCGGTGCAAGGATTTTTGCCGCCCTAGGCCAAAGTAAAGTTTGCCGCCCCCCTATATAACATCACAATGCCCCATGTTAACTAATGCAAGTGCTGCAGTGCCGCCGTGTTTACATTAAAAGGCCTGCAAGGACAGGCTATAGACACCAGAACCACTACATTAAGCTGCAGTGGTTCTGGGGACTATAATGTTTCTTTAATGTGAGGTAAATTAGAGATTAGTGCCACGAATAATATACTAGATTGCCTACTTACAACCAGATGAGGATGGTGATGGGCTCTAGCTGCAGTCTGGCTCCACTCGTCTGGTGTAGAACAGGCTCTCTGGAGGCTGTTTGTGTTCTGGGAGAACGGGAAGCAGCTCCATTTTTTTAAGGCCCTTTACACAGCTCAAGGTCTGGGCCCCAGGGTCCACCTTCATGTTCCACCAATTAGTTTGTTCACAGGAGTAGGGGATGTCCTGATATGTGTGTAAGGAATGCATTGTGTGAATCTGTGTTTGTATGTGTAAGGGCTGCAATGTGTGTTTCTATGTATGTACGGGATGCAGTGTGTGCGTCTGTAAGGGGTGCATTGAGTGTGTGTAAGGAATGCATTGTGTGTTTCTGTGTGTGTAAGGGATGCATTGTGTGTAAGGGTTGAATTGCTTGTGTGTGTGTGTGTGTCTGTGTGTGTAATGCATTGTGTGTTTTTCTGTGTGCAAGGGGTGCATTGTGTGTGTGTGATGAAAGTCAATCTCTCCCCCCTCCCTGGTCACTCTCTTCTCCCCCTCTCCCTCCTTCGTCACTCTCTTCTCTCTCCCCTTGTCTCTCTCTTCTCCCCCCCTTGTCCCTCTCTTCTCCCCCCTCTTGTCCCTCTCTTCTCCCCCCTCCCTTGTCACTCTCTTCTCCCTTGCATGTCCCTCTCTTCTCCCCCCTCCCTTGTCACTCTCGTCTCCCCCGTTGTAACTCTCTTCTCCCCTCCCCACTCTCATTCCCCCTCCTAACCCTGTCAATTCCCCTCCCTGTCAATTTCTTCCCCCCCACCTTGTCAATTTATTTTCCCCCCTTTCAATTTATTCCCCCCACCCTGCCTGTCCATTTATTCCCCCACCCTGCCTGTCCATTTATCCCCCCCCCTGTCCATTTATTCCCCCTCCCTGTCATTTATTTCCCTTCCTGTCCATGTATTTCCCCCGTCCCTGTCCATTTATTCCCCCCATTATTTCCCTTCCTGTCCATTTATCCCCCCCCCTCCTGTCCATTTATTCCTCCCCTCCTGTCCATTCCTCCCCCTGTCCATTTATTCCCCCTCCCTGTCCATTCCTCCCCCACCCTCCCCTACCTCTATTGTATTGTGGCCGAGCCCTGTATGATCCACTCAGTGTTCACTTCCTGTTAGTCCGTCCGGGTACAGGGAGCATCTGCGGATCATACAGGGCTCGGCCACGCTACAGTGAGGGAGCTGACAGGAGGGAGCGCTCAGCGTTTCCCTCCTGTCAGCCCCTCTCCTCTGGCTGCGCCCGGGCGGTGCGCCCTCCTGGACGCACCAGCCCGGGCAAAGCTGCAGCCGCCTGAGGCGCTCTACAGGGCGCTCGGGCGGCTGCTGCATGAGGGGGGCCGGCACTCCTGGCGGTGCCCCTTCCCAAGGGGCGCCCTAGGCGGCTGCCTAGTCCGCCTTACAGGTAGCGCCGGCCCTGACACTGTATCATTAAAACTAGTACCCGCCCAGCTTGGAGATAATGAGTCAAACGGTTATACAATCTAATTATCTCCAAGCGCCCAAAAGACCATGCTTTATTTTGTCCTAGAAAACAGCATAAAAATACATAACTTTAATATATTAATGGGAATATAGTTCATTCGACTATTCATTCGGTAGCTCAGATCTGGGCGCATCAGGTGTACGAATTGCGCCCAGATCCCACGAACAGAACAGAGAGTTTCTGCCATATAAAGTCTTCTTCAGTACTTTTTTCACAAACTCCTGATGGCGGCCATGTTTTAAGGCTGGTCAATGGACAGCGGGACCTCGACCTAGAACTCATGGAGCGGGTGTTGGCTACATATTTACCCGAATCCCCGCTCTTAGTATGATTGTCCCGGCCGTTTGGGAAATGAACGGAGACCGCCCAGAAGGGGGTACTTAACCTGTGGTTAACCGCAAGATCAACATTCTAATTGAGGCCACACGTCAGAATGTAGGTGGTCCTCGTTCGTGAGTCTTTCGGTAGTTTTCCCCTTCGGGGAAATGTATCCAAACGTGGATGCCCTGTGACCGTAAATTAGTTTGCGGTTAACCGCAGACCGCAGCTCCTTTGGTGGTTAATTGGAGGCACACTCTGCTTGTATGCTGAACTTTCAGAGGTGATATGGGTTAAGTAACGGCACACGCCAAGGGCTGGGTGGTCCGTCATTTGTATTTACGAATGTGTAGTTATAACGGTTCGTGGAGTGAGTTCGTACAGTCTGAATCCCGAACATAGTATGGGTTTTAAAAAAATGGGGTTACTTTATAATAGTTTGGAGGGTTCTTTTAACAGTGCTCCCTCCTTGTGGAACACTCTGGCAGACACTGTGTGACCCCTTTTCGGGGCAGAGTAAGGCTGTCCAGACCGAGGAGTTATGCTGGACTGAGGTTGGTTTGCCGAGATAACCCATCGGCATTGCCATTCTGCTTCCCGGGTCGGTAGGTGATAGTGAAATTAAACAGTTGTAAGGATAAGCTCCAACGTAAAAGTCTGCCATTGTTCCCAGCAACCCAGTTGAGCCATACCAACGAGTTATGGTCTGTAACCAGAGTGAACTCTTGTCCATACAAGTAGGGAGTCAATTGCTTTAGTGCCCACACCAGGGCCAAACACTCCTTTTCCACGGTGGCATAGCTGACCTTGCGTGGCAGGAGTTTTCGGCTGATGTAGGCAATCGGGTGCTCCTTTCCATCGTCTCCTACTTGGCTGAGGACGGCCCCCAGTCTGAACATGGAGGCGTCTGTATGGACGATAAAATGTTTATTAGGGGCTGGGGCAGCCAAGTCCGTACAGGCACGTCACTTCACAAGCTCCAATCTCCCGAATTGCCAATAGCAGCTGAACGCAGGTATCTCCCAAGTGGCTAATAATCCCATCCAGCGGTCTCTAGTCGTCGGTAGTAAATCCCCCCAATAACGAGACCAAGCTCCGCATTGAGGGTAAAACAAGAACTGGCTTTACTGTAGGCTACCTGCCCGTATTTATGCAGGTCTCCCACTTGGTGGACACTCCCCTAGGGGACCAAATGGGAGACTGTGACAATAGACAGACATATGGCAGGTTAGGACCCACAGACACAGAATATTCCCAGCATGCATAAGTATTTCCTCCCCTCTACCCTGGAGATAATTGAGAAGTAATTTAATTGTCTCCAGGACAGAGGCAAATCGCCATTTTAAATTCAACACAGAAAAATACATAAAAATACATAACTTTACAATTGTTGAATGTTACCCATTCGTATCACATATCCCCAGATAGCCTGGATCTGAGTGCATATTATTGGCGAATAGCGCTCAGATCCCATACGCATAGTTCAATTGCCATGGAATCAAAGTCTTTTACAGTTCTTCGGTATGCGATTGACTCCATGGGAAGGCTATCTGGGGTAAGTCCATTCGTGCCTTTAAACCTCCCGAACGGACGGTGTTCGCACACTTCTGTCGATTGAGAAGGGAGGTCGACGGCTTCAGCGGTGTTCGGTTGAAAAATTGTCCGTGTTCAGTTCCATGAAATAAATGTCGAACACCGCTGGTCTTTCGCATGGTTTAAATGGCCGCCGCCTAGTGGTCGACATACGAACGACGACCACCCTGTATTCGGTTTTAATTGAGAAGTGTCTGTGGTTAACCGCAACGTTCTAATTGGGATCAATAGGTTAACCAGCGGCACACTTCTCTTCTGGGTGGCCGTCCATTCAGGCAGTTCCTTTTGGCAGAAAAAATTCACTTAAACAAAGGTATACGAACGGGTAAATTCATGAAAAAGGCAAAACAGAGGAATCCAGCAATCTTAGTCCATACAGATGGATCTGTCACACGGCTCCCCCCTTGTGGAACACTCCGGCCAGGGCCGGATTAAGAGCCCAGTGAGCCTGGTGCTGACGGGCCTAATTACAGAATCATATCGACCAAAAACAGTAAAACACTCCCAGGCATCATGTATCTGATGGAGATGGTGCTGGAGAGAAAGAAAACAGCAGCTATAAGAAAACACATACCCTAGGCTAATCTCTCTCTAATTTATGTTTTCAGCTTTCAAGTAAATCCATAACCCCTAACAGCAACGTCCAATCAAGCAGGAAGTCAATGGGCACGGTAAAAGGGTTTGCCACTGACACAAATCACGTAACCTGCCAAAACGGGCAAACATGCCCAAAAAGAGGACATGTCTGCTCAAAGAATTAGAAGGCCAGTCTGACATGAATGCATGTCAGGCTGCCTGCCAATCGTGCAGCTGGCCAACTAAGGGCATACTATGCAGACAGCACCCTGAGCTTGGCATAAATGCAACTAATGATGCGCTCACTCAACGCTTTCTAAGGACTGTCCCCTTGCACTCGCTGGTCCACTTGTCTCATTACCTTCTTACTAGCAGGCAGAAGCTCCTGGTATATGGTCTGGGACAGAGAAAAGCTGTATGTAGTGAGTGTAGAAGAAAGGGAATATGCCACAGTGTTAGAGAGACCAAAGTCAGCAAAGTCAGTGTCTGCATGCAGAGGGAGGAGACACTGAATGTTTGGATGCATTTTAGGCAGCCATGACCCAGAAAGGATCTCTAACAGTCATCTAAGGAGTGGCCAGTGAAGTTATCACTAGGATGTAATGTAAAGACTGCATTTTCTCTGAAAAGACAGTGTTTACAGCAAAAAGCCTGACGGTAATGATTCTACTCACCAGAACAAATTCAATAAGCTGTAGTTGTTCAGGTGACTATAGTGTCCCTTTAACTATATTCATTGTCAGCCAGTCTACACAAGTTTTGTTCCCATATATCCCACTTAAGTTTCCATACTTAAGTAAGAGTATGTGAAAAGTAGTTAGGGTTGCCACCTTTCTTGGAAAAACATACCGGCCTTACTAATTTGCATAATTAAATATGTGTGGGTGACATCACATGATGTAAATCATAAGGAGTGACATAAGAGAAAATGCTGTAAAATCACCAAAAAAACTACTTAGTTTGATTCTGCTGTATAGATGGATTCCTCCCAGTGCCCCCATGACTCAGTGCCCCCATGTGTCGATTACTCCAGGTCTCAGTGTTCCTATGTATCAGTGTCTCAGTGACCCATGTCTCCCAGTGTCCCCTAGTGTCGTGTCCCCAGGTCTCCCAGTGATCCTATGTATAACAGTGTCTCAATGCCCCATGTCCCCCTGTGTCCCCATGTATCCCAGGGTCCCCATGTCACTAGGACTCTAGGAAGATGGGGAGACCTGGGGACATGGGGAGAACTAGGGACACGGAGACACCAGTGACACTGGGAGACTAGGGGACTCTGGCTGGGACACATGGGGACAATGGGAAAATAGGGGACACTTGAAGACATGGGGATACAGACACTAGAGACACTGGCTGGGGGACATTGAGACATGGGGCACTGGGAGACATGGGGACACAGAGACACCAGGGCCACAGACACTAGGGACACTAGCTTGGAGACATGGGGACATTGTGACACTTGAGGCAATGAGAGACATGGAGGCACTAGAAGACATGGGGACAGTGAGACACTGGCAGAATGGGGTCACTGGTAGACTAGGGGTCACTGGGAGACTAGGGGGCACTGAGACACCAGGGACACTGGCTGGGAGACATGGGGACACTGTGTCCCCATGTGTCTGTGTCATAGTATCTCCCAATGTCCCTTATTGTCTCAGTGTCTGCCATAATGTCTCCCAGTGCCCCTTAGTGTCCCAGTGTCTGCCATAATGTCTCCCAGTGTCCCTTAGTGTCTGCCATAATGTCTCCCAGTGTCTGCCATAATGTCTCCCAGTGTCCCTTAGTGCCTCAGTGTAATGGATCACCTGGCACCCCAACTGGGTACCTCCGTTGATGGATGCTCCTAGCGCTTTTTGCGGGCTCCAATCACTCTAGTCGACACCACAACCACCGCAGGTCAGAACCTCTCTTCCTTCTGAGCAAAGCAGGAACAAGCTCTTAAAAGAGCTTAGGAGTTATTATAGCAAGGGAATACGCAGAGCATAGCAATCCCTTGTAGCAGATTCCCCCCAATAAGAGACAGGACTCTTAAGTGGACAAATTGCCATCTTAAATACTTAAGTGGAGCTAGAGACTTGTTATTGATTATACTATTGTTATATATTTTATATTTTGTACTATTTTATAATAAATTTATAGTTTTACTCTTTACTCTGCTCCTTCATACATCTTCCGTTCCTGGTGCACCTTGGACCCTTCTCAAATCCTCAGGTGGGGATTATACCACCTCAAGCTTTCATCACCAGAGCAAGTTCATTGCTCTGGAAATTGTAAGTAAGATACTTACCTTCTCTACTATACACTATTCACCAGATATACTGCACTATTTGATTTTATCTATGTTCTCTGTTTTATGTACTATTGTGGAGACTTAGAAGCTACGCCTCATCACTGATCACATATCCTAAAACGAGGATTATACCGTCCAGGCTCCATACAGTAGAGCTCCTAGTAGCTCTGGAAAGTGTGAGTTAGTTCTTCTACCAGTTTTCCGAATACCTCACATGAGATTATTTTATTTTATTTGACATACTGCACTATTATTGTCCATATTTTATTTCTTTTAAAGGTTGACATCCAATCAGTATATTGTTGAACTATCTTGTATGTATATATATACTTTTTATTCTTTATAGTCACCTTATATTTTGTTGGCGCGGTATTCCACTCTTGTATTTTGCACATTCCAGCCATACGAATGACTGTTCTTCCCAAACAAAACAACCGAACGGATGGCCACCCAGGAGAGAAGTGTGCTGCTGGTTAACCTATTGATCCCAATTAGAACGTTGTGGTTAACTGCAGACACTTCTCAATTAAACCGAATTCAGGGTGGTCGTCGCTCGTATGTCGACCACGAGGCAGCGGCCATTTTAAAACATGCGAAAGCCCAGCGTTGTTCAGCTCTATTTTCATGGAACTAAAAACGGACACTTTTTCTGCCGAACACCGCTGAAACAACGGAACGCCTGGCTGCCTCCACAAAAGCGTACGAACCCCGGCCGTTCGGGAGTTTTGTAACACACGAAAGGACTTGACCCAGATAGCCTTCCCATGGAGTCAATCGCATACTGAAAGACTGTAAGAACTTTGACTCCATGGCGATTGAACTATGTGTGTGGGATCTGAGCGCTATTCGCTAATAATATGCACTCAGATCCAGGATATCTGGGGATATGTGATGCGAATGGGAAATATTCGGTTATTTTAATGTTATGTATTTTTATGTATTTTCTAGTGTTGTATTTAAGATAGCAATTTGTCCTTGTCCTGGAGATAATTGAATTACTTCTCAATTATCTCCAGGGCAGAGGGGAGGAAACTATATTGCATTGTGGGTAAAGGCTGTGACTGTATGTCTGGAATGTCTTCATGTCCCTCTGTAATTCCAGTCTCCCATTTGGTCCCCTAGGGGAGTGTCCACCAAGTGGGAGACCTGCATAAATACAGGCAGGAAGCCCACAGTAAAGCCAGATCCTGTTTGACCCTCAATGAGGAGCTTCTGTCTCGTTATTGGGGGGATTCCTTCTTTGTGCTTGGAGACTGCTGATTGGAACCGAAAGCCGCTTGGTGGATATTGTTGTTCGGCGGCTAGCAGCAGTTCGTGGATTTTCGTTCGGGAGTTTGGAGCCTTTCACGGATCCTGGTCGGGAGATTGCCGCTTCCCCTGAGGTTGGTTCGTACACTGCAGTTTATGCAAACGGAGATTATTGGTATCGCAGAAGGGGAAGGCTAACTAAACGGCGGTTTCGTTTAAAGACACCAGGGGTGTCTTAACAATTGGTGGCGAGCGACGGGATGAATCCCACAGCACAAAAGGTCAGCTACAAGAGATGCAGTATGAGGAGTTAAGGCGTGCTACCCTTAAGGACATACTTGAACGCCGAGGACGGGCAGCAAGCAATTTGAAAAAGAGAGACATTATTGCTTTGCTACTGGAGATGGATGCAGCACAGGGAATGGAGAGAGCTAATGTGCCCAGTATTTTGGATTTAACACCCGAGGAGATACAATTTAACCGGGCAGTGCAAATAAGGCTGGCACACTTTGGCCCCAACCCCTCAGCAGACATCGTGGAACGTGTGCAGGCAGCAGTAATGGCACACCAGGCGCTCCGGGAAAGAGGAGCTGCAGCAGCAGAGGTACCCAATAACAATTGTGGAAAGAAAAAGGTACCCTTTGCTGTGTTTAAAAATTTTGTGGAAACAGAGGGAGAGATTGTTGGGTTCCTGGCTGACTTCGAAAGGCAGTGTGCCCTACACCAGGTACCCGCAGATGAATGGGTCACCATCCTCTCTGGGAAATTATCTGGCCGGGCTAGTGAAGCATTTTGGGCCATCCCAGAGGAGGAGATCACCAGCTACCGGGCTGTGAAGGATGCGCTCTTAGCCAGGTATGCAGTGACCCCAGAAGCTTACAGACGGCGATTTAGAGAAACCAACAAACAGGTTGGTGACTCTTATGTAGAATGGGCCTGCAGAGTTCACCGTACCGCAGCCCACTGGATGGCAGGATGCCAAGCAGTAACTGGGGAGGAGGTGCTACAGGTGTTCTTGCTGGAACATTGCTTTGATAGATTACCACTCCGGGAGTGGGTCAGGGATAGGAAAGACGAATATGGCAGACGAATATACGGACGCTCGCAATTTGGATAGTACAGCTACCAAAGTCCCTGCCAGAATGGAGTATCAACCAGCAGTAACTCCAGCACCTTCAGCATACCAACCCCCAGTGCACCACACTCCAGCAGTATAGCCATCTAACAACTATGTGCAACCCTCCCGGTGCAATGCCAGGGATTATTCACAACCAATTCTATGCTTTGGGTGCAAACAGTTGGGGCACAAGCGACCGGAGTGCCCACTGAACAGCGCCAATCAAGCCCAGTCGTGGAGGAGACCAGCCAGCGGGAATCAGCGGCCACCCTAGCCTGCTGCTCACTGTATCGAGCAGGAGGAGTTCTGGGGCATTCTACACGAGGCCGACCAAGTGCAAGCAGCTCATCAGGATAACCACCAGCAACACCGGCAGACTGTGAATCTGAATGGCAGGGTGGTAAATGGGCTGAGAGACACAGGAGCCACCATGACACTGCTCCAAAAGAACACCAACACACTGGAGACACTGTGGCAGTTAGGGTAGCAGGAGGCGCAGTGTTCTGCTTACCTGTTGCCCAGGTACATTTGGATTGGGGAGTGGGTGCTAGACACCTGGATGTGGGGGTTATGAAGGACTTGCCCGCTGTAGTTCTTCTTGGTAATGATTTGGCCCCTTTGGTTTCCGCCTATGTCCCGATGGGCCCTGCTGACATTAACCCAGTGACTACTCGTGCCCAGACCCGTGCTGTTGGAACCGGCCCACCTGCTGAGGAGACCCAGGTAAGACCCTCTTCCCCGACTGGTACCTTAGATGAGGTCCCCTTAAGCTGGGATTCCCCAGAGGAATTTGGGAGGGAAACCCGAGCGGACCCGACTCTCCAGAAATATCGAGATAGAGCAGATGCTGGAGAGGAAGGAGTAGATGGGGAGCGGTATGAGTGGGTGGGGCACAGGTTGCCCCTCCGCCGAATCGGCAGGAGATTCTGTGGATAGGGCATGATGTTCCGTTAGCTGGACATCTAGGGTCCCGCCGCACAGCCTATAGGATCTCACAGAATTTCATTTGGCCAAACTTTAACCAGGCTGTGCGGATGTATTGCAGTACGTGTGACACATGTCAACGGGTAGGAAAGCGGGGGGACCACCCTAAAGCTAGGCTGTTATCGATGCCTATTATAGGGGAGCCTTTTTCCTGCATAGCTGTTGACATTGTGGGTCCACTGGCCAGGGCTAGTCCATCAGGTAAGAAATACGCTATCCAGAGGCAGTAGCTCTGTCTAATATAGAGGCAGAGACGGTTGCTGATGCCCTGGTTAGAATTTTTACTAGGGTCGGGTTCCCTGAGGAGATCCTCTCTGACCAGGGAACCCAATTCACCGCTGTGCTCACCCAGAAGCTGTGGAAAATGTGTGGCATTAAACCATTTAGTTTACCTTACCACCCACAGACTAATGGTCTCTGCGAGCGCTTTAACGGTACCCTCAAACAGATGCTGAGGACCTTTACAGATACTTGCAGAGACTGGGAGAGGTTCCTGCCTCATCTGTTGTTTTCTTACAGAGAGGTGCCCCAGGAATCTACTGGGTTCTCCCCCTTTGAGTTGCTGTATGGGAGATGGGTCCGTGGACCCCTAGATCCCATCTGGGGCCACTGGGAGGGGGAGACGGAGCAGGAGGGGACCCCCATAGTGCCATATGTTCTGGAACTCCGGAACCGCATGGAGAAACTGTCCCTGATGGTAAGGGAGAATCTCCAGGTGGCCCAGGGGAGACAGAAAAGATGGTACAATCAGGGTGCCCGACAGCGGGTCTTCCAGGTTGGGCAAAAGGTATTGGTGCTCAAACCTGTGAAGGCCAACAAGATGCAAGCATCTTGGCAGGGTCCGTACCGAGTCGTAGCGCAGATCTGCGATACTACTTACTTGATAGCCAGCTGTACAGATGAAAGGGTTCAGAGATCCTTTCATGTGAACATGCTGAAAGGGTACCAGGAAAGACCTGAGAACATTGCACCAGTATGTGCCCCAGCTGCAGATGATTCTGAGAATCTACCCCTTCCCGATTTGTTAGAAAGGGACCCCCAGACTGACCTCACTACCCTTGTACGGCTAGGTGACAGGTTGAACCCCACAGAAAGGGTACAGGCACAGCAGTTGTTATGGGAGAAGCAGGCGACATTCTCCCAGGAGCCAGGTTATACCAACCTAGCTGTACATAAGGTAGAGACCCCTGGACAGCCCCCTTATCGTATCCCTGAAGCAGTCCGTGAAGGAATGCGGAAGGAGATACAGGAGATGACCCAGCTTGGGGTCATCGAGCACTCTGACAGCCCTTGGGCCTCGTCTGTAGTCCTGGTGCCCAAGAAAGATGGGACCACCCGGTTCTGTGTGGACTACAGGCGGCTCAACGAGCGGACCACCACTGACGCCTACCCGATGCCCTGGGTAGACGAGTTATTAGACCGCATTGCCAGGGGCGCTATCTGACCACCATAGACCTATGCAAGGGTTGTTGGCAGATTCCCCTGGCCGAGTATGCTATCCCTAAGTCGGCATTCGTCACCCCATTTGGTCTGTACCAGTTTAAGGTCATGCCATTTGGGATGAAGAATGCTCCGGCTACCTTCCAGCGTATGGTGGATAGGCTTCTCGATGGCTTCCAGGAATTTGCATGTGCATACCTGGATGACATTGAGGTCTACAGTGAGTCCTGGGAAGAACACCTGGTACACGTAGGGGTGGTTCTGGACAAGATTCGGGCCGCTGGCCTGACCTTGAAATCAGATAAGTGCCATCTAGGCATGGCAGAAGTGCAGTACGTGGGTCACAGGGTAGGTTGTGGGAGCCAGAGACCAGAGCCAGCCAAGGTAGCTAACCAAGACCCAAGTGCTGGCCTTCCTGGGGACAGCAGGGTATTACCGATGCTTTGTCCCCGACTACAGCACTATTGCTAAGCCCTTGACTGGCCTGACTAAGAAGAATTTACTTAAGCAGGTCCTGTGGTCTCCAGCTTGTGAAGCCGCGTTTCAGGCACTAAAGCAACTCTTGTGAATGCCCCTGTCCTGGCTGCCCCAGTCCCTAACAAAGTTTTCCCGTTCACACAGATGCTTCCATGTATGGACTGGGCACTGTGCTAAGCCAGGTCAGAGGAGAGCACCCTGTCGCATATCTCAGCAGAAAGTTACTACCTCGGGAAGTGAGTTATGCGGCAGTGGAGAAAATGTTTAGCCCTGGTCTGGGCATTGAAGAAATTGAGCCCTTATTTGTACGGGCAGAAATTTTCCCTTTTTAACGGACCCTTGTCTGGCTTAACCGGGTCGCAGGAGACAATGGTAGACTGCTACAGTGGAGCTTGGCTCTACAACCTTACAACTTCACCATCAGCTACCGACCCAGTAAGCAGAATGGGAATGCAGATGGATTGTCCCAGCAAACCGACGTCCCTATTTCCTCCTAGTCTGGTCATCCCCAAGTTGACCCACCACAGGGTCAAGCTGGGTCTGCCGGAGTGTTCCACAAGGGGGGAGCCATGTGACAGATCCATCTGTGTAGAGACTGGTTGCTGGATTCGCCTGTTTGCCTGTTTTTGTCTTTTCATGGAATTACCCGTTCGTATGCCTCTGTTCAGTGAAATGACTTTTTCCGCCGAGTGAAACTACCGAACGGACGGCCACCCAGAAGAGAAGTGTGCTGCTGGTTAACCTATTGATCCCAATTAGAACGTTGTGGTTAACCGCAGACACTTCTCAATTAAGAACCAAATACCGGGTGGTCGTCGTTCGTATGTCGACCACGAGGCGGCGGCCATTTTAAAACATGCGAAAGACCAGCGGTGTTCGGCATATATTTCATGGAACTGAAAACGGACACTCTTTCTGCCGAACACCGCTGAAGCCGTCGACCTCCCCTTCTCAATCGACAGAAGGATGCGAACACCGGCCGTTCGGGAGGTTTAAACATACGAATTGACTTACCCCAGATAGCCTTCCCATGGAGTCAATCACATACCGAAGGACTGTAATAGACTTTGACTCCATGGCGATTGAACTATGCGTATGGGATCTGAGCGCTATTCGCCAATAATGTGCACTCAGATTCAGGCTATCTGGGGATATGTGATACGAATGGGTAGCATTTGACAGAAGCAAAGTTATATATTTTTATGTGTTTTTCTATATTGTATTTAAAATGGCGATTTGTCCTTGTCTTGGAGATAATTGAATTACTTCTCAATTATCTCCAGGGCAGAGGGGAGGAAATACTAATGCATGCTGGGAATATTCTGTGTCTGTGGATCTTAACTTGCTATATGTCTGTCTGTTATTACAGTCTCCCGTTTGGTCCCATAAGGGAGTGTCCACCAAGTGGGAGACCTGCATAAATACAGGCAGGTAGCCCACAGTAAAGCCAGTTCTTGTTTTACCCCCAATGCGGAGCTTGGTCTCGTTATTGGGGGGATTTATTACCGACGACTAGAGACTGCTGGGTGGAATTATTAGCCGCTTGGGAGATATATGCGTTCGGCTACTATTGGCGATTCTTGAATTTGGAGCTTGTGGAGTGAAGTGCCCGTATGGATCCCGTTCGTGAGTTTACATTGTTCCCTTGCTTGCGGTTCGCATGATTGTACTAGATACACAGTGTGTGCATGGGGGGCAGTGTGTGCATGGGAGCAGTGTGTGCATGGGGGGGCAGTGTGTGCATGGGAGCAGTGTGTGCATGGGGGGGCAGTGTGTGCATGGTAGCGAGGTGTGGTAGGGGAGCAGTGTGTGTGTGTGTATAGGGAGAAGTGTATGGGGGGCAGTGTGTATGGAGGGCAGTGTGTATGGGGGCAGTGTGTGCATGGAGAGCAGTGTGCATGGGAGCAATGTGTGCATGGGGCAGTGTGTGTGTGGGGAGGGAGCAGTGTGTGTGTGTATAGGGGGGGCTGTGTGTGGGGGGCAGTGTGTGTATGGGAGCAGTGTGTGTATGGGAGACAGCAGTGTGTGTGGGGGGGCAGTGTAGTAGTAGTGTGTGTATAGGGGGGCAGTGTGTGGGGGCAGTGTGTGTGTATGGGGGCAGTGTGTATATAGGGGGCAGTGTGTGTATAGGGGGCAGTGTGTGTATGGGGGGGCAGTGTGCACTGCTGGGGCAGTGTGTGCATCTGAGCAGTGTGTCTATGCAGGGGAGCAGTGTGTGCATATGGGGGCAGTGTGTGCATGGGAGCAGTGTGTGTGTATGGGGGACAGTGTGTGAGGGGAGCAGTGTGTGTGTGTATGGGGGGCAGTGTGTGCATGGGACAGTGTGTGCATAGGGGAGCAGTGTGTGCATGGGGCAGTGTGTGGGGGACAGTGTGTGTGTATAGGGGGCAGTGTGTATTTTGGGAACGGTGTGTGTTTGGGGAGCAGTGTGTGTATGGGGGAGCAGTGTGTGCATGGGGTCAGTGTGTGCATGGGTCAGTGTGTGTGCATAGGGGGCAGTGTGTGTATGGGGGCAGTGTGTGTGCGTGGGGGGGGCAGTGTGTGTGTGGGGGGAGGCAGTGTGTGTGTATAGGGGGCAGTGTGTGTATGGGGGAGCAGTGTGTGTGTGTGTGTGTGTGTGGGGGGGCTACTTACCTGTACAATCTGATGTTTTCTCCCTCCATCTTCCTCCAGCAGCAGTGGGGCAGGCCAGGCTGTATGTGTGCTCCGTGTGAGAGGGAAGCAGGGGGTGATGTCACTTCCTGCCCCGCCTCCCATCCTCACAAGGAGCACAGAGCAGGGAGAGAGAGAGAGGAGACCTGGTAGTGAGAGCAGGGTATGCTGCCAGGTCTCACACTGATGGATGGGGGGGGCGATAATTATTTACCGGGTAATGGGTGTAGGGGCCCTTAGAGTCATTATGGGCCCTCTGCAACCTTTCACTGAATTTGTTTTTGTTTAACTTACTTCTCACTGAGGAGATCTCTGATCTGATCTCCACAGCAGAAGCATGGCTGTGCTTCCGGGCCCCCTGACTGACTCGGGCCCTCGTTCCATGACCAATCTGCCCAACCTGTCAGTCCACCCCTGCTGATGGCTTAAGGCCAGCCCTGTGGGCTGTGCTTGCCTATGGGTGTAATCCTCTGAATGTATTAATGCATTTAAACTAAGGGTAGAGGAGGAGTGAGGGGCTGAAAAATCTATAATAAGTCTTTTTGTTAAACTTTCCGGTGGCTATTCCTAGGTGATTAGTTCTCCAATATGTGAATGATGGAGTAGTAAAATGCGCTATAATGAAACCATTATCAATTTCATTGTCGAGGAGAGTCCATAGATTAATTGGTTCTGTAATTGCTGATTGTAAGTTGGGACATTCTGGAATACCTGTGGGGAGTGCAACAAAACCAGTGTGAAACCCAGAAGAGAAACCAGAGATTAGATGGACAAAGATTTAAAAATAATATCAGGAAGTATTACTTTACTGAGAGGATAGTGGATGCATGGAATACCCTTGCAGCTAAAGTGGCAGAGGTTAACACAGTAAAGGAGTTTAAGCATGAATGGGATAGGCATAAGGCTATCCTAACTATAAGATAAGGCCAGGGACTAATGAAAGTATTTAGAAAATTGGGCAGACTAGATGGGCCGAATGGTTCTTACCTGCCGTCACATTCTATATGTCTATGTTTCTATGTTTCTTTTAAAAATTCAACAATATATGAGGATGTATGGATCAAAATCTGGCGGTGAAGTGCTTAGTGTCAGTGCCGTGCCGTGCAAATTCTATCTATTACACTTGTGAATTCTTCAATAAAAAATGCATATATACCTTTAATAGGTGTCTATAGTGGAAGCCTAGTAAAATATATTGTTCCTTTAAAACAAAAAATAGAAACACATCATAGTATAGACTGTATATAAAGTGGAATTTCAAAAATAAAGACAAATCACCACTCGCAATTTAATGAGCTAGAAGGTATAGCTCAATCAATGCACTTTTGGGGTCCGTTGAGGCGACCCTTTCCCTTCTTTTAGGAGATAAGCTTGGTGTCTTTATCGCGTATCAAATCGTAAAAAAAGAACAAATATGGTGCAATATTGCAATGTTCCTTTAAATTTTGAAATATAAGGGTAAATCGTACTCACAAACCCTGAGCCTTCCAATTAGGCTCAAATCTGATAGCATATGTGGTTAAGAACCACATTCCTTCTTTTAAGTAGCAGGAAAAAAAATTGCCTTAGGTGTGTAGATTTAAAAAAATACATATTTTATTCTATTACGATCAAATATATATAAAAAATACCAATTAAATACTTAAATAAAAAACACACACTAAACAGGCAAATGAAAGTCCGATAGTAAATATTTTGCAGTCAGAAGCTTATGAGTTACTATTATTAAACTCCACTAAGTTGATACTTAATAAATTTAAATAAAAATATAAGAATATGTACAATAATCTCTAGAATAGACAGATCTTGAACACTTGTATAGATGAAAAATAGAATATACATGTACATCTTATAGGTAATTAAATTTGATAAACTCCTTTTTATAATACACATAGGAGGAGAATAATATCTCCTAGAAATATCCAAATGTAATTTCAAAGAACTAATAAAACTATATCAAATAACAGGATTATACAACAATCTCTAACATAAATCTACTACATTTCGATATATGAATTGCCTCTAATAGGAAAGTGATTGTGCTCCCAATTGTTAAAAAGAGAAAGTGAAGAATAAAGTGCTAGTGATGAAATACATAAAGCAAAATTTTCCAAAAAGTCTAACATTTGAAGTGATATAATGGACATTACTGTAGTAAATAGAACCATAAAATCGTAAATATAAAAATAAATATAAAACTAGTGATATTAGGTTAAAAAAATGGCACATCTCAAAATTGGCATTCAATCCGTTAGGGATCAGAGTATTTAATTTAAAAATCCATTCCATCTTTCATTTGCTGAGTTTATTATTAAAATTTCCTCCTCTCCAATTCCTTTCTACTTTATTAAGAGCTAGGAACATGGTGCCTTTAACTTCACTCTTATGGAATTCTTTATAATGAAGGGAAATGCTATGTTTTTCAAAGCTGTTAATGATATTTCGGCCATGTTCCTCTATTCTTATATGCAGAGCTCGGGTAGTTTTACCTATATAGCATGAGCCCCAAGGACATTGCATAAGATATATTAAATTTTTTGAGTGACACATTATAAATTCCTTTATCAAGTATTCTTTCCTATCGTTATTTTTAAGTTGTTTTAAATGTCTTTGTTTGCTTTCTGTTCGCTTGCACGCCAGACATTGGCCACAGCCAAAGAAACCTTTCTCTGAATTTGAAAAAGTAGTGCTTGAATTTTTTTCTTTCTTTAATAAAGCTTGACGTTAGGAATGAGCGGAGGTTATTCACTCCTCTATAGAAAAATCGGGGTTTTGTCGGAAGTACAGCTTTTATTAAAGAAAGAAAAAATTAAAGCACTACTTTTTTACAAAAGTATCAACTGGGGTTTAATAATAGTAACTCATAAGGTTCTGACTGCAAAGTATTTATATATATGTTTACATCAATATCACTATATCCATTGATATTGGATATTCTTTCTATGTTCTATCCGATATCCCCTCGATCCGGAAACCAGTACATTAGCCAGTGGAACGCACACTGAAACGCATCACCGGAAATGACGTACCGGCATGAAATACGGAAGTAACTGAAGTGAACCGCAAGACCGAAAATGAGGTATCGACACAGGAAAGAGGTTTGAAGCGCAGGGCATCACCGTTTCTATGGTGAAAGCCCGCGAACGCACAAACCTGAAATTAATGAATTCCCCCATTAGAGGGGTATATATAGCAGGAAAGAAGACCATAGGAGACTACAGAGACTTTTTCTTCCCAGCTGAGGAAGCCTTTGAGGTGAAACGCGTCCTGGGATCTGTGAGCATAGGATTCTTTACTATCGGACTTTCCTTTGTCTGTTTAGTGTGTGTTTTTTTATTTAAGTATTTTATTGGTATTTTTAATATATATATTTGATTGTGATAGAATAAAATATATCTTTTTTTTAATCTACACACCCAAGGCAATTTTTTTTCCTGCTACTTAAAAGAAGGAATGTGGTCCTTAACCACATATGCTATCAGATTTGAGCCTTATTGGAAGGATCAGGGTTTGTGAGTACGATTTACCCTTATATTTCAAAATTTAAAGGAACATTGCAATATTGCACCATATTTGTTCTCTTTTACGATTTGATACAGTATAAAGACACCAAGCTTATCTCCTAAAAGAAGGGAAAGGGTCGCCTCAACGGACCCCAAAAGTGCATTGATTGAGCTATACCTTCTAGCTCATTAAATTGTGAGTGGTGATTTGTCTTTATCTTTACAATTCCACTTTATATATAGTCTATACTATGATGTGTTTCTATTTTTTGTTTTAAAAGAACAATATATTTTACTAGGATTCCACTATAGACACCTATTAAAGATATATATGCATTTTTATTGAGGAATTCACTGCACAAGTCTAATAGATAGAATTTGCACGGCATTGACACTAAGTGCTTCACTGCCAGATTTTGATCCATACGAACAGGTGATTTAGCTGCTGGTTTACCATTTTTTCACACTGTGGTACTAAGAATCCGTATCCAATATTATAGCGCTGGTACTGAACCTTTTTAATATGTGAGGAAGGATGATCAGCCAAGTAACGGTGCAAATTGGGTTTGGAAAGTTCAGAACTCTGACCTGAAATGTCGACAGATAATTTACAAGCAAACAACCTGAATAAAAGTTAAGTTTTATTTCTTATCCTATATTAGTCCCTGGAGTGCTAACATATTGTAACGAGAATATACCCCTACACGCAGGATCCAGCTAAACAGAGGCAAATACAGAGGAGAGATACGTCTACCGGACCTTAGAATGGCCGGACTCGACGTATATGAGAGGAGACAGAGCCAGGAACAAACCGAGGTCAAGGGCACAGAGAGACAGCGTAAACTAGGACAAGCCGGGGTCTGGTACACGGAAAACAGCAAGCCGGCAAACAGTACAGATAAGGATAAAGCGAAAACGAAGTCAGAATACGAAGCCAAAGTCAATACGAGAAAACACAACTGAACACCACAAGCGCTAAAGGGAACTGAAACAGAAACCACGATAGGGCAACGAGCTAAGGGAAAAAGGTAAGTTTAAATAGCTTTAAAACGAAAGTGATTGGCTCCTGTCACTTCCACACCCCCTATAGGTAATTGTACAGGGAGTGTGGTATGACAGGAGCCAATGGGAGCCTTTTGGCAATTAGGCTCCCACTGTCTCTTTAAGAGCGCGCCCGAGACTCGCGGCGCGCTCTTAGTTTCAGGCGGGACACGTGACCGCTTCACGCGGTCACTGCCCGCCTTCCATCTAAAGCAGTCGGATGAGCCGCGCGCGGCTCATGCAGCCGCAGGACCGCGCGCGGCTTGAAGAGAGGACCGCGACCGGCCCCCGGTTAAGGTAAGTAACGCTACAGTACCCCCCCCTGAGGACACGCCCTCCGGGCGGGTAGGACCAGGCCTGGCAGGAAAACGAGAATGGAAAGAGCGCACAAGACGGGGAGCATGGACAGCATCAGCCGAAATCCAACTGTGCTCCTCAGGCCCATAACCCTTCCAATGTACCAAGTACTGAAGTCGACCCCTAAGGAAACGAGAGTCAAGAACAGCAGACACTTCAAACTCCTCATGACCCTCCACCGAGATAGGAGGGGGAGGATGAGTATGCCGGGTATAGCGGTTGCGTACGAAAGGTTTCAACAATGAGGTGTGAAAAACATTAGGAATACGTAGATTCTTAGGCAGGCCTAAGGCATAAGAAACAGGATTAACCTTATGTATAATACGATAAGGTCCAATGAAGCGGGAGCCAATTTCATAGAAGGCACCCGGAGACGAATATTCCGCGTGGAAAGCAAAACCCTGTCCCCCACAACATAGGACGGAGCTGCTCTGCGATGCTTGTCAGCCTGAGCCTTCTGGCGAGTAGCAGAGTCCACCAAAGAACGCTGAACCTGCTCCCAAGTATTACGCAAACCAGCCAAATGCTCATCCAGAACTGGCATGCCCTGTGAGGAGAATGCAGCCGGAAGAACAACGGGATGCTGGCCATAGACAACGTAAAAAGGGCTCTTGCCGGAAGAATCATGAGTGGCGTTATTCCGAGCAAATTCAGCCCAAGGAAGCAGGTCAGACCAATTGTCCTGATGGTGAGACACAAAACAACGGAGGTATTGCTCCAGAGACTGGTTGGCACGTTCAGCAGCCCCATTAGACTGGGGATGATAAGCGGAAGAAAATGAGAGAGAAATACCCATTTCTGAACAAAAGGCCCTCCAGAACCTGGAAATAAATTGGCTACCCCTATCGGATACAATAGATACGGGAATCCCATGTAATCGAAATACTTCTCTAGCGAAGATATGAGCCAGTTCCTTGGATGTGGGCAACTTGCGAAGAGACACGAAGTGAGCCATTTTGGAGAACCGATCCACTATCATCAGGATCACTGTGTTACCATTTGAAGGGGGTAATTCAACAATAAAATCCATGGACAGGTTAGACCAAGGTCTCTCGGGAACGGGTAACGGATGCAACAGCCCACAAGGAACTCTACGGGAGGATTTCATACAGGCACAAGTAGTACAAGCACTTATATAGTCAGTGACATCCTTTCGTAAGGAATCCCACCAAAAATACCGAGAAACAGCTGACACCGTTTTGGAAATACCAGGATGTCCAGCGGTCTTAGTATCATGATATAATGACATAATATCCCGTCTCTCAGGAACATCAACGAACAGTTTATCATTAGGCCTCTCGCTAGGTGCCATGCTTTGTTTCGCTTGTATGGCCTGCAAGAGGGACGAGGAAATAGACAAAATAGTAGTAGCTATTATCCTGTCTGGGGGAATGACAGGAGTAACATCAATCTCCTGTTTGTCAGTAGTTTCGAACTGTCTGGACAGAGCGTCTGCTTTAGTGTTGCGATCACCTGGCCTATAGGTGATAATAAAATTGAAACGGGACAAAAATAGTGACCACCTAGCCTGCCTGGAAGACAATCTTTTGGCTTCGCTAAGGTAGGATAGGTTCTTGTGATCCGTAAAAATGAGGATAGGATCCTTAGTTCCTTCTAACAAATGTCTCCACTCTTTAAGTGCTAAAATAATAGCAAGGAGTTCGCGATTACCCACATCATAATTTTTCTCTGCTTTGGACATTTGTTTAGAAAAGAAGCCGCATGGATGCAATGGCTTCTCAGGCGACTCTCTTTGGGATAAGACAGCACCTACCCCAATATCCGAAGCATCAACTTCAAGAATATAGGGCAGTGAGGGGACAGGATGCTGTAAAATAGGTGCAGAGGCGAACGTAGTTTTAAGAAATTCAAAGCCTGAAGTGCCTCGGTAGACCAAACACGAGTATTGCCATCCTTTTTAGTCATACGGGTAATAGGTGCTACAATGGACGAGAAACCTTTGATAAAGCGTCTATAATAATTGGAGAACCCAAGAAAACGCTGAATAGCTTTCAGACCTTGCGGTAGAGGCCATTCTATTACAGCAGCTAGCTTCTGGGGATCCATACGAAAACCTTTAGCGGAAATCAAATACCCCAAGAACTGGACTTCGGTTTGGTCAAACAGACATTTCTCTAGCTTGCAATGAAGACCATTAGCAAGAAGGGTCTTCAAAACTGTCGTAACATGTCTGTGATGAGTGTGTATATCTGTAGAATATATTAAAATGTCGTCCAAGTATACGATAACAAATGTGTGAATAAAATCTCTCAAGACATCATTAATAAATTCTTGGAATACTGCTGGGGCATTGCAAAGCCCAAATGGCATAACAGTATATTCGTAATGACCGGATCTAGTGTTGAATGCAGTCTTCCATTCGTGATTTTCCTTTATACGTATCAAATTGTATGCACTCCTAAGGTCTAATTTAGTGAACACAGTGGCATGTTTCAGCCTGTCAAATAATTCTGTAATCAAAGGTATAGGGTATGCATTTTTGATAGTGATTTTGTTTAGACCTCTATAATCTATACACGGTCTTAAATCACCTTCTTTCTTCGATACAAAGAAGAACCCTGCTCCAGCTGGAGAAGAGGATCTCCTAATAAACCCTTTTTCTAGTGATTCCTTGATGTACTCCTCCATGACACGGTTTTCTTGAACCGATAAGGGGTACACCCTGCCCTTTGGAGGTATAGTGCCAGGCAACAAGTCAATAACGCAATCATAGGGTCTGTGAGGCGGTAATTTCTCAGCCTCCCTTTTATCGAAAACAGTCTTTAGAGATAAGTACTGAGGGGGTATAACCGTAGACAAAGGAGGACTGGTAGGTACCTCAATAGAATTCAAAGGTGTGACTTCAAACGTACAAGACTCGTGGCAGGCCTCACTCCATGATTTTATTTGCCCTGTCTCCCAGTCAAAAATGGGATTGTGAGCACGTAACCATGGATACCCTAATACTAACTGTGAAGAGGGAGAGGTGATGACCTGGAATCGAATGGTTTCATAGTGTAAAACCCCTGTGTACATGTGTAATGGTACAGTCTCATGAGTAACAACTGGAGAACTTAATGGTCTACCATCTATGGCCTCAACGGCCAAGGGTATCTCCTTCTCTCTGATGGGAATGTTGTTTCTCTTTATAAAGCCAGAGTCTATAAAATTTTCAGCTGCCCCAGAGTCAACCAGAGCATATATGTTGTCAACTATACAAATCTCTCCCATATATAAAGAAACCGGGAGAAGCAAGCGGTTAGGAGGCAATTTAGGAGACTTAGATATCACACCCAAGGCCAGTCCCCTATAAGGTCTTAGGTGCGAGAGTTTTCCGGGAGTAAAGGACATTCCTTTACCATATGGTCTCTCCTACCACAGTATAGGCAGAGTCCCTCCCTTCTCCTATGTAATTTCTCAGTATCAGAGAGTTTGGCAACCCCTAATTGCATAGGTTCCTCCTCAGACACTTTAACACTCTCTGGTATATTAACTCTGGGGTTAATGGGTGTAACAAAACGTCTATTCCTGTTCTTGGTATAGAGCCTGTCACGAATTCTATTATCAATATCAATGAGGTAATCGATAAGGTCCTCTAAGGCAATAGGAAGCTCCTTAGCTGCTACCTCATCCAATATCGTATCTGACAAACCTTCCATAAAGGCAGTAGTTAACCCATTGTTGGTCCAATCTACCTGCGAAGCAAGAGTGCGAAACTGAATAGCATAATCAGCCACAGACCTAGAACCCTGTTTAATTCTCATTAATGCTCTCGCGGCATTCTTTGACCTTTTCATTGTGTCAAAAGTTCTACGAAAAGCCGTAAGAAAACTGTTGAAATCATGTACCATAGGTCCATTAGCTTCCCAAATAGGATTTGCCCACTCAAGTGCCTTATCGGTAAGTTGGTGCATAAAGAACCCAACCTTAGACCTCTCTGTGGGAAATGAACGTGGATACATTTCGAAGTGAAATTCAATCTGATTAATAAACCCTCTGCAAGTCTTAGAGTCCCCTCCATACCTAGGAGGAGGTGTTAAATGGGCCGAAGTATTAGGCAAAGTAGATACTTCAGGGAGAAGGGGCGTAGGAGGGTTAGGTGTAGTTGCTGGAACGGTTCTAGCTAGGAGCGTCTGGAGAGCCTGAGCTATTTGATCCATACGGTGATCCTGCTCTACAAATCTTGCCTCATGGGACGCCATCTGTTGAGCTAAATCTGCGGGGTCCATGGCCCTATCGTAATGTAACGAGAATATACCCCTACACGCAGGATCCAGCTAAACAGAGGCAAATACAGAGGAGAGATACGTCTACCGGACCTTAGAATGGCCGGACTCGACGTATATGAGAGGAGACAGAGCCAGGAACAAACCGAGGTCAAGGGCACAGAGAGACAGCGTAAACTAGGACAAGCCGGGGTCTGGTACACGGAAAACAGCAAGCCGGCAAACAGTACAGATAAGGATAAAGCGAAAACGAAGTCAGAATACGAAGCCAAAGTCAATACGAGAAAACACAACTGAACACCACAAGCGCTAAAGGGAACTGAAACAGAAACCACGATAGGGCAACGAGCTAAGGGAAAAAGGTAAGTTTAAATAGCTTTAAAACGAAAGTGATTGGCTCCTGTCACTTCCACACCCCCTATAGGTAATTGTACAGGGAGTGTGGTATGACAGGAGCCAATGGGAGCCTTTTGGCAATTAGGCTCCCACTGTCTCTTTAAGAGCGCGCCCGAGACTCGCGGCGCGCTCTTAGTTTCAGGCGGGACACGTGACCGCCTCACGCGGTCACTGCCGCCTTCCATCCAAAGCAGTTGGATGAGCCGCGCGCGGCTCGTGCAGCCGCAGAACCGCGCGCGGCTTGAAGAGAGGACCGCGACCGGCCCCCGGTTAAGGTAAGTAACGCTACACATATATATATATATATATATATATATATATATATATGGGAAGGACCGCTGGCACTCCGACAGAGTACCTCCATCAATCGATGTTCCTAGTGCTTACCAAGGACTCCAAGCACTCCACCAGACACTGTAAGCACTGCAGACTCCACTTCTAGCTATGCAGCTGTGCCGGGGTCTCGCCGTCCTCCACCCACCCAAGAACAGGATCCAGCTTCCAGTGGGTAGACCTCTCCTATTCCAGAGAGAGTAGCAGGAACAAGCTCTTACAAGAGCTTATACTCAGGGGAGTATTGTGATTATAGCAATCCCCAGGAGTGTAGTTATCCCATCCCCCAAACATGAGCCAAGGCTTCAAGAAGGGGTCAAGCAGGTCTGTTTAATGTAAGCCAGCATTCACAATTTATACAATTACTCAGACCAGAGGCAGACCCCTGGACCTGATGGTACATAGGCACACAAGAGACATAAACCAATCAAAACAATACAATAATGTCCGACACTCCCACATACAGCACACAAGCCCCTCCCTCTGCCTGGGATATAATTAAAATAGCTAATACAATAACCTAATTATCCACAGGCAGAAAAACATAAATTTTCCCCAAACTCTAGAAAACACCCCAAAACATAATATATATATATATATATATATAGATATATAGATCCCTGGATAGCTCTGATCTGGGTGAGCAACATATCAAAAAAATCACCCAGAGCAGAGCAGAGCAGAGCAGAGCAGAGCAGAGCAGGGGTACAGAATTATGGAAGTCACATTTGACCGACCACAAGCATGGCTTTCATGCCCAAAATAGCTCCACAGGTTTAGGCTGTGCGGCCGGTCTATCTTCTCCTCTATCCTGGAGATAATTGGCTTAAGTGGCTGTGGTAATTATCTCCAGGTACAGTAAATATCTCTAAGTCAGAAACTGTTACAAAAACGACATAAAAATACATAACTCTTATAATACAATATTTAACCTAAATGTCCAACATATCCCCAGATAGCTGGGATCTGAGTGCTCAACATGTCCAATAAAACAAGGAAGGGTGGGGTCAGAAAATAGCAAGGGCTGATGGAAGATTGAAGAGGGACAAAGCAGCCAGTTTAAACTGGTCTGACAGTGTCCCTGGGACAACGCCCTTCTGGAGACACAATAGGACAGGAGAAAGGGGAGGGGAAGAGGCACATTTTCCCATTGATTTAAAGGGGCAGAAAAAGTGTTTTAAAATCAAATATGGCCAAATAGAGCTTTTAAAGGGCAATACATCCCAGGGGCCATAGTCACAGGGCAAGAGGGTGGCAAGCAGGCATCTCCAAGTACAAGTGGCGAGGTTACTTTCACCACAATATATATATATATATATATATATATATATATTTTTTTTTTATATATATATATATATCTTAATGGCTTGCCGTAATATACTTCTATGTCACTCAAAAATATGAATACGCAATCTGATGTCTGATGTAATAAAGTATACATGTTTTCTGCTTACAAAGCAAACAGCAATACATATGTAAAAACTTTATTAGATAATGCAGCTTAACTGATGTTACAGAGAGAGAAAATTTCAATGGAGGGTATTCGTTTTTGTCCAGAAAGTCAGGCGAACAAATAAAAAGTTAAAGTACTGGCAGTAAAACATGTTCTTTGGTCTACTGTTCTTTTATAGGCATCACTATCATGACAAAAACACAAAATAAGTCTTGCGCTGAGACTCCCACACTGGCAGCAATGACCAATACATACAATCACAACCAAAGAAAAAAGGTTACTTGAACACTATTCCAAATATTTATGCATATTTAAATAAATGGAGGTTTTTAGTCCAACTCCAATGGCCATTAGATGTAAGCCCACCTGCCGCGTCAAGGCAAACCTCTTAGATGGGTCCTTCACTAACAGTTCACCTTGCTTGCTTTAGCTTCAGACAAAAAAATCTCTAGTAGGAAATTTTGACAACTTTTAACTTTGAACTTTAAAGTAAATCTCTGTCCATATAAGGACACACATGAAGACCCTCAATCCAAACATTCCAGACTTCTCATGGCACAGCATAACAACTTACCATTAGAGATGTCGCAAACCCTCCGCGAACTTCTCGCGAACGGTTTGCCACGGCTCGTGGCGAACTCTGGTCAGCTGACACGTCCCGTTCCTAGTGCTTACCAAGGACTCCAAGCACTCCACCAGACACTGTAAGCACTGCAGACTCCACTTCTAGCTATGCAGCTGTGCCGGGGTCTCGCCGTCCTCCACCCACCCAAGAACAGGATCCAGCTTCCAGTGGGTAGACCTCTCCTATTCCAGAGAGAGTAGCAGGAACAAGCTCTTACAAGAGCTTATACTCAGGGGAGTATTGTGATTATAGCAATCCCCAGGAGTGTAGTTATCCCATCCCCCAAACATGAGCCAAGGCTTCAAGAAGGGGTCAAGCAGGTCTGTTTAATGTAAGCCAGCATTCACAATTTATACAATTACTCAGACCAGAGGCAGACCCCTGGACCTGATGGTACATAGGCACACAAGAGACATAAACCAATCAAAACAATACAATAATGTCCGACACTCCCACATACAGCACACAAGCCCCTCCCTCTGCCTGGGATATAATTAAAATAGCTAATACAATAACCTAATTATCCACAGGCAGAAAAACATAAATTTTCCCCAAACTCTAGAAAACACCCCAAAACATAATATATATATATATATATATATAGATATATAGATCCCTGGATAGCTCTGATCTGGGTGAGCAACATATCAAAAAAATCACCCAGAGCAGAGCAGAGCAGAGCAGAGCAGAGCAGAGCAGGGGTACAGAATTATGGAAGTCACATTTGACCGACCACAAGCATGGCTTTCATGCCCAAAATAGCTCCACAGGTTTAGGCTGTGCGGCCGGTCTATCTTCTCCTCTATCCTGGAGATAATTGGCTTAAGTGGCTGTGGTAATTATCTCCAGGTACAGTAAATATCTCTAAGTCAGAAACTGTTACAAAAACGACATAAAAATACATAACTCTTATAATACAATATTTAACCTAAATGTCCAACATATCCCCAGATAGCTGGGATCTGAGTGCTCAACATGTCCAATAAAACAAGGAAGGGTGGGGTCAGAAAATAGCAAGGGCTGATGGAAGATTGAAGAGGGACAAAGCAGCCAGTTTAAACTGGTCTGACAGTGTCCCTGGGACAACGCCCTTCTGGAGACACAATAGGACAGGAGAAAGGGGAGGGGAAGAGGCACATTTTCCCATTGATTTAAAGGGGCAGAAAAAGTGTTTTAAAATCAAATATGGCCAAATAGAGCTTTTAAAGGGCAATACATCCCAGGGGCCATAGTCACAGGGCAAGAGGGTGGCAAGCAGGCATCTCCAAGTACAAGTGGCGAGGTTACTTTCACCACAATATATATATATATATATATATATATATATATTTTTTTTTTATATATATATATATATCTTAATGGCTTGCCGTAATATACTTCTATGTCACTCAAAAATATGAATACGCAATCTGATGTCTGATGTAATAAAGTATACATGTTTTCTGCTTACAAAGCAAACAGCAATACATATGTAAAAACTTTATTAGATAATGCAGCTTAACTGATGTTACAGAGAGAGAAAATTTCAATGGAGGGTATTCGTTTTTGTCCAGAAAGTCAGGCGAACAAATAAAAAGTTAAAGTACTGGCAGTAAAACATGTTCTTTGGTCTACTGTTCTTTTATAGGCATCACTATCATGACAAAAACACAAAATAAGTCTTGCGCTGAGACTCCCACACTGGCAGCAATGACCAATACATACAATCACAACCAAAGAAAAAAGGTTACTTGAACACTATTCCAAATATTTATGCATATTTAAATAAATGGAGGTTTTTAGTCCAACTCCAATGGCCATTAGATGTAAGCCCACCTGCCGCGTCAAGGCAAACCTCTTAGATGGGTCCTTCACTAACAGTTCACCTTGCTTGCTTTAGCTTCAGACAAAAAAATCTCTAGTAGGAAATTTTGACAACTTTTAACTTTGAACTTTAAAGTAAATCTCTGTCCATATAAGGACACACATGAAGACCCTCAATCCAAACATTCCAGACTTCTCATGGCACAGCATAACAACTTACCATTAGAGATGTCGCAAACCCTCCGCGAACTTCTCGCGAACGGTTTGCCACGGCTCGTGGCGAACTCTGGTCAGCTGACACGTCCCGGCCAATCTCCAGCAGACCCTCCCTCCCAGATCCTCCTAATTCATGGACAGCATCCATGTTTCAGGAAGTAGGAGGGTCTGGGAGGGAGGGTCTGCTGGAGATTGGCCGGGACGTGTCAGCTGACCGGAGTTCGCCACGAACAGCTCGTGGCGAACCGTTCGCGAGAAGTTCGCGGACGGTTCGCGACATCTCTACTTACCATCTGTTCTTTTTAACACATTAGACATCCATACCTAATATGAATATGAATCGAAAGACAGAATAACTAATATTGTATAGGATGCAAATTAAAAGAGAAAAAAGTATTAAAGATAAAAAAAGATGAGGGGAAAACTGGAGATGGGACATGTTTTTACATAGAGAGTTCAAGTTCTAATTTAAAAACATTATCCAATATTTATTTCACCTTTTTTTTTTACTATCATATGGTCCGAAAGAGTTGGGCACTAAACAATTCATAGAGCTTCATACAGTATAGCATGAAAAAATAAAATATTAAGTCTCAAGAGTTAGAAAACAAGTTTATAAACAAAATAATTTGCATTAACTATAATTGAAAAACTAACAGATGAAACAATAGATCAGTTGCTGAAGCAAACATGTAGTCTACTTGATATCTTTTAGAACTGTGGAATGTGATATGTGCTAAGAACAGAAAGCTCACCAGTCTTATCTGGAAAATATATACTGTATCTGATATTAGAAAGAATAGCTGGTGAGAAAGATATTACAAGTATGTTATTATCCTTATTCACGGTACAAATTATTCTTTTTTGGGGGGGAGGAGGAGGGGGACACATTTTAATCTCTTTAGTAATTGTGTCAAAAGGAAGCCTAGTATTTTTAGTCATGTAAAAACAAACTTGAGTTTAATGGTGCATGGTTAATGTTCTCATAACTATTACTTCCTCTATGTGGTCCCTTATGAATAGTATAACATCAGTATATTATATATTTCTAAAATGTTTTTCTTCTTATCCTGGCAAGTGTTTACTAAGTGAGTTACAACAATAATTGATGCTAAAATTCAATTGAATAATTTTCTCAAAAATATGTATTAGTTATCTCATGCTGACTTTGCTTATAACAGAGATGATTCTCTCTGTAAATTGTGTTTTTAATGGGGATTTGAGTTTGTGTTTATGTACAATGTGTTGCTGCATAATTTAAACGGAACCTACCACCATTTACCTCAGCCTCCTCTCGCCCCCCCCCCCCCATGATTTTCTAACACTTCTGTAACATCCATCTCCAGTCCGCTGTCAATCCTCTTACTACATAATACCAAGTGAAGATAACGGACACCATGTAACACTTAAGTTCCTTTACCATACATAAGCACATTTATGATTGTATGATACATTTTATTTGATTTAGACTCATGCCACAAGCCCAACTAATCTAATGCTAAATACCTTTAAAACAAATGCCATGAAAAACTTGTCTATTATATTTCTATGCATATCCTGCTAACAAACAAACCTGCATGTAGTTGCTACAACTCTTCAATCCATAACTAATTGTACATGTACAACAGCAAAATATAACAAGAACTGCACTTATTCAAATGAGCAGAAAAGGGGTGTACCTGGAGTATTTGGCACCCGGGGCAGATCCTTTATTTAGCAACCACAATTTTTTTTTATGTATTTAGCACTGAGCAGTGTTTGTATATTTTTGATGTAAGCATGTTTTTGTATGGAGTATGTGTGAGTTAATGTACGGGTGTGTTTGCACATATTGGCATTTGAATGCAGGCGTGCATTTTTCTGTAGTTGCTTTTTGAATATGGTGGTGTATTTATATATAGTGTTGACATTTGGATGCAGGGTTGTATTTGTGTGTAGTTTAGGCGAAATGCTGAGATGTATGCACATACACACACATACACACACTGGCACACATACAGATACACAGACACATAGGTACACATGCAATTACATAGAAACACAGTCATACACAGACACAGACAAATACTGACCACATACCGACCGCCCCCGCCGCCCCCCCCTCCCCTTAGTAGGCCACTGCTACCAGCTCACTGACTTGCACAAACAAGAAACAGTAGAATTCAAGTAGATGAAAGAAGATCCAGGCACTCCAGGGCTCCAAATTGCATATTTATTTGGAACAAAATTAATCCAGCAATGTTTTGACTCAAAATGGTCTTTGTCAAGAACCCCACTCCACTAAAGATTCCCCTTTGGAGATGACCACAGGACAGCATTGTAACGGCACCCCGAGGCATAAAAGGATTAAACTGCCGTTTAGAGATCTTCCCCTTCTAGAGACACAGGCACAGCTACTGCAGAACACCAATCCGCCGAACAGGAAACCATACGAATGCTGTAAACAGCCGAATAGGAAAAACATTTTCAGAATCAGCATACTCCAAATACAAACATATGTCAAATTCATACAAATTGGTCCAGTGGTTCAAAAGATAGATTGTAGTCCTTTGTGACCAAAGGAAGCATGGCTTTTCTGACCAAAACCAGCTCCACAGAGTCTACTATCCTGGAGATAATTGGGAAGTAATCCAATTATCTCCAAGGACAGAGACAAAACTCCATTAAACACATGGCAGCAAAAGACAATAAAACACATAAAAACATATAACTGTGCAGCCATTGCACAAAACAGGTACATTTAACATATCCCCAGATAGCTCAGATCTGAGCGCACATTATTACTGAATGGCGCTCAGAGCACACACATACAGTTCAATTGCCATGGAGCCAAAGTCTTTCCCATAGTCTTTCATTATACGAATGGGCTCCATGGCATAGCTATCTGGGGTATCACCGCTCAAATAGGGCAAGCACCAAATGACCCGGCTTTCATGTCTTTGCAGGGAAAAATCAAGCCTTTTAACATGGGGCCATAATCCAAAGGCAACAGGTGAGCAACCAGGCTTCTCCAATGCAATGTGGCGAGATTGGTCTCGTCACATCTCTCCACTTTTCCAAACAGACTAACAGGGTATCTGACCTCCTGCCGGTCAGTGCTCTTGTTAGTCCAGCAGCCCACCCACAACACACAAATAGTAATACAGCCCACCCACAATAAATGGTTACTACACCTGGGTAGAGGAGAACTTTGTCCATGTCCAGGTGCCTCACCACGGCTGTGTAGGTGACTGGTAAGCTGACTTTGTGGGTTGCTGAGTGGGCAGAGACCAGCGGTACTCTGCCCTGGTGCCAGTGCTACCACGGGAATAGCCTGGTTGGAGCCTGGTTGTTGGAGGGGAGACCAACTCTGCTCTGCTGCTGGAGGGGGAGACCGATTCTCTCCCCTTTGGATACACAGCCCTGTCGCTGAGGGGCAGGACCGACCGTCCCTACCCCCTGTGCTGTAAGTGCAGAGACCACGGTCCAATCTGCACGGTTGTGGGGCTTACTGTCTCCCCCTTGTACGTTAAGCTTCCACTGGGGAGAGGGGGTAACAAGATCCTCTCCCATATATACTTCCAGCCGCGGGGGAGGGAGACCGACTGTCTCTGCTCCCAATACAGAGTCCTGCTGCTGGGGAAAAGAGACTGGGCTCTCTATTCCCTGTTGGACACTCTGCCACTGGGGAATGGAGACTGGGCTCCCAATTCCCAATAACTCATACTGCCGCTGGGGAATGGAGACTGGGCTCCCAATTCCCTGCAATTCATTCTGCTGCTGGGGGACAGGAGCAACTATCTCTGTCCCCTGTAACTCAGCCTGCTGCTGGGGAATGGAGACTGGGCTCCCAATTCCCTGCAATTCACACTGCTGCTGGGGATCTGAGCCAACCGCCCAGCATCCCTGTAGCTCACCCAGCCGCTGGGGAGGGAGGACACTGCTCTCCTCTCCCTGCAAGGTACACTGCCGCTGGGGAGGGGAGACGATGCTCTCCACTCCCTGCACTTCACACTGCTGCTGGGGAAAGGAGACACGGCTCTCTATTCCCTGCAAATCAATCTACCGCTGGGGATCTGGGCTGACCACCCAACATCCCTGTAGGGCCAGTGGAGAGACTTTGGTCCCATCTCAACCTGCCAAAGGACCAAAGGAAGCATGGCTTTTCTGCCCAAAACCAGTTCCACAAAGTCTTCTATCATGGAGATAATTGGGAAGTAATCCTATTATCTCCAAGGACAGAGGCAAAACTCAATTGAACACATGGCAGCAAAAGACAATAAAATACATAAAACTATATAACTGTGCAGCCATTGCATAAAACAGGTACATTCAACATATCCCCAGATAGCTCAGATCTGAGCGCACATTATTACTGAATGGCGTTCAAATCACACACATACAGTTCAATTGCCATGGAGCCAAAGTCTTTCCCATAGTCTTTCATTATATGAATGGGCTCCATGGCATAGTTATCTGGGGTATCACCACTCAAACAGGGCAAGCACAGAATGACCCGGCTTTCGTGTCTTTGCAGGGGAAAATCAAGCTTTTCAACATGGGGCCATAGTCTAAAGGCAAAAGGCTGGCAAGTAGTCCTCTCCAGGCACAAGTGGCGAGGTTAATTTCGCCACAACCAGTAATAAAAAAAAAAATAAATACAACAAATACTTATGACAATCATTGATCATGGAAATGTAGAATGCACCTGTCATGGTTGATTATATATTTCCTACCTGTTCTATGTTAAATTTTGTATATATTGTGTATTAATATTGTTTTTATGTTTTATTGTACCCTGTTGTATCAATGTAATGTTTTGTGGACCCAGGACATACTTGAGACATACAGGACATAAATGAGAGAAATCTGAATGTATCTGAAAATCTGAATGTATCTTTCCTGGTAAAATATTTAATAAATAAATAAATAAATAATATGTCCTACCTGTCCTAACTGTTAAAATATCTCAAATGAACTGTCCCACTTGTAATTACATTCCTGAATGAAAACTATCAAATAATAAAAATTAAAAAAACCAGCAGGCAAAGCAAAGCATTTAGAGACCAGTCATAAGCTATTGTTCCGATGGTACTTAGCCAACTGAGATGCATTTACGCATTTACCCAAATACATGTCCCATGTGCTGGCAATGCACAGCAGAGCTGAGTAACTTGTTACACATTTATTTTTTTGGAGCTGTGCCAAGATCTCAAAGGAATCAACTAGAAACAATTTGGTGAGATCCACATGTACCTGGCTAATAAACATATTGCTGACCATGGAACTAGGAACTTCGAAGAAGTGTTCCATAGACTTGAACAGTCCTTGTCCAGGTTCTTTCAAGTGTACAAAGTTTGTGATAGATTTCCGAATAGTTCTACCAATCAGAGATCCATACCCCATAGGTCAACCCAGCCCCAATAGCGTCAACAAATTCTGCATCGCTTTTCAGTAGGTGGACTAACAAACATGTTATTGTAACTAGATAAGTTGGACACAGAGGGACAGAGGGGTTAAGCACCCTGCTCAATGAGCTTGCATGCTAGAGCAGAAGTGCCCAAAAGGTAGATCCCCAGATGTTGTAGAACTACAGCTTCCATGATGCTTTCTCATTCTAAAGGCATGGAAAGCATCATGGGAGTTGTAGTTCTACAACATCTGGAGATCTACCTCTTGGGCACCCCGGTGCTAGATGGAGTGAGTTAAAGTGACACAAAATGTAAAGATATTAGTAGAGTAATGACCATTACAGGAGAGGGATCATTTGGGAGCTATTAACAGTTTCATTGATATGCTTTTATGAAGAAGTGAGTTTTTTCTGTTTTCTTTTAAGGCGTTACGACTGTGTGAGCATCTAACTAAGGAGGGAAGGGGCTACATATATCTTCAAAATATATATATATATATATTCGCAAAAGACCTGCACTCTACAATCTATTGTTCACAATGCCTGGTGCTAGACTGCAAGTTAAACAGAATAACAAAGAGATAGCAATTTGGAGACTTATTCAAAATGTAAAATTAAACATGTTTGTTTCAGCTTTTTCAAAGCGGAATAAAGTTGTATTTCACTTTTTCAACATAGAAACTTAGAAACATAGAACGTGATGGCAGATAAGAACCATTCGGCCCAACTAGTCTGCCCAATTTTCTAAATACTTTCATTAGTCTTATCTTACAGTTAGGATAGCCTTATGCCTATCCCACACATGCTTAAAATCCATTACTGTGTTAACCTCTACCACTTCAGCTGGAAGGCTATTCCATGCATCCACTACCCTCTCAGTAAAGTAATACTTCCTGATATTATTTTTAAACCTTTGCCCCTCTAATTTAAGACTATGTCCTCTTGTCTTCAAGAATTCTTGAGAGTGCTATTTTTCCTATTATATATATATATATATATATATATACGTACATATATATTTCTTTATTTTCCCAATATTACTTGCACTCCAACTTGTAAAGCATATATTACCCGGTGATTAGCAACACTTATATACATCAAATTTCCAAATCCCAGCACTCTTGGTTTTCCAAAAAAAAGTCTTACTTTATTATATCAAAAGAAATCCAAATCCACATTTAATTTCTCTTACAGAACTTCCCATGTCTAAAGAAAATACATGTGAAAAACATAACATTGCAGATTACTGCAGAAGCAGTGTCTATTCTAAAAGAATGATCTGAAAATGTTGAGGATCATATCCAAGTAGTTTTATGGTGTTGTAAGCTAATTTAAGGTTGAGGTGGCAAAAGACTGTGAACGCCAAATGTGAACTCCACCATGGTATCGATTGAGTACAGATTAACGGTTTGAAATTCTGAAGTGAAATTATTGAAAATGGACAGAGCCCTAGTAAATAAGTGATTGGTATTTAGATACTATGGTCATTAGATGAGCTAATGCAGCATGAGGTTTTGAAATGTTGGAGTTTTGGTAGGTCGTTTGGCAGCCATGGGATGTGCTTGGAAGAATATCTGAAATTGTGATTGAGAGAAGGCTTTGGTTGTTATGTTGTGACGGCCTGCTATGTGTATATGGGCAAGGTACGATTACTGTGTTGATGTCAGCCAAGTCAACTTCCTAAATAACTTCAATATTGTTTGTAGCGGAGATGCAATATTACCCCGGTTATCTCCGCTTATAATCCAAGTGGGACTCAGGAACAAGTAAATAGTAAATCCACAGGCAAGGCTTCCAGCAGGTAAAATACAGCAATATCCCAACAGCAATCCCAATAACTGGACGACACACAGTTTCAGGAGCATAACTGAAAGCCTTTAATCACAGTCTCCTTATAAAGCATGCTCCCATGCAAGGGAGGGATTTACAGTAATTATTACAGTAGCCAATCCTGTCCTGGTAACCTCCCACACATCTCCTCCCCTCAGCCAGCATCATAATCCCCTTATCCAGCACACCAATTCCCCCCGTTTCTGGATGTACCCCTAAACGTAGGGGTACCTCTTTAAATCCTACATCCCCGGATACCCCTGATCTGGGTGACCAACATATCCAAAAATCACCCAGATCAGACCAGGGGTTCGGGAAAAGTATGGAGGGAATAAAATAACCGACCGCACGAACTGAGATAGCCGAATCCGGTTCCATGTGAATGGGTCCTGGCATAAGGGAATAAAATACACGAAAACCTCTAGCTATAGAGGCTAGGGAGGGTTCGCCTGAATCCCCTCGTTCGGTATTTTCTATCTCCCGAACGAGGGGCCGTTCGGTAGTTTGGAACCGAACGGACCAGGGCTGTGGAGGTCTCAGCGGTGTTCGCCTACTCGAGTGTCCGATTTTAGTTCCAGACACTCGACGGCAAAACACCGCTGTTCGGGAGTTTTAAAATGGCCGCCGCCACGTGTTCGTTTGTCGAATGGCGGCCACCCCCGAGAACAAAGGACGGCTACTTACTGTTCAATTACCCGTTCGCAACAATGTTGCAACAGGTAATTGAGGACACACTTCACACAGGGGAGGTCTGGTTGTTCGGTAGTTTCATTCGAATAAACTAAGGGAATGAAACTACTGAACAATCAGAGGAATACAATTCTCTTTAATACATAGAAAACACAGCAGATACACGAATGCAGGTATATACAGTATATTTGTAGGGTCGCCTGGTGCTATCCGCTACATTGTTTTTTTTTCCAATGTATCATTTTTATTCGCTCTTTCTTTTCAGCCATATAAATATACAGCAGATACAATAAAGCACATTCACATTGTTGTTATTTTGTGCACATTGCCCTCTTGAAATGATGATCATTAGACTCTACTCGTGATAGCTCACTGATATATACATGGTTCATAGTAGGATAAATCAAATTACTTATTCAATCAGAGAATATGTACGACATAATTATAGGGTAGAGAATTCATTCAGGGGAGAGGAAAAAACCCTGTCTAGGTGAGATTCCTGACATCTCACCTACTTTCTCACATGTGCTAGTTATGAATGTGTTCCCGTGCAAATGCCAACGTAAACTATGAAACTTAACTCTAGGGGGGTAAGGTAGGGCGGGAGGTTGGGGAGGTGGGGAAGTCTTTAGTGTGTTTTATGGCTTGATGCCATTTTGACAGCGGGCACGTTTTCAACAGACCTCACTCTCAGAGTAGCATGTTTGGCAACTTCCCCAATGGGAGCAAGAAGGGCATTGTAACACATGGACAGAGGTTTACCAGCCAGGTTGGGTCCTTAAGCAATATTTACCAAACAATTTTAGGGATGTCATATCAGGTTTTGATATATTATTAACTAATAGGACATTCTTACTCCTCAGGTAGGTAAAAAATTATTTGTTTGAAAGAGAATACTTTGTCTGTAAACTTGGACAGGATTTGATCCCTGAATCGTCGTATAGCAGGTGACACTTGTCAATTCCGCTATCCCTCCTCAAGGTCAAGTCAAGATCCTGTGTGAGGGTAGCTATAGTGTATATCAGGGCAAGGGACAGTAGTCTTCTACCCCCTAGTAGTTTAGGGGCCCAAATAGACCAACAGTGGAGCATTGTTTTAGATAATGGGAGCACGTGTTTGCCGATTGGTGTGCTCAATGAGGTCTTCCACAGAAGGCCTTCTAGTGAATAGGGTTTGGCGCAAGCTTTTTCTAGGTGCAACTGCCATGCTCTGGGACAGCAGGGAAGCCTGGTAATATTTGGTGATGTTGGGAATGTCTAAGCCTCCTTGTGAGTATTGAAATCCTGTAAGTCTGAATGCAATCCTTGCTATTTTTTTCCATATATGTGAGTTGATCGTGTGTTGAAATTTTTAAAGTAATTTATTCAACAAGGCGATAGGGACAGTGCAGAAAAGGTACAAAATATGAGGCAATACCATAATTTTTATTGTGTGTGCAAGGCCCAGCCACGACATCCACAGGGCCCCCCATCTGTCCAGCTGGGTCTTTAGTATGTGCAATAAAGATATATGTTTTTTTTTTAATCAAGAGGGAACTAGATTTTGTTAACTTTATGCTCAAGTACGTGAGGGAGACATTATGCGAATCAAACGGATAAGTGCTGGATAGCTGGAAGACAGCTGAGTTTAGCAGTCCTAGCGGCAATGCCTGGGTTTTGTGTTGTTTTTATAGTGTGCTGTACCTATTAAGCAATTTATCTAAATGAGGTAGTGATTCAATAGGTTTCGTTAAAAACAAGAGCTATTTTCTGTTCTTTGCTTGGCGTAGGCAACCCACAAATGTCCGCATGTCATTTTATGTGTCTAACCAAGCTCAATATAAAGATCAGTGGGGACAATGGGCAACCATGGTGATTTTTATTTGTAATTTCAAATTTTAGGGATAAAAAAACAGTATTAAAGACCTTCGTTGAGAGTTTCGCAGACATGGCTTTATTCAGGACGCTAGTAACTTGGCATAAAGTTTTATATCCGCATTAAGAAGTGATATGGGCCTCTGTAGGTGATTTCTCGGGTTTGGGAAGTGTAACTATATGTGCTTCCAACATTTCTGGGGAGATCGAGCCTGATGTTTAAAACAGATTGAACAGTTTTGTGAGGTATGGAGTTAAAATTGGTTCCATCCTTATATAGTAATAGTTGGAGAAGCCCTCGGGGCCTGGGGCTTTGTGTTTAGGAAGAGAATGAATAGCTTTCCTTATTTCGTCCTCAGTAAACGGATCCTCTAACTGTTGGGATTGGCTTGCAGATGCCTTGAGGGCTTAGGTGTATTTGAATCGTTAATCGTTAGTTTACATAGCTTTTCATAGTATTGCGCTCGTTCTCCTACATTATCATTAGGGTTGAATACTTTATGATTGTCCATTCATACAATGTAGGGGATTTTCGTTTGAAGGTCATTTGACTTTAGTGTTTTAGCCAACAGTTTCCCTGCTTTATTGCCGTGGATATAATATTTAGTTTTTAGCGCTCTCATTTGTTTCTCTGTATCCGCTAGGGCCAGGTGATCTAGTTCTTTCCTTATTTTAGCTATTTGACTGCCAAGTGATTTAAGGGGCTTAAGTTTATTTTGAGCTTCTATTTGAGCTAAGTCCCAAAGGAGTCGCAATCACACACTTTCTTTTTATGGCTGGCCCGTAGATTCATGAAAGTACCCCTGATGACCGCTTTCTGCGCCAACCATAAGGAGGGGGCAGCAATATTATCCCTGTAATCCTCAATCAATACCTTAATCAGTCTCCACGACCCCCTACCAGGTATCGGGTACCTGGAGTGGAATGTGACAGTGATCAGCGAGTGATCCGACCAAGTCCTAGGGCATATGTCAACCGCTGTGACATTTGTCAGGGTAGTTTTATCAACAATGCACATATCTATTCGTGAGTAAGTCATATGCGTGGAAGAATAAAATGTGTAATCTCTGGCAGATGGATAAAGACAGGTATCATACAAAGTATGGTTATTGAGCAGAGTTCTCAGTCTCTGGCCATAAGAAATAGCCAAGGGGTGTGGGCCCCTCTCATCCTTCCTAGAAATGTCTATTTTTGGGTCTAGGGAGCTATTAAAATCCCCACAAACAACAACATTGCCAATACGGCAAGATCTTTTTTAGTGCCTTCTTTAAGAATTTGGGTTGTAAGTTATTTGGGGCATACAGGGAAGCCAATGTAATTTGGATCCCATTCAAGGAACCAACTAGGATTAGTAATTGTCCCATCTCGTCTGTATATTATGTGTCCAATTGAAAGACCCAATCTGCATGAATTAGGATAGATACCCCGTTAGATTTACTAGGTGAGTATGCATAATACACCTGTGGGTAACATTTGGATCGTAAGTTAAAGAACAGAAGTGTGTTTCTTGTAGGCATATTACTGTGGCCTTGGACTTTCTCATCTCCTTATACACCAACCGTCTTTTATGCGGACTATTACGTCTGTTAAAATTCATTGAACATATTCTAAAGGATATGTCCATGACTTATTATTAAGCATAATCCTGTGCTGTCATGTTTAGATATGCCAGTAGGGCTGTGGTGAAGCTAGAGCTGGGGAGGGCATCCACGGCTTGGGCAAAGGCCGTTATTTGGCATTCCAGTTTGGGGGAACAAGAGACAACATCACCAGATGCTTGCTCTCCATATTTGCATGTATAGTACAAAAATCTCTGAATCACATTCATACCACCTGGTAGGGTAAGGAAGGAGATTAAGGGGAACAACCATTGAAAGGGAAAACAAAAACAAACTAAATAAAAATATTTACACACCCTTGATGAGAAGCATAATATAGTGGCCAGACCGGGCAGCCAAGTGTTCCTTGTATCAGCCTGGGGGGTGAGTAGAGAGGTCCATACATGGTGAGGCCCTGGATAGCAGAACTTGTGATGTAATTAACTTCAGTGTTAATTCTACTGTATCACTGTAATACCACAACATACATTAATTAGGTAAAGGTAATGCGCTAGTCATTAATAAACCACTCAGGTGAGCTAGAACCTGTGCTCCTATTCAGGTTAGTACCTGTCCTGTAGAATAGTCTAACATTATTATATTGAGTTAACATTTTTTTTTGAGTACTACACATATACATACATTACAAGATGAAAAGAAAAGGAGAGGAGGGTTTATATATGTTTATATATATTTATATTTATATATATATATATATATATATATTTGTGCTCTGAATTTAATATGTAATGGATAGTGTCTGAGATGACCGTTTGGTTGTGGTGTGCCGAAACCAACGTCCGAGTGGGCCTGCAAATAAAAGAGGGCCCACCAAGGAGAATTGTATTGTTTTAAGGGTGAAGGTGGGTGGGAACACTTGAACTTGAATGTCAGAGGTGAGTAGGGGCTCGGAGTTTAAGTAGGGGACTTACTCCTCCCACAAATTTAGGCCTAATGGCATTTCTACTTGTGCTCAGAATTTAATATGTAATGGATAGTGTCTGAGATGAAAGTTTGGTTGTGGTGTGCCGAAACCCATGTCCGAGTGGGCCTGTAAATAAAAGAGGGCAAAAGAGAAGTTCAAAGAAACACACTTTATTGCATTTATTGCATAACAAAGTTTCTGAAGACTTGTAGCTCTCTTTCCAGTCGTGGTATGTACGTGTGGTATATGGAGTATTTCCATTGACCCAGTCTCTTGATGATGTGGACTGGGGTGTTTGTACTAGAGGCTGATGAAACAGCTTCTATGCGGAAGGAGTTCTCAGAGAACAATCCCAGGTTGTAACCCAGTTTTTTCAACTGCGTGTTATGAGTTGACCGTAAGTGGTCTCGTGCCTTAACCGGACACCAAGCATTATCTGTTGGAAAGAGGGGATGATAGTGGGGTGTAATGAATGGTTATTTTTAGTAGATGGGATCGTGAGAAAGTAGTAATCCTCTACTTTAGTGAGTTGTGAGGTTTTGAGGCTGTGTGATATCTCCTTGACAAACAACGGTAAATTCCCTAGGTCTTAGGAACCCGTAAAATGCTAAATGGATGGCAGACTTGATCACCAGGTTCGTGTTGGGATCGAATGGGGATTCGTCAAGTAGATTGCTGAGTAGTTTAAAGATAGACCAATCTATTGGTAGTCTGGAGGTGATAAGTGGAACAGAAACCTTAGAGATACCCTTTAAGATTTTCTTGATGGGGTATGATGACAAGAAGGGAGTGTTGTTAGGGAAACTTGTGAGGCTGTGATGCTGCACCCCCGTGAGTTATAGTTTAATGGTATTGTGTGAAAGTTTTAAATGTAAGTGGCAAAAGGAGGCAAAAGCCACCATGGTTTCGGTAGAAAAATCACCTTGTAATCCGAATTCAGCTGTGAATTTATTAAAAATGGTAAGTGCCCTACTGTAGGTAATAGTTGTGTTAGGTGATAATGCTTGGTGCGTAAGAGTCCTAGCGTGGTGCATTAGTGCGTTCAATCCAGTATTAGTTTGTGAAACCTCGGTGTCCTGGATAGTTGACGGTGGGCCAAAGGGAGTGCCTGGAAGAATACCTGAAATTGAGATCGAGACAGAGCATCAGCGGTCGTGTTGTGAATACCCGGGATGTGAAAGCAAATTAAGTGGAACTGGACGGTTGCTACCAGCCAGGTCAGCTTGCAAATCAGCCGCATGGTGGTAAGGGAGGAAGAGTGCCCCTTGTTAATGATATTGCAAGCTGACGAGTTGTCGGAATAGCATTTTACTGCCTTGCTGGACCAGAGGATCAGCCACAGAAGGGCACAAATCAGCTAAACGGGTTGAAGAATTACATATAGCACAAGCCGGCGGCCTTAGACCAGCGAAATGGTGACAGAATAATTCTGTATTCATCTGACACCAGTTAATTCTTAAACTGCTTCAGATGTGTCACCGCTTTTGCTGATATTGATTTATGATAATCATAAAAATATGAGCCCCCGTATGTGACGAAGTGCCCTTCGCCACTTGGTCCTGGAGAGGCCTACTTGCCAGCCTCCTCCCCTGTGACTATGACTCTTTCATCTATCTGGCTTTAAAGCCCCTAGTCTACCTTCAGACAGACTATTTATGTGGGCTGCTTTATTTATCCTATGTTTTAGTCACCCTGTACCCATTATAGGTGCAGGGTGTGTGTAATGTAATTGTTTATAGTGTGTGTGTGTGTACTGTGTAATGTATTGCCTTGCTCTCTTGTATTGCTGAGGTTTGCTACCAACTAGGTGGGTTTGGCTATGGAGCTGGTCTAGTGCCCTCTGTTGGTAGCAACAGCAATATGCACTACCTGAATTGCAAGACTGGTTCATTTGCATATTCGGGTAGATTTGCATATTGCTAATTCTGCAGGCAGGTGAGATATTTACTGTTAAATATTGTCTCCCCCCACCCCTTTAAAAATGTGCCATTGTGTTGTGATAAGTCACTGTGTGTTTCTTGATATGGTTTGGCTGTTTGTGATTTTATTGAGGTTTCACAACAATGTTATTGTGGTGACTGTATTGGCTGGTCCCAAGGGAATAAAGGTTTTGACAGTTCTTCTTGATCCCTCTAATTGTAGCCTTGTCTCGTTATTGGAGGGAGCTGTTATAATCACACTGGGGATTGCTATGCTCTGCATGCTCCCCTGAGCTTGAGTCACTTAGCTCTTTTAAGAGCTTGTTCCTGACACGCTCTCCTTGGAGGAGGGGTCTTCACCACACAGTCCTGGATGCTGGAGGTTCATACAGGGTGGAAGGAAGAGTTCTTTCCCACACAGTCCTGGAGGACAGAAGCTGATCCAGGGTGGAAGGAAGACGGCGAGACTCCAGTCAAGATACGGCGGTTACGGAGTCTGCGGTGGTTGTGGTGTCTGCTGCAGTGCTTGGAGTCCTCAGGAAGCGCTAGGAGCATCCGTCAACGGAGGGTACTCAGTCGGAGTACAAGGAGCTCCGTTACACCGTACTTGATGCCCAAATCCACCACTTTATGGAGATAGAGGTCCAATTCCTCTCTCCTGTGAGGATATACCGAGCAGATGACATCATGGTATATCCCGAAAGCCAAAACAAAATTGGGAATAGATAATTTTTTTGTTGAGCTTAGGGTCTCTGGTTTAAAGCACCACAGAAATATCCCTGAAGTTATAAGCCCGGTTTTCCAGCATGTCTTGGCAGGCTATAAGCAATGACACCAGACACACATTCTTCCCATCCAGGATTTATTTCCTAATGGAGTCTGGGATGGAGTGAGCTGGTGACACAAAAGGTGACGTATCTGAGGCAGGAGCTGAAGGGGGACGTATAGGGGTGGGTGTTGGTGCAGCAGAGACTGCCGGGGTGAGGGCTGAGAGGTCAGGGAGGTTACCTGAGGAGGTGATGGCACTTTCCACCTTGCTTAATCTGCTATTCAGGGTCTACAGATTAGCCAGGATTGCCGCAAGGTTGTCCTGGGTGGCTGTGCAAGCGCCAGATGGTTGACCTTGAGAGCCAGTGCCTGGCCTAGGCTCGGGGGCCTGATAGGTCGAAAGTCTGTAAAGTTCCGCCTTACGAGCCATAGCTGGAAAGGCGTTGCCCCTAAGCCTAAGTCCATGCTCTCAAGGATGTAAGAGTAGGGGGGTGAGAGATTCGCCTGGAGTCTTGGGTCCAATAGGAGTAAACGGAATCTCATTGGTAGGCAACTCGTTAATGGGAGCCAGATCTTGAGACATTCTAGAAACGAATTCATGAATTGGATTTAGTAGGGGCGTATGAGAAAATGAAACGGGGGGAGGGGGAGGGGGAGTTCCTAAGGTGAACTGGAGTGTAAGACTATTGCAAAGTGAAAAACTTAACTGTGACTAATGACAGATGAGGCCCTTCTAGGGCCAAGTGGCGGTGAGAGGCTCTATCTATGATTTGGCCGAGATAAGTACGTTGCCACAGATGTGGTGGTGGGATGTTGGCCTCTTGATGACATTTAAGAGGTTCAAAACGTGTGGCCCTGTAGTTTACCTATGATTTGGATATGGGGCCGTACCTCTGTGTTGAGGTGGGAGATGGCTTTGTGGGACATGAAAATGCCTCGTTAAACTAGGTCCGGAGCCCAGACCCTGTAAGCCAGTTCACGCACCTTCTATGGGATACTTAGAAGATTATGTAATTGGTGGGTACTAACCTTGATAGTGATTTTACCCTGGAACTTGAACCTTTGCGTATTTAAGTAGAGAGGCACGGTAGTTGGTGATATCGTAGAAGAACCTAGAGGTTTGAGACAGATGTTGATCTGTGTGAGCGTGACGTATGAGCGCAACGTGAGCTCCTGACAGAGTGACAAGTTTAGAGTGAAGGCTGCCTGAAGCCTTGAAAATACAGAAACTGAAGTAAATAAAAACAATACCTGGTTTGTAAGACAAGAACCAAGACTTGGCAATTTAGCTGTAATAGATGACAAAATGGACGATCTGTGGAGACCAAAGAAATTTAACAGAGCTAAGATTAACATTTGTACGTAAAGAAATGGTATAATCTTGTGTAATTAGTATCTCTTGGTTACCAGCTGAGACAGATGTTGATGTGTGTGAAAATGACGTATGAGCACAACATGAGCTCCTGACAGAGACACAAGTTTAGAGTGAAGTCTGCCTGAGGCCTTGAAAATACAGAAACTGAAATAAATAAATACCATACCTGGTTTGTAAGACAAGAACCAGGACTTGGCAAATTGGCTGTAACATGCGACAAAAAGAATGATCTGGTTTGTAATGCAAGAACCAGGATTTGGTAATTCAGCTGTAATATACGACAAGACAGATGATCTGTGGAGACCAAAGAAATTTAACAGAGCTAAGATTAACATCTGTACATAAAGAATTGGTACAATATTGTCATAAGTATCTCTTGGTTAACAGCTAATTTCTTTAGATTGGGCAAGCTACATAAAACTTTATTAAACATAAAGAAAGGAATCAACCAATAACGTAAAACCACAAGGTGGCGATAACAGCCCACTGACTGGCATATTAAAACTGACACAAGCCGCAATGGAAAGCATGTGTGAAATTTTTTTAACCCCTTAAGGACTGAGCCAAATGTACACGTTGTGAACAAAACAAAATGTAAACAAAACCTGGCATTTGCGCTACATGTCTGTCTATCCGTAATTCACCTCTTTCATATCAAATGCACCCACCCTTATTATATATCATTTTATTCAGGGGAAACAGGGCTATGAAACACAATTTAATATGAAACAAATGGGAGAAAATAAGAATTTTTAAAACATTTTTAGTTCTACATGACATTTTAACTGTCAATGTCATAATACTGTTTGCTTTTACTGCAATAAAATACACATATTTGTATTCAGCAAAGTCTCACGTGTAAAACAGTAACCCCTATGTACAGGTTTTATGGCGTTTTGGGAAGTTACAGGGTCAAATATAGCACATTACATTTGAAATTGAAATTCTGCCAGATTGGTTACGTTGCCTTTGGGACTATATAGTAGCCCAGGAATGAAATTTACACCCATAATGGCATACCATTTGCAATAGTAGTCAACCCAAGGTATTGCAAATGGGGTATGTCCAGTCTTTTTTAGTAGCCATTTGGTCTCAAACACTGGCCAAAGTTAGCGTTAGTATTTGTTTGTGTGTGAAAAATGCAAAAAACGCCAGTTTTGGCCAGTGTTTGTGACTAAATGGCTACTAAAAAAGACTGGACATACCCTGTTTGCAATACCTTGGGTTGTCTACTATTGCAAATGGTATGCCATCATAGGGGTAATTTTCATTCTTGGGCTACCATAGGGTCTCAAAGGCAACGTAACCAATCTGACGAATTTTAATGTGAAAAAAATGAAACACAAGCCTTATATTTGGTGCTGTAACTTTTGAAAACACCATAAAACCTGTACATGAGGGGTACTGTTATACTCGGGAGACTTCGCTGAACACAAATATTTGTGTTTCAAAACAGTAAAAAGTATCACAGCAATAATATTGTCCGTGTAAGTGCTGTTTGTGCGTTAAAAATGCAAAAAACGTCAATATCATACATTTTACTGTTTTGAAACACTAATATGTGTGTTCAGCAAAGTCTCCCGAGTAGAACAGTACCCCCCATGTACATGTTTTATGGTGTCTTGGAAAGTTATAGGGTTAAATATAGTGCTAGCAAATTAAATTCCCTTTACTTTCGGCATGGGTTGTCAAGCAGGTCCTGCTAATTGTAATTAATTAAGATACCTAATTATGTAAAAATACTACATAAATATATATGTAGAATATATATATATATATATATATATATATATACGTATATATATAAAAAAAGAGAAAATCCTGCACTCCATCAAATATAGCAAATTACAATGTTCGGTGCTTGTCCAGCAGGATACAAAAAGAAAAATAAGATAGCACTCTCAGGACTATAAATGAAAAATAAAACGTAACTTTTAATGCAGAAAATCGACGTTTCAGTCTGTTAACTACAGACTTTCATCAGGATTAATACAAATCTAATCAAAATAGACATATATAGTAAAATACATATTGATAATCAACTTACCCTTCACCAAACCACTTGTTCCTCCCTCTGAGCTCGGTCTGTCTCCCACGTGGGTTCGACCGGCGTCCGGACGTGCGTCAATGACGTCATCAAGGGTAAGTTGATTATCAATTTGTATTTTACTATAGATGTCTATTTTGATTAGATTTGTATTAATCCTGATGACAGTCTGTAGTTAACAGACTGAAACGTCGATTTTTGCATTAAAAGTTACATTTTATTTTTCATTTATAGTCCTGAGAGTGCTATCTTATTTTTCTTTCTTTATGTATATATATATATATATATATAATTTTTTAAAATATTTTTATTTATATATAGGTAAATATATAGTGATAAATACGTATATATATTTATGTATATAGATATATATATTATTTCGTTCTACGTGTATTTTGATATATATATATATATATATATATATATATATATATATTAATATCACAATACAGTTAGAATGAAATAACACACATCTATATATTTTTTAATTATTTTTTTAAATTGTATTTTTTATTTTTTTTTAAACGTATTTACATATTTAATTTTTTTATATTATATATAAATATATATATATATATATATATAACAATAATTATATATATATATATTTAATCAATATCAGTCTACGTGTAATTTGATATTTATATATATATATATATATATATATATATATATATATTAATAGTAAAATACACCTAGACAGTATATGTGTGTGTATGTGTGTATATATATATATATATATATATATATATACTTAGATCATATATATATGATCTAAGTATATAATTTTTTTTTTTTACACCTATTTAACTTTAATTTTATTTTATTTCCAGCCAGCAGGGGGACTACAGGCAGTCCCCCTGCTGGCAATGCAGCAGGCAGCTAACCCTGCCATGTGATTGTGAGGTCCTCGCAAGGACCTCACTCTCACATAGCCGGGGGGGTTGCAGGAGGGAAGATCTCCCGCGGGGGGGCTCCCTGGGAGTCCCCCCAACCGCGATCGCCGGCGTGGGGTCGCCGTCGACCGGGTAAGTAAAGAAAAACCGGAGGGCATACTATTACGTCCGGCAGTGTTTAGAGCCGCCTAAAATAGGGCGTAATAGTACGCCCTCCGGTCTGAAGTGGTTAACAGATAGAAGCATTTTTTGTAATATCTATTAGAAATGTGTAGAAACTGAGAATGCATCCTTTACACATACTGTTAATAGGCATAGCATGGACATGATGCGGCATGATCTATCCTCAAGCTCTGCCAATTTGTACTTAAGCTGTTGGCGCTCAACTTATCTGCTATCTTATCTGCCACATCGTTGTGAGCGGTGCAAAGCTCCTCCATTCTTGTTTCCACGTGCCCTGTGTCTTCCCCCAATTCCGCCACTTCCTTATGTATCTCAGTGGTAATCTTTTTAAAATCAGCCTGCAGTGTGGTACGAAAGCTTTGTAACCTACTGTGGAGTTTTTCTCCATGATCGGGAGGTCCGTCAGCCCCTCGGCCTCAACTAGGGATTCCTCCGTGGGAAGGTAACATGCAGCACGCTCGGCGCCATCTTGATCCAGCTCGTTGCGATCTTTTTTACTCTGACGGATCGGGTCCGCCATTTTCATTTGTTTTGCCAGTGCCATCAGGTTGAGGTAAGTGTCAGGTCCTTGAGCTTACTCTGTGGTTACTTTTATTGCAGTTCTTCACAGCTAAATTGTCGCATCGGGCCTATCCAAGTACGGAGCTCTCACTCCACGCGACCTCTTTTGATGGCAGTCAGTCACGCCCCCCAACTTCACTATTGTTAGTGAGGAGGACTGACCTTTATTTATGATTTCACATGCTGCTGTGTTGTCTGACTAGCATTTTGCAGTCCCATAGAGACCCGCAGGCGTGTGTGGCAACCACAATTAAGTATACTTCAAAGAGTGCTGAAGTATAACTAACAGAGGCTAAGCTCCCTGATCACTGGGCCAGTTTTTCTTGAAAATGGCTGCAAATCCAGTGCGGGCGGTCCAGATAATGGGTGAATCGTAGGACAGTGGGGGAAAGAACATGGCTTTCCTGCTCCAGTGGAATAGGAAGTTTAGCCCCATGAATGGGTCTGCTCAAAACTGTGCATCGAGTGTGTCAGTGCAATTGTTGGTAGGTAACCTGGGAGTATGCAGAGTAGTTGGGAAATGACGTAGCAACTTTGTGAAAAGACGAGCAATGGCAAAGTTCAGAGAACTAAGGAGAGACAGGATATGCAAATGGAACAGGCAACTTTGTCCACAAAGGACCACCCTGATATGCTGGTCCTTGCCAGCAGGAGGAAGTTGGGGGGGGGGGGAGGCTGGACTGCAATACTTACCCCAGTTGTATGCCCAGGAAAATGAAACTGGAGGAGGCATTGATTACATATTAAAACAGTGGAATGCTCGAGGATTAAAACATATCCAAGGTCTTACTTTGGGATATATTATTCGGTTTCTCTACTGATAGAAAATTGTCTAAATAATGTATCACTGTGGCCTGTTATTTATGTACAAAACAACTACCAGTATTGAAAATATTGCAGATTGCACCTTACCAAAGAACACAATAGGTCTGCCCAATTTTCTTTAAGCCCTTGTGTTCCACTCTGTTGGAACTGGAGATAGTGGGTGAACTGGGTTTAATAGAACATAAATTGTTTAATAGAACATAAAACCACCACTATGGTGGTTTAAAACCTGCAAAATGATGGTAGACTAGTTCTGTGTCTAATAGGCTCCAATATGAACAGGTTTTGAATTGAGCCAAAGCCACAGCTGATTTGGCCTAAAAAGATTTGTGATACTAAGAGAATGTGTAACCACCATACTTGTGCCCCAGGTCCACCATTTTATGTAAAATAGTGATCCAGTTATACCCTCTAGTTTGGGGATGTGTAACAGATGATGTCTCTGTATAGACCAAAGGCAAGACCAAATCTGGGTATAGTAACAGTTTTGTTTAGCCTGGGGTCCCTAGCATAGGCGTGCGCACGGGGTGTGCCGGGTGTGCCTGGGCACACCCTAATCCCGCGGCACGCCTATGTATATTGAGACCGGCAGGGGAGATCTCAGGATCTCCCCTGTCGGCTCATGCAGAGCCAGCGCTATCCGAGGGCCGGCTCTGCTCTCAGCCTCCCTCCCCGCAGACCAACATGGAGGGAGGGAGGCAGGAGAGGACCGGCGGAGCTCTTCCAGGCAGCTCCGCCGGGTTCCTCTCGCGAGATATGAGCGTTGCCACGGCAACGCTCAAATCTCGCGAGAGTGAACTCTAGCCCCACAGGGGGCTAGAGTTCACTCTCCACTGGACCACCAGGGAAAGCAGCAGCAAGGATCCCCTCCTCCACTGGACCACCAGGGAAGGAAGCAGCAGCACGATCCCCCCTCCCTACAAAAGGTAAGAAGTGAGGGGGGATAGCAAGTTATGTACCCCCACCTCCACCCCCCACAATCACCCACCCACACACATACAACACACACACACAGCACACACACACATTCAGCACCCACAGACATACACAGCACCCACACACATTCAGCACCCACACACATTCAGCACCACAGACATACAGCACCCACAGACATACTGCACCCACAGACATACACAGAACCCACAGACATACACAGAACCCACAGACATACACAGCACCCACAGACATACACAGCACCCACACACATTCAGCACCCACAGACATACACAGCACCCACAGACATACAGCACCCACAGACATACACAGCACCAACACACATACAGCACACACACAGCACCCACACACATACAGCACCCACAGACACACAGCACCCACAGACATACAGCACCCACACACATACAGCACCCACAGACACACACAGCACCCACAGACATACACAGCACCCACACACATACACAGCACCCACACACATACAGCACCCACAGACATTCACAGCACCCACACACATTCAGCACCCACACACATTCAGCACCACAGACATACAGCACCCACAGACATACAGCACCCACAGACATACACAGAACCCACAGACATACACAGCACCCACAGACATACACAGCACCCACAGACATACAGCACCCACAGACATACACAGCACCCACACACATACAGCACACACACATATACAGCACCCACACACATACAGCACCCACATACATTCAGCACCCACATACACACAGCACCCACATACACACAGCACCCACAGACATACACAGCACTCACAGACATACACAGCACTCACAGACATACACAGCACTCACACACATACAGCACCCACACACACATACAGCACCCTCACAAACACACACAGCACCCTCACACACAGCACACAAACAGCACCCTCACACACACACAGCACACTAACAGTACCCTCACAAACACAAACAGGACCCTAATAAACACACACACAGCACACTACCAGTACCCTCACACACAGCACCCTCACACACAGTACATTAACAGCACCCTCACAAGCGCACACACACACACAAACAGCACCCTCACACACAGTACATTAACAGCATCCTCACAAGCACGCACACACAAACACCCTCACCCACATAGCACACTACCATACTGTATGTGTGTATATATGTGTATGTGTATATATATATATATATATATATATATATATGCGGCGTGTGCTTGTGCTTTAGGGTGCACACCCTAATGCAATAGGCTGCGCACGCCTATGGTCCCTAGCTTTCAAAACTACTGACAAGTCTCCCTAGCAGTATGACTAATTTCTACGAGGTCTTGGGAGGCAATCAACAAGAAGACCAAATTGATGTCTTAGCAGTATGTCAGGGAAACTAAATGTGCTAGTGTAATAATATTAGAAGAGGGAACATGTGCTGTATTGTAACTAGTGATGTTACCCAGAGAGCATGGAAGTAAGGTGTATGAAGTAGAGTAGATTTTCATTTCTCCAGTTTGTTGTTATCATACTTCCCTAGGTTTGTGACATACTATGTGTAATGGATCGGCTTCCGTTAATGGATGCTCCTAGTGCTTCCTGAGGACTCCAAACACTGCAACAGACACCACAACCACCGCAGACTCCACAACTGCCGTAGCTTAACTGGGGTCTCACCGTCTTCCTTCCACCCTGTATGAACCTCCAGCATCTAGGACAGTGTGGTGGAGACCTCTCCTCCAAGGAGAGCGTAACAGGAACAAGCTCTTAAAAGAGCTTAGTGATTAAAGCTCAAGGGAGTATGCAGAGCATAGCAATCCCCAGTGTGAATATAGCTGTCCCCTCCAATCACGAGACAAGACTACGTGTTGAGGGTCAAGGTCTGGCTTTTAATGACAGACACTCTCTTTTTATGTGATTCTGCCCATGCAAGGGAGACACCCACATAATTAACAAAACAACCAATAAAACATAAGGTACATCCCACACATCTCCTCCCCTCAGATAAGCTAGTAACACAATTAACAAGGACACATTTTTCCCCAAAGTTTGGATGTACCCCAAATCCAGTGTCCCCAGGTAGCCCTATTCTGGGGGACCAACATAGTAAAAATTCAGCCCATTCAGTTCAGCGGTCCGGGAGATATGGGACTTTAAAGTTTTGACCAACCGCACAGGCAAAGTAGCCGAAAATAGTTCCATGAATTCTGGCCTTGCGGTCGGTCTTAGTTCATGCGTAAAAAAGTCCCGAATGGCTTGCCATCCGTGTGTAACTCGACGTTCGCTAGAATCCCCATATGTTATTAAGTCTTTCTACCGAACGACCGTGTTCGGTAGTTTTGGCACGAATTCCCGGTGCTATGGAGGTCTCAGCGGTGTTCGCCTACTCGATAGTCCAATTTTAGTTCCAGACACTCGACGGCAAAACACTGCTGTTCGGGAGTTTAAGATGGCCGTGAACATGTGTAAAAGTCCCGAAATGGCAGCCACCCAGGAACTGAAACAAAGCGTTTGTGCGTTTCCCATAAGAGCTGGATGTGCCGAACAGGGAGGTAAATTACCACTTAATCAGGTAGCAGGGTGGTCCGGTGTTCGGTAGTTTGCATTCGTATGATGAATGCTGAATCCATACCATCTGGGTCTCACAATCAAGCTAAGACACAAACTGTTTTAAAACAGAATCCCCACGAAAGCAGGTAAGCATTTTCAATTTCTATACAGTTTTAGTATACTTTCACTGGATAAACAATATACCGTATAATCCCATGTCTCTGTATAGCACAGTTAAAGGGCCAGAAACAGCATAATATAAGTTAATAAGCCCCAATTTAGTTCCTTAAAGGGCAATACATCCCAGGACCATGGTCACAGGGCAGGAGGCTAGCAATCAGTCCTGTCCAATGCCCAGTGGCAAATGGAAGTTTGTCACACTATGTTGAAGAGTAAAGGTGATGGCCATGCTGGTGATTGTATAACACTGCAGCAAAGGGCAACTTGCATAGTGCCAAAGAAATTAACTAAATGAGGGGAAGGTGAGGTCCTACTAAATGCCAAGTGGCTGTGAGAGTTTCTAGTTATGAATTGGCCAAGGGATTGATGCCACTAAATGAAGTGGCAGGAATGTTGGCCTCTCAGTGGCAAGTAAAATATTCAAATAAGTGGCCGTGACAGGTGAGGCCCTGGAGATGTTGGAGTAAGATGCTGTGCGAGGATGGGAGTTGGCCTTGCAGGACTGAACTACAATTATACTACAATATGAAATTGATAGAAAGTATGGAACAAACATAACTTGACCAACTAGTGTGTGGTTGTACTTGAGTAACGGAATATCATAGAGAGGAATCTATGCAATGGGAATGCTAATGGGAATATGTCCATGTGGTGTAAGTGCTAATTGAGATAAAGGTATAACGTTCCTGTGTTGTGGTTAAAACGTTAACAACAGAATGATAGGTGAAGTGGAAACCTAGATAATAAGGGAAATTATGATTGTGAAGATGAAGCCATGCCAACCAATATGGATAGGAAAGAGAGATACCTAATAGTGCTTCATGTAAGTATTAGTTCCCACTGTGCATCCTGCCACTAGAAGGACCTGTAGTATGTATGAGAAAGGTGGAAAAATCTCTAGTTTACTAGCACAAAGCAAAATATATGAGTTATAGTAAGTGCCTGTGACAGAAGTTTTGTATTATACAAGACAGACCAAGGAGGCCTAAATATGGTTAAATGTGTAGTGAGGGGTTATATGTTCTTAGGAGTACAGAGAGAGGAAGTACAGTTTATAGTAAGGAATTGCATGGGCCTAACAAAGCCAAGACGAAAAGTCAATCGTAGTATGATAGGTTTGTAGTTGTTCCTTGTAAAGCTTGAAATTTCATATATAATTGCCCAAATGAGGGGCCAAAATAGTCCTTAGTGGAGTGCCCACAGGGGGCCATATGTAACATAAAGAGTGAAGGCCTTGTGAGATCACATGTAGAAGTATTGCAGCGGGAGTCCTTGAGTGACAACTATAAGTCTTGAGATACCTGGTGAATAATAGGCTGTTTGAGATGTACGGATTATGGTGTGAACAATTGTAAATTAATTGCAAAAAAGTTGTGAAATGGACTGTGAATTGCATATTGATAGCAGTGATGCCCTGGTGTCTGATCTAGTCCATTCATAATGGTAGGGGGACTTGTCGAGAATAGTAATTTGGCCATGTAAAATGTAGTGGAGTGGTGTATAAGGTCGTGATCAAGGAATTATGACCAACATGATAGATTGATAGTGTGTAGGGAATAGGTGTATAGGCTTAAAGGGTGCACAATATGAGTCCTGATTTGCTGGGTTGCCACTTGAGGCTGTGTGTATAATTGGTGGACGTAGATTAATAATGATTGTTCAGTTGTGGAGCAGTTACAATATACACATAGTGTTGAGAAATGCTAACCAGATCCAAATAGTATGCCAATGACTAAATGTGTCCAAAGAGAGGCCCATGAGGAAGGAGCAATTAATATTTTGGAGTGTGACAATAACATGCTTAGATGAGGGTGCATGTATACGCTCATTAACCATAGAACAGACATGTGACGAGAAGAATCTCACCACATTGCATTGGAGGAGCCTGGATGCCCGCCTTCTCCCTTTAGACTATGACCCCATGTTGAAACGCTTGATTTTCCCCTGCAGAGACACGAAAGCCGGGTCATTCGGTGCTTGCCCTGTTTGAGCGGTAATACCCCAGATAGCTATTCCATGGAGCTCATTTGTATAATGCAAGACTATGGGAAAGACTTTGGCTCCATGGCAATTGAACTGTATGTGTGTGATCTGAGCACCATTCAGTAATAATGTGCGCTCAGATCTGAGCTATCTGGGAATATGTTGAATGTACCTGTTTTATGCAATGGCTGCACAGTTATATAGTTTTATGTATTTTATTGTCTTTTGCTGCCATGTGTTCAATGGAGTTTTGCCTCTGTCCTTGGAGATAATTGGATTAACTTCACATTTTATGTGAATGTGATGCATACTTTTAAAATATAAAAAATATGAATAATGTGGAAAACTGTATTTCTCTGCCTGTGATAATTACATTACCCATTGTGTAAGGTAATTGTATCACAGGCAGAAGGGAGGATTCTGTGTGGGAGTGTCTGAGTGTATTGTACGTGTTTATTGGCTTTTTTCAAAACCCTGTGGGTGGTACTAATGTGTAAGAATGTGTATATAAGAATAATAAACCCACAGCTCTGTCTGTTCACTGCTTGACCCTCAACACGGAGCTTTGTCTCATTCTTGGGGGGATTTACTGTATGCTGTTGGAGACTGATTGCCAGGAGTGTAAGCCGCTTGGGTGCTTTTCCTGTTCAGCTGCTAGCAGCTATTCGTGAGGTTCCAGTTCGGGAGTTTGAAGCATTCCCTTGTATTCAGTTTGGTGTTCTGCAGTAGCTGTGCCTGTGTCTCTGGAAGGGAAGATCTACTAAATGGCTTTTAACCCCTTTTATGCCTGGGGGTGACGTTACAAGACATAAATATGATCAACATAATTTTGTATGATTCACTAGGCCCGTGAAAAGCCCTGAAAGGCTGGAACCGTGTAAGTAATGTAATGCCCAAATTAGCATCTGTAGTACTAATTTTGCCAACTGAGGGCTGTATGTCATTGTATGTTGTGGAAGGCCAAGTTAGGGCGGAATTGAGCAGATATGTAAAAGGCAGAATTAGGGTCCCACGTAAATATTACGAGCTGCATTATGAAGGCCCAATGAGAAGCTACAAGTGAATGATACAATTAAATGGGTTTTCCTTACTCACTAAACACCAACTTCAAAGCTTACAATATGTTTTTTTTTTTTTTTTTTAAAAACACACCTGACTTAAGCAAAAATAATGGTGATTACCGTGTATAATGATACATTGCATAAGCCTAATAGAAACATAGTATGTGACGGCAGATAAGAACCATTCGTCCCATCTAGTCTCCCCAATTTTCTAAATACCTTATCTTATAGTTAGGATAGCTTTACATGCTACCACAAAGTTGACCTTAAGTATTAAAACATAGAAAACATAGAAAAATAGAATGTGACGGCAGATAAGAACCATTCGGCCCATCTAGTCTGCCCAATTTTCTAAATACTTTCATTAGTCCCTGACCTTATCTTACAGTTAGGATAGCCTTATGCCTATCCCACGCATGCTTAAACTCCTTTACTGTGTTAACCTCTACCACTTCAGCTGGAAGGCTATTCCATGCATCCGCTACCCTCTCAGTAAAGTAATACTTCCTGATATTATTTTTAAACCTTTGTCCCTATAATTTAAGACTATGTCCTCTTGTTGTGGTAGTTTTTCTTCTTTTAAATATACTCTTCTCCTTTACTGTGTTGTTTCTCTTTATATATTTAAATGTTTCTATCATATCCCCCCTGTCTTGTCTTATAGAGAATATAGAAGCATGCCATCAAAGGGGTCAGGAGATATAAACCACGAGATCATAGTTTCTTGAAAAAGTTAATTTTGTTAACTTAATGTTGGGTATGGGTTCATTGACCTGGTATACTGCTCTCAAATTTAGACTTGTGTTACTCATGTGTGCTGTTTTATGTGTTATTGTATAGACTATGTCACTGGATACATGTTATCTGTCCTTTTAACATAATTTGAAATAAAGATATATTTTTATTGCTTATTGTAACATCGCCTTTAGGAGTGCTCTGTAGGAAACCATTTTGGACAGGTTAGCTTTCCTACTATTTCTTATTTTTAATTTATTTCCTATCCCATGATTCGTTGTTATGAATGTTTTGTATTTCAAGATTTTTATAAATTGCCATAAAATTGAAGTATCCTGTGCTCCATAGTGTTAAAGGGACACCGTAGGCACTGTATCTGCTCCATATCATTAAACTGGTTATAGTGTCTGGAGTCCTCTGGTACCATCATCTCTTTCAGCATTAAACAGTTTTTAAACTTTTAATGTTTTAATGCTAAACAAGAGTCCCCGGCAATCCATCCCCTCTGTGCTGCTTTGGCTAATAAGGAAGTATTAGCCTGAGCAGCAATAGGCAGCTGTGATTGGCTGAGAGTGTCAGCTGACAACTTTAAGCCTGTCAAAGTTCCAACTGACGGTATGAATGGGTATGACAACAAGGAAGCGTGTAATCTCTACCTTAGCTACACATACAGAAGGGGCCGGACTGTGGGTGGCCAGGTACTCTTATTTTGTGGCATACTGCACGAACATGGTGCAACACTGAATGGAGGGACAGTGCCATAGCCTTATGCCTATCCCACGCATGCTTAAACTCCTTTACTGTGTTAACCTCTACCACTTCAGCTGGAAGGCTATTCCATGCATCCACTACCCTCTCAGTAAAGTAATACTTCCTGATATTATTTTTAAACCTTTGTCCCTATAATTTAAGACTATGTCCTATTGTTGTGGTAGTTTTTCTTCTTTTAAATATGGTCTCCTCCTTTACTGTGTTGATTCCCTTTATATATTTAAATGTTTCTGTCATATCCCCCCTGTCTCGTCTTTCCTCCAAGCTATACATGTTAAGATTCTTTAACCTTTCCTGGTAAATTTTATCCTGCAATCCATGAACCAGTTTAGTAGCCCTTCTCTGAACTCTCTCTAAACTATCAATATCCTTCTGAAGATACGGTCTCCAGTACTGCGTACAATACTCCAAGTGAGGTCTCATCAGTGTCCTGTACAATGGCATGAGCACTTCCCTCTTTCTACTGCTAATGCCTCTCTCTATACAACCAAGCATTCTGCTAGCATTTCCTGCTGCTCTATTATATTGTCTGCCTACCTTTAAGTCATCAGAAATAATCACCCCTAAATCCCTTTCCTCAGATGTTGAGGTTAGGACTCTATCAAATACTCTGCCATTGGGTTTTTACGTCCAAGATGCATTATCTTGCATTTATCCACATTAAATGTCAGTTGCCACAACGCTGACCATTTTTCTAGTTTACTAAATCATTTGCCATTTGGCTTATCCCTCCTGGAACATCAACCCTGTTAAATATCTTAGTATCATCAGCAAAAATGCATACCTTACCATCAAGACCTTCTGCAATATCACTAATAAAAATATTAAGGAGAATGGGTACAAGTACAGATCCCTGAGGTACCCCACTGGTAACAAGTCCAAGCTTTGAATATACTCCATTGACTTTTACTATGGGGGAGGGGAGTGGGGAGGGGAGACTGCCGATGTCTGGGGGGATTCCAACTTGTCCAGCCTGATTGTGTTGATAGAGGCCAAGAGAGATGACAGCAAGCCTTTGATCTCTATATTATTGTCGGAATGCAGGACCACTCCTGGCTGGGGAGTACATGTGCTGGCTATGAAAATCTTATACAGTTCGGCCTTGTGGACTGTAGCCGGAAACGAGACCCCCATGTGACCTAATTCAGCTGCGAGCTTGGAGATAGTCCATAACCAGAGAGAGTACAGGTTGCCTGGTTCTAAGTTCTCGGTAAGAATGCTTGGGCTGGCCAGGTGGAAGGCATAGTTGGGGTTTCGGGTATAGCCAGTTCTTCTTCTTAGTCAGGGATTTGAGACATACTAAAATGAAAACATGGCCCTAATCGTGAGCAATGGTGCCTGTGTCAACTGGTTCTAGCTAAGCCTGAGGTAAAACATTAACTGACCTACAAGGAAGATGAAGCCCTACTAGTGCCAAGTGGCGACTGAGGCTCTATCTATGAGGAGAGCCGAGTGGGTGGGGGCCACTTGAATGATGTGGCGGGATTGTTGGCCTCTCAGTGACTGTAACAAGACATAATGTAATTGGGTGTGGCTGGTGAGGCCCTAACTAGTAACCGGCACAGGTTATAGTGAGGCTCTAGATATACGTTGGACCGAGGGGCGTATACCCCCGATGAGGATGGATGTTGGCCTCACAGGAGTAGTTTAATTACGATATGCTATTAATCACCAGTTGACAGCTCTACTTAGTTGGGATGTAGGGAGTAAGTGGTAAACGGAGACGTATCTAATTAGTGAATCGTAAGGATTTACTACGGAAATTAAGGCTACTTGAGAATCTGAACATAAGAATTGATGGTTAGGTTTGGGTTGGCCTGGATTGGGGTTATATAAATGTAAATATATATATATATATATATTTTTTTTTTATGAGTGATCTCACCTGACGGATTGGTAACGGTGGTTCTGTCGGGAGTAGTTCTTTTATGCAAGCTCGGGGTATTATCTGAGGATAAAGCTAGAGTTATACCATCTTAGTCATATGTAAAGACAAGAGATGAGGTGATCTGTGATATACCTGTAACAAACTAGGATTGAGAGTCCGATGAGTCCCCAAAATTCTGGGGAAGAGTTGAAATGGTGTCAAAGGCCTGAAACATAAAATTAGGGCGAAGATGTGAGGAGCTAGCATCACTCTCATGTGTCAGGAACATATAAAGGATGTTTTACGTCATACGGTAAGGGGTAACTGGAGTATTCTAGAGTTGGTTAGTGGTTTGCTTAGAAATTTGCAAGACCTGAGAGGGGAAGGGTAGGGGAGTTAGTTATTTACTTAGGAGGGTATGATTTCATTATAAGTGTATTTTGAGATATATTTAAGGCTGGGCCTGTAGTTGTGGGAGGGGCTTGGATCCCCTTTAAAAGGGCTGCCAATCCTGTCCCACTTTACCGTTGTTGGTCTGGCGAGTTAAGGGGCTACTTCCGGTCAAGTCGCCATTTTGCTGTCTGTTACCTATTTTCCTTTGTTGTCCTGGTTCCTGGCTCCTGTTTCTGTTCTACTTACCTGACCGCTCACCAAACGCCACAAGCCCCCTGCCTCCTCAGGCTTGCTTGGAGACTGGTCTCGGTTCGGCTCGTTGTCAACTGTAAGTCAGATGGTTACCGTGAGGTTCTGGTTTCACTCTTTCAGCGTCATCACGGTTTGGGTCTATTCCTATTCTTATAATTTAGTATAGTTTTGTATGCGTTTTGGCACTGTACGCATTACCGCACATACAAATTAGTTTGTTTCTATGTGGTAGGGGCTTTCGGTTCTTTCAACCGCACAAACACAAGCATCGTTCCTTTCATTACGTTTGCATGCTTAATCGTACACCATGACTCATACGAACCTTCTCGTAATATGAATTTGAAACAGGCAAACAACTAGGTAAAGGCATAGACTGTTCGCACAATTCCTCCCCATTGACTGTTATTACTAAAACCACTCTTACACGAAATAAGACGAATTGTATTTATATCTGTAACTTTTGAGTCCCGGTGTCCCTTACTGGTTACAAATGATATTACAGGTTACAATAATTGCACATGATTATTTTTATTTTATATAAAGTTGATATTTCTGGTATATCAACCTGCCATTTGGTTGACATCTTATGTCATTGTGATGTTCTTCCCAGAGGTGCGTTCAGGAAGATTAGTCAGAGGCAGTGGTGTACATAACGCTCTTGCAGGGCTCGCAGCTGTGACTGGGCCCATCACTCCAGGGGGCCTGGCTGTCTTGCATTCAGGTGCCTGCCACCATGTGTCGCGGCCCTGGTGCGCAGCAAACTGCCGGGGCCGCACGTTTAAGAGGCCCATCGGGTGACCCATGCTGTTAGGGTTAGCCAATGGCTATGGATTTCCAGGGGGCCGGGTCAGTGCTGCAGTGCTTTAACAGCGTGACTGGATCCACTGTGATTAAATCACAGCTGGGAGGAAGTGACTGCTCCTCCCAGCTATCAGCAAGAGCCTGCGCAGGTGGAAGGAGAGAGAGTCAGAGTGGTTACTCTGACTCCCACCAGCCTGAGCCACCAATGGACCCCAAGGAAAGTCACCCTCCTGTGTGTGTGTGTGTATATATATCTATCTATATATATGTATTAAGGCAGTTTTGCCTGTATTTGTGGGAGGGGCTTAAATTAATTCAAATCAGAATGATTTCCACTTCCGGGTCATCCAGACGCCATTTTACCTGATTACTCCATGAGGTTTTCTAAGCTGAGCTGTGTCAGGAATCCAGCCACAGGCTTTTCCGGCCTACCACCTTCTTTCTTCAATCTATCGCTGTGGATGGTGTCCAAGTGACTCACAAACCGTAAGTTGACCTACCCATTACGCCAGGCATCAGTCCCACAGCACCATGCAAGGGTCAGGTCCTCACTTTACTGCTGCAATTTGTCTAAGTCTGTTCTAAAACCATTGCATGTTCATGCATATCATTCGTTTAAACCCCCTACTGGTCTTTGGGTGTACTACAGGCTTCTCAGACATTATTGCATTTCATGTACAAACCAACGAACCACCGCATTTTTCACCTACACACTGACCCCTATTGGTCATTCGGTGTACTACAGGATTCTTAGACATTATCACATTTCATGTACAAATCAACGAACCACTGCATTTGCGCCTACACACTGACCCCTACCGGTCATTCTGTGTACTACAGGCTTCTCCGACATTATTGCATTTCAGGTACAAACCAACAAACCACTTAATTTTTCACCTACACACTGACCCCTATCAGTCATTCGGTGTACTACAGGCTTCTTAGACATTATTGCTTTTCGTGTACAAAACAATAAACCACTGCATTTTTACCTACACACTTACACCTACCGGTCATTCAGTGTACTACAGGCTTCTCAGACATTATTGCATTTCATGTACAAACCAACGAACCACGGCATTTTCGCCTACATGCTGACCCCTACCGGTCAATCGGTATACTACAGTCTTCTCAGACTTTATTTCACTTCATAAGCAAACAAACTAACTACAGCATTTTCGCTTTTATACTGACTCCTATCTGTCATACGGTAGGATTAACCCCTTAGGGACACATGACATGTGTGTCATGTCATGATTCCCTTTTATTCCAGAAGTTTGGTCCTTAAGGGGTTAAAGGGTATTTTTACCATACAATCAGCATTTATGACCCCTACTGGTCAACAGCAAAACTGTCTTCACATGTCATATACAATTTACCAGCCAATATAAATTAAACATAAGATTGTTTTAACCTCTTAAGGAAACAAGACATGTGTGACATGTCATGATTCCCTTTTATTCCAGAAGTTTGGTCCTTAAGGGGTTAAAGGGTATTTTTACCATACAATCAGCATTTATGACCCCTACTGGTCAACAGCAAAACTGTCTTCACATGTCATATACAATTTACCAGCCAATATAAATTAAACATAAGATTGTTTTAACCTCTTAAGGAAACAAGACATGTGTGACGTGTCATGATTCCCTTTTATTCCAGAAGTTTGGTCCTTACGGGGTTAAACATAACCATAAACCATAAATGAAACTCCAGCACGGGCTCAAATTCAGGTTTAATTCACAATAATTTACATTTCACATCAAGACCAACAGTGGTTCTATCAACACTGCCACCTACAGGTCTGTCAAGTACATTGACAATTTTCATGGGGTTTTACAAACACCAAAACACTGACACCTATAGGTCAACAGACATACAACATTTCACATACCAATCAGTATCCAACTACACTGCCACCTATAGGGCACTCGGCAGATCTCCAGTGCACTTGCATTTTGCAACACCATGTTCACTGACCCATACCATTCAATAAGACATACAACAATTCACATAGCAAGCACTATATCAACATCAGGTATAAATACATATATTATTACACAGTAGCAGATGCATCTGTATATATGTAACTGGTAATATAGTTCACATACATTTTTCACAGCACGCTGCTCACGCAACAGACTTTCCCCTAGCAAGGGGACATACAACATACAAGGTGGGGACAGACCACATTTTCACTTGTACATACGGCACTTAATGGGTTAAGATTGATACATATTTAACCAGTATGGCTACGATGTTTAATATTTACACATCATGGCACTTTACTTTTCACATATACTGTACGTATTAAGATAAGCTTGGTCTATGCCATATTTCCTTATGCCATACGGTTTTATCCATTCAGGTTACAGTTACTACTAAAAAACCTATACGGATTGTCAGGTTCAATACCATACTACCAGGTACATACACCTGCTCACGTAGTTATCCATCTCTTACCTTCCCTGGAATAGTAATAGTGTACTGGCAATTAGGGTTCTAGGGCCCAATAGGTATTACCCCCTTTTTTCTCTGCATTATGCTTCGGTTAGTGGTCCCGCGAGGCCAACACCCCGCCTCACACTCGGAGGCATACACCCCTCGGGCCACTCGTGAGCTAGCCGCCTCGCATTGTATCATAGAGAGGGCCTCACCTGTCACTCCCCTTCCTATTTTCTGGTTACTGTCACCGAGAGGCCAACATCCTGCCACAATGTTCGGTGGCCACACAAAATCCCCTCGCGCCAAGCATAGATAGAGCCTCTCAAGCCACTTGGCAACTAGCAGGGCCTCACCAGTCACCAAAAAACACCAAGCCTAATCGTTTCGCCTTACGGCTTAGCTAGCAAGCCAGTACAAGAACCCTGGGTACAAATAATTGCATCTTTATTGTTATTTAAGTATTTTTCCAAAAGATGGTGAAGAATCACCTCTTCCTAGCACCCCGGCTAGAATTGATACACCTTCAAGCAGAGGAGATGTTGCTAGTCCTGCAGCAATCAGATCCTGGACGATCCCACACATTACCACCGACCTAAGGAGGTGACAAATCCCCTACCCTGCTACAGCAAGGAAAGCAGAGTTATTCAAACTCCTCCATACATCAACGGACAACACGGAGGCAGGGGAAGGCCCAGCTACATCAACTCAGGTGACACCCAGGCTATGCTAGCCTCACTCATAAACTCATGAGCCAAAAAATTTTATGACAGACTGGCAATCTCGAGTTGGTCACCACAGCCCTCACAAGGCTGGGCCTCACGTTACTGTACAACCAGCACCAACCGAAACTCGGTTACCTGGTACAATCAATTCTTATGACACACAAGATGTTAATCCTGCACGTATGATCCCAGCACATTGGGGAAGCAAGGCATATATATGTATGATGATGTATCTGTGATGGTCAGATTCAGGGATTCCAGGTAAATCGGGAACTGACCATCTCTTGGATGGGTTGGTATTTGGAATATGTGGAGATGTTTATTTGTGCAGGTACCCATACAGAAGGGGTTCTGTCCCAAACAAATGGACGAGCACTCTCAGGCTCCAGGTACCAGCACCTCTGAACTACTAGAGACGATTGATATGAGTAGTTGCATTGCATATAGACTGTTGCATATATGTTCAAATGGTTCAGGGCACATGACAAACCATGTGGCCCAATACAACTTACAAATAACGTACTCACCATCTGTACACACCAATGCATTTTCAACACTACTGACTCATCACCCTTCCAGACTTGTAGTAGATTTACTAAAGCTCTGGAGCTTCAAAGGGCTCCCATACAGGTATCATAAACACACCTTCAAGGAATATAGCATGCCCTCACTTACAGTCAGCACAACAAAACCATGGGCTGAAAACACACTCATAGCCAAGATTTGCAGAGTGGTCTTCCAATCTCCACCATTTACAGCATGGCACCAAACACACACATTGGTATTGTCACAAGGAATCTTCCCTTAAACAAAGACTAACCATAGACTTATTGGCACCACACACCTCCGCTACCCCAAGTCTCAACTCCCTTCTTACTATATAACACCATTGATCTACCTTTACAGCTATCACTCAAGCATGGGTTAAAGCTTGGTTAAGTAAGACCAATATCATCAACGCAGTAAACAGCTACCATCTACCCTACACACTGGCACTTACATGGCATAAATTGGGCAATCCTTTCCCTGCTCAACTTTCGAGCTACAGATTAACCTACTATCGATATTCGCAGATACTCTGTGCTGGTTATGATAACATATCCAGAGGCATTACAGTCATACACTATCTAGAAGACTTCTTGTTGCTCAAAGAAAGCATATTTTTCACTAGAAGCCTCATGGCAGCTTAGTCTGGTTGACCACTTGGGCGTCCCAGTACCCCATAAGAAACAGAAGGCGCAGACACTATCATCACATTACTGGGCATATGACTTGAGTCGGCATCCATACACGCAAGTTACCACAAGACAAATAGGGAACATTCTCAACTAAATCAATCACTACCTCCTGCTTAGTACTTACAACTACAAGGAACTACAATCCCTACCAGGTTCCTTAATTTTGCCATGCCAATCATACCACAAGACCACGCTTTCACATCCAGAGTACTTTCCCCTTTTTTTCCACACTTCCAACATGACGATCAGAGGAGGTGCCTAGACACCTCAGCAACAGCAGACCTGCACATGGGGGGGGATTTCTTAACCACTTGGCATGGTAAAAGCTTGTCAGGATTGTCTGACACTTCTCCAACCAGATGGTCAGACGCAGCGTATACCACGGGTTTGGCAGCGATCTACCGGGAACAATTGCTTTGGGGCTGTTGGCCATGGCATCCAGGTTTGGAAATTTTTCCACCACTTCAGCCCCTTTGGGAGATCTACCCCATTGTAGCAGCTGCTGTGGCATGGGGTAAATCATGGTCAGGGTCATCAATCCGTTGTTACTCAGACAACTAAGCACATATCATATCATCAACAAACGCCACTACTCATCCATAAGTTCATGATGTTTCTGGGGAACTCACTTGGTTGGCCACTTATCACATTTCACTTTCATGTACCAGACGGGGGTATACATCCCTGCCGACAACTGTCTCATTTATATTCCAGGCATGTTCATCATACGCTTCCTACAGCCGCCCATACAGTCACGTCCACTCTTTCGTTCCAGAGACAAAATCATGGATTAGACATACTCATGCAGCATAGCATGCACTATCCCACCTAGCACTTTCGTCCCATACTTGTAGAACGCATAACACAGCTTTTCACCTGGCTTAAAGAATCTCATTGGAACACGACATAGCTCAACCTGTGTCACAAAATTTCTCCTAAGTTTTGCTTATTTTTGCCACCTTAAACTTAAACTATCTCATACACCATTAATTATATATTTTACAGGCATTCAACAACACATGATAACCTATGGCCAAAACTACCATAAACTTCATGCTATCATACCAGAAAAGAATATACTCAGAGGTTTTCAGGAATCCATTCCCCCACGTTCCTCTCAGAGATTACCAATAGCCATCCAACTGTTCATCCTTATCGGACCTATTAGATCTACAACCATTCAATTATACTACCAAGTCGGCCATTACCAGCCATTCACATTGCCTTTTATGCCTTTCTCAGGCCAGAGAATCCACTACCATCACCACCACTCAGACAGATCATGGTCTTCAACGATCCCACGTACGTAAACACATATATCATTACCTATTGGCTCTACCACATTCCGAAATGAGTCAACATGCACCAACAGTAGAGATAACATACTATCCTACCCACAACAAATGGTGCCCACTTTCGGTCCTAGATTCCTACCTTCAAAATCCTTTCAGGAATTAAATACTGTAATGCATTTAAGGAAATGTCTGGTTAATTTGTATATATTTGTTGACTGTATTAAATCTTTGATTATTCATTTTTGCCCTCTTTATTTACAGGCCTACCGTATCGTCGGTATCGGCACACCACAACCGACTTGCTCCCTTTACACTATCCTAAGCTTATGATGGATCCTTACTCCATATACGGCTATTTTGCCCCTTACACAAGTATTAAGGCAGTTTTGCCTGTATTTGTGGGAGGGGCTTAAATTAATTCACTCCCCTATATAAGGGACACCCCTTACCTGACTCATATCGCTTGAGGTCAGCATCAGAATGACCCTCCCACCCACTCCTCATTTCAACACTTTCTCTTTTCTTTCCATTTACTTTACTTTCTTACTCCTTGGTGGGCCCTCTTTATTTACAGGCCTACCGTATCGTCGGTATCGGCACACCACAACCGACTTGCTCCCTTTACACTATCCTAAGCTTATGCTGGATCCTTACTCCATATACGGCTATTTTGCCCCTTACACAAATATATATATATATATATATATATATATATATATATATATATATATATATATATATATATATATATATATATATATATATATATATATATATTTATAGATATATATATATATATATATATATATTTATAGATATATATACACAAGTGTGACTTAAACATTTTGTATATGTGTGTTTTTGTTTGTGTGTCTGTGTGTATGTGTACCTGTTTATATGTGTGTGTGTGTGTCTGTGTCTGTATGTATGTGTGTTTGTGTGTATGTGTCTGTGTGTCTGTGTATGTTTGTGTTTGTGTGTGCCTGTATGTGTGCCTGTCTATATGTGTCTGTCTGTATTTGTTTGTGTGTGTATGTATGTGTCTGTGTGTGTGTCTGTCAGGGGGGCGGGGCCCATGGATCAATTTCGTACCGGTGCCCCATGGATTGTGTGTATGCTACTGGTCAGAGGAATTGTTCCTGCTTTGACAAACTTGTCCTTTTATGTTGATAATTGTAGATTATGCTAGCTTTAGTGTACCTATAATCTTAATTTTATTAATGACAGGAGGTGAATATTTGCTTAAGTCTCTCTTTACTAGAACTCCACAGCAGCACAGAGAAAACAACCAATCAGAAAAAAGTTAGGTACTATAAAACTCCCCTCCCCATACATCATTTCCTCTTTCAAGCTGCAACAAAAAACAGAACAATAGGCAGAAATATACAATGGGGAAAAAATGAAATCCTAGGTATAATGAATACAACAATTTCCACCATCCGAGAAGAACTGCCAAACCAGATAGCGTTGATGGACTGTAAACTGAAACAAGATAAAAAACAAAATCGAACAGGTTAGTTAGCCAATGAAATGTACTCTGAACAAAATATGTAGGTACCCAGTGTAGCAACCAAAATTACCCTAATATGTAGAGATCCCAACCCTTACTTAGGAAAAAAAAAAGACCTAATAACAAGTGACAGGTAGCTGAGACAAAAAGCAGAGTTTCATACCTACCTGATGAACCCAAGCCATTAAAGTTAAACAAGGGAGGGAAAACAGTGGGTGGGAAATATTCACCTCCTGTCATTAATAAAATTAAGATTATCAATACACTAAAGCTAGCATAATCTACAATTTTATAACATGACAGAAGGCTTCATATTTGCTGCTTTAACACTCTGTCAACAAATCCATCGATGTTTGTTTTGCTGGTACTGATTCTGGGAGAAAACCAGGGCAAACCCAAATGGGTCTTCCAATTGCGAGAAGTGACAGCGAATGGGTCAATGAAGATGCCAGCCTTCGATCTACCACTAATGTTGTGGATCCAAATAATGATCTTTGTTATATTCAGATGAAGCCCAAATTATTATTACAAGTGCATTTGGAGAAGCGAGAATTAGACACCAGACACCTGTTGGTATTCAAAATAAGCCTCTGACGGTTTATTCATCAGCTGGGTTTTATACATTAAAAAGTAAGTGCTTACGTGCAAATACTCTTAGAACAGTAATAGGAAGGGAGTACAGATAAGGGATAAACGTCATGTACACATAACAAATAAGTTCCAAGGTAAGAAAGAACAAAAAGATTAGAGAAGAGACATCTGTTCTCTAGTTCCCGGAACTAGACATATATGGTCTTCAGTGTTGTTTAAGCATCAAGCATTTCCTGAGTCCAAGTTAGCCAATTTTAATATCGGATATCATTATATGACACCTATAAGCTTGAGCCTTGGAATCAAGATAAATTCTATCACACTAACTACGGAAAACACTCAATCTGCTGGTAGACCAGACGTGGGGCTGTGACCCGCTTCAAAAAAGATGATCTATGACCTGCAATATCTATCTATTAACCATATCCCTGCGGATGCAAATTCCGAAGATCATTTGCGGACTTGGAACCGCAAGAAAATACGGTCACCAGGTCTCGACCCTCAATGTGGAAGATGGTTTCTCTGATCGTGCCAGGATCACCTGGAAATGTGGTCTTGCCAGCAACTCCAACCTCCCGTAAGGCGTCTGAGTCCATCCCCAATTCCGTCACCGAACCGAATAGGGTCTTTTCGTTCCCTCCTGATCTACCAAACAAGTAGTTTCATCCGGGAATGAAACAATTATGCTGGTAAGAATGCGGGCCAAACTAGTCGTCCACTTAGTGTTTCCAGTACTCCAATTGGACTGCAGAACTTGCAACTGTGGTAGGCCAAGTACTCCCAAGGGATGTCCTATCAGGGTTCCAAACTGTATTTGTGTAGTGAAACAGTGCTCAACCCCAGAAATACCAAAATGAGGTGAATGCAACCAGCAGTTGAGAAATTCCATCCAAAAGTATCCTCGTCGAGGAGTGAAAAGGCAGTCAGGATCCAAAAGGTAACTGGGACCAGCCTAGATGAAGAGGAGTCGTCACCTGTTGTAGTCGTATGGACCGCAAGGGAGTCGAAGGTGGTTCGAAGAGTAGGAGAAAAAAAGAAAATTAGTCCTGCAGCATCTCCTTGTTATTTCTGTGAGGTAGTCTTAGTCCATAATGCAAGAGCTGTAGCATCAGCGGTAAACCACTTTAAGTAACACAGACCCTCGAAATTGAGTTGACTGTAGGCGGGACGCCCTTCTAAGAAGACACCGGGTCCTGTACAGGCATGCGTCCGTAGGATGAACACGGGTCGACAGTAGGATAAATAACCCTGTTGGGTAGTGTCAAGTGACGTGTTCACTCCCAAGGAGGAAGAGTAGAATCCAGTACTGTAAGAAACTGTCATGCCAGCAGTAAACGGAGGAAACAGTATAAGTGGTTACCTTGACCTGTGCCATTAGGGGAGCTCTGTAGTGGGTTGAGCGTATGAGAGAGCCGCACTCTCAAATAACATAAACTTCATCCCTGCCATTCTGAGAGGCTCGTACTCTCTAATAATAATAAACTCAGGGTCTATGGCAGGGACTGGCTCAGAATATGAGAGTGGGACATACTTAAAACCTGCAATTTGCATCCATCACAGCCTCGGGCCGAGGTAGTGGAGGGTCACGCCCTCCAATGGAAATATATGGTGACAGGTTCTGTATATCAGAAGGGGTCCCCTCTAATCCTGTATATTAGCCTTTGTTACGGGTTGAGGTTATGAAAGGGCCGTACCCTCTTACCATGCAAATCAGAGTCCATATCAGTGTCAGACTGACTGTCGAGTAGGACTGAGGTCCTGAGAGGGAATCTCCCCTGACCCTGAAATCACTCTCTGTCTCAGTCGACCTGAGAGTTGTATTCAAACTGGGAATAAGTAATCCTGATAATAGTCGGAGTAATGCTCCAGCCTAGGGCCATGTCCAAGAGTCAATAATGGGGACAGGCCAAGAAACTGCAATAGTAGAGAAAATCACGGAATCTACAAACAGCCGCCTGGATCCTGCACAAGTGTGCAGGATCCTGGATGGCTGCCAGTAGCCTGGGGAAACACTGGAGACGTTCTCCACGATCCACAAGAGCCCAGAAAGTCGGGGGAGGCCAAGTCCGGCTTCTCGACAACCCGAGAGATAGTAAATGGGAAGCCATGAAGACAAAGAAATCACAAACTAAAGGTTTTGATAAAGGTAAATACGTACCTCGGAGGAAATGTAATGTAACGGGTAGGAAAGTAAGAACAGGTAAACCCAACTGAAAAGGCCAACAAAGCATGATGTAGAAAGAACTACCTAGACCCAAAATGGATAGCGGATATGTAGCTAAAGGATAGTTGCTAAAAGTCAAGGAAGTACCGTGCTTCCCTGTTGGTGTCTGAGCACTGGTCCTTGTATGTGCATCAGAACGAAACTATCCTTGGAGATGTGCCATCGCCGGGCTTGTTTAAACTGTGGCTGCTTGCCCAGGTGTCTTTGTAGAAGTCTTGCCCCTCAGGGCATGAGATTTAGGTATACCAGTGTCACCTCAGATAGTATGGCAACCGTGTCAATAGTGGGTACTGGGCTTTCCCCAGTAATATTCCCCCAGGCCTGCAGCCAAAAGGGGTTCGGGCCCAGGCTAACTTCGGTTTAGCAATAGGGCACAGTCAGAGCCGGCCAAACAAATGGGCACAGACATAGCAGGTCGATCAATGGGAACAGACATAGCAGGCCGATCAATGGGGCACAGACATAGCAAGCCAATCATAGGTATTGTGTTCAGCCAGCAGCAGGAGACCATCTGCATGGGTAGAGCCCCCTCTCTCTCTCTCTCTCTCTATATATATATATATATATATATATATATATATATATGACAGATATCTCTGTCTTGGAACTAGAGTGCTGTCCCGTTTGATTCATGTGGATTCATGTAATTGCCTGTCCGTACTTCCCCGTTCGTTTATTTTTTTAATCTACAGAACAAACTGCCGAACGACCGGCCACCCAGAAGAGGAGTCTGCTGCTGGTTAACCTATTGGCCTCAATTAGAACGTTGTGGTTAACCGCAGACACCTCTTAATTGAAACCGTATGCTGGGTAGTCGTTGTTCGTATGCCGACCACGAGGCGGCGGCCATCTTAGATGCACAAATACACAGCGGTGTTCGTCGACAAACTTATGGAACCCAAAACGGACACTTTTTTCTCCCAAACACCGCTGAAACCGCCGACCTCCATTCTTTGTTATCGGGCATACGAACGCCGGTCCGTTCGGGACTTTTTATTTTACGAATGTACTTAACCCAGATAGCCATCCCATGGCGCCATTCATATACCGAAAGAACAGTGTGAAAGACTCTGGCTCCATGGCGATTGAACTGTGTGTATTGGATCTGAGCGCCATTCGGTAATAATGTGCGCTCAGATCTAGGCTATCTGGGTATACGTTATATGTACTGAATACATTCGCTAGTTTTACAGTTATGGAATTTTATGTATTTTTACTGTATCCTTTAAAATTGCATTTTGCCTCTATCCATGGAGATAATTGTATTTCTTCCCAATTATCTCCAGGATAGAGAGGAGGGGTTTGCTTGTACAAAGGGGAGTGTTTATGCCTGAGCCACTGTGATTGGCTAATATCCCATGTTACGGTACCTCCAGTACTGAAATGTACAAACCGCCGTTCAGCGAGTATTCCCTGTTCGCAATAATGTGGTCGGGAAGCGGGTATAATAAAACCATGCGAACCGCCCGTCAGGGAACACTCCAAACTCCCGAACGGTACCTGTACGGCTAATTCCCTTCGCGAGCTGCAAATCCACGAACAGCAATTAGTAACCGAACGACCATATCTCCCAAGCGGCAAATAATCCAAATAAGCAGTCTCTCGCCGCTGGTATCCCAATCCCCCCAATAACGAGACCAAGCTCCGCTTTGAGGGTAAAACACGAACTGATTTACTGTGGGCTACCTGCCCGGTATTTATGCAGGTCTCCCACTTGGTGGACACTCCCCTAGGGGACCAAATGGGAGACTGAAATCACAGAGGGACATAGGGACATTTTGGACATACATCCCCACAATATTCCCAGCATGCATCACAGTTTCCTCCCCTCTGCTCGAGGGATAATTGGGAAGTAACTCAATTATCTCCCCGAGCAGAGGCAATCGCCATTTTAAACACAAGTCACAAAAACACATTAAAATCCATAACTTCATAACTGCCGAACATATTACATTCGTATTGCATATCCCCAGATAGCCTGGATCTGAGGGCACATTATTGAAGAATAGCGCTCAGATCCCATTCGCACAGTTCAATCGCCATGGAGTCAAAGTCTCTTTCAGTTCGTCGGTATGCGATTGACTCCATGGGACGGCTATCTGGGTTAAGTCCATTCGTGTGGTTGAATCTCCCGAACGGCTGGCATTCGTATGCTTTTGTCGATTGAGAAGGGGAGGTCGACGGCTTCAGCGGTGTTCGGCTGAAAAAGTGTCCGTTTTCCGATCCATGAAATAGTCGTCGAACACCGCTGGTCGTTCGCATGGACAAAATGGCCGCCGCCTCGTGGTCGACATACGAACGACGACCACCCGGCATTCGTTTTAATTGAGAAGTGTCTGTGGTTAACCGCAACGTTCTAATTGGGATCAATAGGTTAACCAGCAGCACACTTCTCTTCTGGGTGGTCATCCGTTCGGTAGTTCCGTTCGACAAAAACCGACATTCCCTTGAATAAAGCATACGAATGGGGAAATTCATGTAACCGGCAAAACAGGCGAACACAGCATTTATAATCCAGACAGATGGGTCTGTCACATCCCATACTTGTCCCAGTCTTCCATCTGGTCCCCTAGGGCAGTGTCCACCAGGTGGGAGACCTGCATAAATAACGGGCAGGTAGCCCTCAATAAATCAGATTCCTGTTTTACCCTCAAGACGGAGCTTGGTCTCGTGTTTGCGGTGATTGCTGCTTTGGAGTATTCTTTTGCCTGTTCCAGGAGAAAAGGATTTCATATGATTCTCAGTTTGGAAGTTTGGAGCATTTCCTGTATTCAGTTCAGGAGTTTAGCGGTCTGCAGTAGCTGTGCCTGTGTCTCTGAAAGGGGAAGATCGACTAAACGGCGGTTTCACTCCTTTATGCCAGGAGTGTCTTAACAATATATATATATTCGATCTTGGGTTAATTAGGTGCAAAGCCAATACAATATACCAAACCATCATGGTAGTGAGAAAGTGTGCTAAGAGCACTAAAAACTCTGGCAGTAATGCAGGAAAACATATAGCAGTGTTATATGGTCCCATGAATACCTATCACATTATGTATGTATGTGTGATAATATAATGTAGGCACAAAATCAAATCAAATACACCTACACCCTGTTCCAAATTATTATGCAAATTATATTTTTCTCATTTACCTAAATAATTGATGTAACAGTCAACATAATTCTCATGTTATCAACTATTAAGAGTACTGTGACTGATTCATCTGTATTGCTGGTTCATCTGTTTCCCTTTGTTCGCTAAATTGCCTGTTCATATACCCCCGTTCGTGTAATTTGCAAACTACCGATTGAAACTACCGAACGAACGACCACCCAGGAGAGGAGTGTGCTGCTGGTTAACCTCTTGGCCCCAATTAGAACGTTGTGGTTAACCGCAGACACCTCTCCATTCCATTCGTACGGGTGGTCGTCGTTCGCATGTCGACAACGAGGCAGCGGCCATTTTGGGACATACGAACGCATAGCGGTGTTCGGTACAAACTGTATGGAACTAAAAACAGACACTTAAACTACCGAACACCGCTGGAAGCTGCTGCCTACCTTCTATTTCGACAAGGCATTCGAACGTCGGTCGTTCGGGAGTTTTTATGCATTCGTATGGACTTTCACCCAGACAGCCATCCCATGGAGTCATTCGTATACCGAAGGACTGGTGAAAGACTTTGACTCCATGGCGATTCGACTAGATACATCGGATCTGAGCGCTATTCGGTGAAAACATGCACTCAGATCCAGGCTGTCTGGGGATACGTTACACGAACTATATCCATTCGGTATTTTTCCAGATATGTATTTTAATGTATTTTTGTGACTGTATTTTAAAATGGCGATGGTCTCTACCCTGGGAGATAATTAGGTTTCTTCCTAATTATCTCCGAGGTAGAGAAGACGGATTTATGGGTAAGATGGGAAGGGCTGATATTGAAGCCACTGCGATTGGCTACTGTACAATATGTTTTACAGTCTTCCACAAGGTCCCCTCGGGGAGTGTCCACCTTGTGGAGACCTGCATAAATACCGGGCAGGTAGCCCCCATTAAACGGATCCTGATTTGACCCTCAAGACGGAGCTTGGTCTCGTTTGTGGGGGAATTACTACTGGGACAGCGCTTTCGTTATTTTTAGCTGTGGAAGGCGTTCGACTGTTTTGCTGATCGGGAGTTGCCGTGTTCGTGGACTTCGTTCGGGAGTTTGGCGGTCGGCTGGATATAAACTGCATTTCTGGAGAAGGGGATTATTTACTAAACGGCGGCTTCATCTACCTGGCGGTGAGTGTCTTAACAGTTACAATAGCTGTTCCTGCATCTCTGGAAAGGGGGACGATCGCCTAAACGGTTTTAACCCCTTGTGTGCTGAAACGGTCCGTTACATAACCCAAATGTGGTTGCCCAGTAACTGCAGGACCACCATCCAAATGGATGGTCCTGGGATTATCAAATGCTTACTAAGGAAGTGAGACTAGAAAACGTGGCATCAGAGGTTGCACTTCGCACAGGATATATCCAAGTAAACCTGGTACATGCATCAACACATACAAAAATGTTTTTGCTAAACACATGAATTACAGTATTTGCCATACTGAACCACCAATATTCCTTTTCAGGAGTCAGAAGTACATTACCTCTCTCTATAAGAGCTTGTCCTAGCCATGAAAAAGCTTTTAGGGCAAGTCTGTCTTTCCTCTATAGGAAGAACAACCAACATATTACCTTCAATGGTTATTATGTAATTAACCCCTCTAAACGATAGGAGTATTTATGTGGATACCAGGTGGATAAGGTCTGGATATCCTTGCAAGCATAAACTCTGTGTAACGGACCGTTTTGCACACAAGGGGTAAAAACCGTTTAGGCGATCGGCCCCCTTTCCAGAGATACAGGCATAGCTACTGCAGAACATCAAACTCCCGAACTGGATACAAAATAGCACTCCAACTCCCGAACTGGAACCTCCCAAATAGCTGCTAGCAGACGAACAGGAAAAGCACCCAAGCGGCTTACACTCCTGGCAATCAGTCTCTAACAGCATACAGTGACTCCCCCCAAGAACGAGACAAGGCTCTGTGTTGAGGGTCAAGCAGTGGTCTGAGGTGCTGGCACACCCAGCCTGGTTTTTATTACAGTCTTACAAATACAGGACCGCCCACAGGGAGGTATAAAACAACCAATCACATCACAGTTACATCCCACATATTCCCTCCCCTTATCCTGAGGAAACTCAATTATACATACAGTTAAAACATACTTTCTACCCAACTTTCATAACTCTAAAACCATACATCACATTCACATAAAATTACATATTCACAATCAATCCATTCAGGGGAACAACATATTAAAAAATGACATGAATCAGACCAGGGGTTCAAAAGTTAGTAAAAAGTCCTTTGTGACTAAATGAAGCATGGCTTTCTGGCCCAAACCAGTTTCAGAGTCTTCTATCCTGGAGAGTAATTCAATTATCTCCCAGGACAGACACAAGACTCCATTAAGCACATGGTTGCAAAAGACACAAAACACTTTAAAATACATAAAGTCACATTTATTACATAAAACACAGACATGTAACATATCCCCAGATAGCTCAGGTCCGAGCGCACATTATTAAGCGAATGGCACTCAGACCACACGAATACAGTTTAATCGCCATGGAGCCAAAGTCTTTACAGTCAGTTTCATACGAATGGGCTCCATGGGATTCCTATCTGGGGTATAACACATTCAAACAAATCTACCGAACCCCAGGCAGAAAAGCACGACTGAAGCTTTTCTGCAGGTTAAAAAGATGTCTTTTAACAGGGGGCCATAGTCCAAAGGCAGCAGGCAAGCAACCAGGCTTCTCCAATGCAATGTGGCGAGATTGGTCTCGTCAAACTCTGCATTATGACTGAGAGATAGGGTATGCTTTTGTGATCCAATGACCACAGAAAAGCGTTGGTAGACACATTGCATCAAAGTGCCTGTTAACGACCAACTATATGAGGAGAGGGGCCATGCTTTGTTATAAGCATGTCCATACACGTATTACAATGCCAGGCTTTCAATTTGTTACCACAAAGCAAAATGCAGTTGTGGATATAAACTCACAACGTATCGTAAGAAAAACTGTTTAAACACCAGACTGAGACTTGAGATCAGTGGACCAAAATATATAAATGAAATCCTATCAATTAATATGCTTTCAATATATTTTCTTTAAATTACTTTATTCTCTGTATTAACTATTAAATATTAAAGTGAAAACAATAACATTTAAAAGCCAACTTTTAGTGTGGATAGGAATTACAAGACCATTCATAATGTGAGATAAAGAACAGCTTTTTTAAAAACCAAATAGTCTGTGAACACAAAATGACCTTGCGCTGAAAATTCACTTGCAGGGAAAAAAAACCCAAAAACTTATTTTCTTTTTTTTTTTTTTAGTAAATTAATTAATTAATTAAACATAGTTAGAACCTCCCTCAAAGTCCTGATGACTTTGCAAGAAACATGTCGTCCTTAAATAATGGGCAAGTCTAATAAACAGTGAAATAGCATTTTTACACTGTATATCATGTTGTCACAGCTATAATAAGCAGTATAACAAACTATAAGTGTTGTGCAAACTGTTCATTAAAAGCCAGTGGTCTAGCGAGCTACAGAACCTTTATTTACTTATTCTTTAAAGCTCTGACCTCAATCGGCAAAACAATATTGTAATGGTGTCCATTGCAATCTGCTGTCTTACTTGCTGCTCTCAAAAATTCTGAATATGTTCAGAGATTTCTTGGGCAATAATAAATCCCCAAAAACAACAACTTTGCATTTATGCTAAACCTGCCTGTTGTAAACGTATTCTGTATATTTCTTGTCATAAGTACTTGTACTTAAATCTGTTTAACAAAGCTGTTTATATTGTGGTGTAAAATAATTTTTTTATTATTATTATTTATTTTATTTATTTATTTTTTAACTTTGCTTAATTTTTAAAGATACCTGCATATTTAATTAAATTATGTCTAAATATTTAATTATGTCTTTAAGGCATAAAATATCTGCAAATTAAGATTATATACAAAAATGCATGTTCTGGGTGTTCCCGTGATTCCTTTTCTATCATTTATTTTTCTTTAAGTCTGGAATCTGATTCCTTTTGGGATGAGCACCCCTCTGAGCCCCCCAGTTTCAGAGGCTTCTTTGGAGGTGACCACTGAAAAGTATAGATTCTATAAAATAGATGTGAGGGGGCTTTGGACAGTAAAGTTACCTTAATTATACTTTTCATATAGCAGATATGTGATATGCAATGTGATTTAATATATCAGAGTATTATCACTTTAATTGACACTACATTTTTTTATGCATTATTGTTATTTTTTTTTTTTTTTAAAGTTTAATGTCTGTTTAGAATATTGCAGGCTTTGCAATATCACATTAATTTTGCAGTATATATATTCACAATGCTCTTACAACTTATTATTAAAATTAGCCTCTTTCAGAATTGTAGAATATGTGGTGGAACTGAATCCCCATATGAGATTTAAAACTGTATTTTTATTTCTACTCTGTGCCCTAATCTGTATTTATATACATAATTGCAGCAGCACATAGCTTTTAAAGAAGCAATTATTTCACCCTTCATGTGTGGTTGACTGTGGACTTTTTAAAACCTTATTTTTTTATTTTTTTTTATAAATCCGGTTCTGGCTCTGAGAGAGCAGGCTGCTGAATGCGTGTAAATGCTCTTATTGCTTAGTCTATATACATTTATTTATAAACAACATTGATATATTTATATATGAACAACTTTGATATTTAATCTTATTTTATATTTATTTTATGAAAACCTAGTTTATGAAATTCACTGGGATTACATGTGTCTGATCTGATTACAGTCAGTAGTACAATATCATTGTTCTAATTTCCTTACTGCTAGCACTACAGGTACAGTGGGATAGTACCACTGATTTAAGTAAGCTTTCCCTTTTAAAATTGGTGGAGTAAGCAAAGTCATTATGTGCAGGAATTGTGCACTTTAAATAGTAGAATACTTATGCAATTTTAGTGAATTGGGCTGGCTGCTTAACACATCATTTAGTATATTTTGGTCACATTTAAAGCTGTAAATGTATTTAACATTTTATTTAAATGAGCCTTTAATAATTTCAGTTTAAAATTTATCAGAGATCCTGTCTAGTTACAATTTTATTTTGCCCTGATTTATCTTACATATATATTATTTTTAATCATTTTATAACTATTTATTTTTGCAGAGCATTTAGAGAAGCAAATGATGTATAAACACCTGTTGCCCTTTTTTCAAGGAGGGTAGTATAAATTCAACTCTGTTTAGGAAAATAATATGAGCTAGTTATCATATATTATATAAAATATATGCTGCAGTGTACTGCATTGTACTGCAGTGAGTGTATTTAAAATCAATGTCTTTCTCTTTATGGCTGTATGTAATAATGTTGTTCATAATTTGGATTATAAAACAACTTCTCAATTCCTTGGAATGTTTACATGTCTCTATCTCCGCAACCTTGGCTGGAAATTCCAGACTCCAAATATAGTTATGCTGTTATAATTGAAGATTATGCTAGCTTCAGTGTACAGATAATCTTAATTTTAATAATGACAGGAGGTGAGTATTTTGCATAATCTTTCTTTACTAACTCCACAGCAGCAAAGAAAAGAGTGACATAACTGAGAACCAATCACAATGCATTATAGAGTATAAAAGGTGTAACGTATGACATAATTTCCTCTTAAAGCATGCAACATCACAAGATCACAATGCATAATAACAATAAAGATAACTTGTGTAAGGGGCAAAATAGCCGTATATGGAGTAAGGATCCAGCATAAGCTTAGGATAGTGTAAAGGGAGCAAGTCGGTTGTGGTGTGCCGATACCGACGATACGGTAGGCCTGTAAATAAAGAGGGCCCACCAAGGAGTAAGAAAGTAAAGTAAATGGAAAGAAAAGAGAAAGTGTTGAAATGAGGAGTGGGTGGGAGGGTCATTCTGATGCTGACCTCAAGCGATATGAGTCAGGTAAGGGGTGTCCCTTATATAGGGGAGTGAATTAATTTAAGCCCCTCCCACAAATACAGGCAAAACTGCCTTAATACTTGTGTAAGGGGCAAAATAGCCGTATATGGAGTAAGGATCCAGCATAAGCTTAGGATAGTGTAAAGGGAGCAAGTCGGTTGTGGTGTGCCGATACCGACGATACGGTAGGCCTGTAAATAAAGAGGGCAAAAATGAATAATCAAAGATTTAATACAGTCAACAAATATATACAAATTAACCAGACATTTCCTTAAATGCATTACAGTATTTAATTCCTGAAAGGATTTTGAAGGTAGGAATCTAGGACCGAAAGTGGGCACCATTTGTTGTGGGTAGGATAGTATGTTATCTCTACTGTTGGTGCATGTTGACTCGTTTCGGAATGTGGTAGAGCCAATAGGTAATGATATATGTGTTTACATACGTGGGATCGTTGAAGCCAATGATTTGTCTGAGTGGTGGTGATGGTAGTGGATTCTCTGGCCTGAGAAAGGCTTAAAAGGCAATGTGCATGGCTGGTAATGGCCAACTTGGTAGTATAATTGAATGGTTGTAGATCTAATAGGTCCGATAAGGATGAAAAGTTGGATGGCTATTGGTAATCTCTGAGAGGATGTGGGGGAATGGATTCCTGAAAACCTCTGAGTATATTCTTTTCTGGTATGATAGCATGAAGTTTATGGTAGTTTTGGCCATAGGTTATCCTGTGTTGTTGAATGCCTGTAAAATATATAATTAATGGTGTATGAGATAGTTTAAGTTTAAGTTTAAGGTGGCAAAAATAAGCAAAACCTAGGAGAAATTTTATGACACAGGTTGAGCTATGTCGTGTTCCAATGAGATTCTTTAAGCCAGGTGAAAAGCTGTGTTATGCGTTCTACAAGTATGGGACGAAAGTGCTAGGTGGGATAGTGCATGCTATGCTGCATGAGTATGTCTAATCCATGATTTTGTCTCTGGAACGAAAGAGTGGCCGTGACTGTATGGGAGGCTGTAGGAAGCGTATGATGAACATGCCTGGAATATAAATGAGACAGTTGTTGGCAGGGATGTATACCCCCGTCTGGTACATGAAAGTGAAATGTGATAAGCCACAGCAGCTGCTACAATGGGGTAGATATCCCAAAGGGGCTGAAGTGGTGGAAAAATTTCCAAACCTGGATGCCATGGCCAACAGCTCCAAAGCAATTGTTCCCGGTAGATCGCTGCCAAACCCGTGGTAGACGCTGCGTCTGAGCATCTGGTTGGAGAAGTGTCAGACAATCCTGGAAGGAACATGCTTTTACCATGCCAAGTGGTTAAGAAATCCCCCCCCCCATGTGCAGGTCTGCTGTTGCTGAGGTGTCTAGGCACCTCCTCTGATCGTCATGTTGGAAGTGTGGAAAAAAGGGGAAAGTACTCTGGATGTGAAAGCGTGGTCTTGTGGTATGATTGGCATGGCAAAATTAAGGAACCTGGTAGGGATTGTAGTTCCTTGTAGTTGTAAGTACTAAGTAGGAGGTAGTGATTGATTTAGTTGAGAATGTTCCCTTTTTGTCTTGTGGTAACTTGCGTGTATGGATGCAGACTCAAGTCATATGCCCAGTAATGTGATGATAGTGTCTGCGCCTTCTGTTTCTTATGGGGTACTGGGACGCCCAAGTGGTCAACCAGACTAAGCTGCCATGAGGCTTCTAGTGAAAAATATGCTTTCTTTGAGCAACAAGAAGTCTTCTAGATAGTGTATGACTGTAATGCCTCTGGATATGTTATCATAACCAGCACAGAGTATCTGCGAATATCGATAGTAGGCTAATCTGTAACCCAAAAGTTGAGAGGGGAAAGGATTGCCCAATTTATGCCATGTAAGTGCCAGTGTGTAGGGTAGATGGTAGCCGTTTACTGCGTTGATGATATTGGTCTTACTTAACCAAGCTTTAACCCATGCTTGAGTGATAGCTGTAAAGGTAGATCAATGGTGTTGTATAGTAAGAAAAATCCTCGGAGGGTATGAGGGAGTTGAGACTTGGGGTAGCGGAGGTGTGTGGTGCCAATAAGTCTATGGTTAGTCTTTGTTTAAGGGAAGATTCCTTGTGACAATACCAATGTGTGTGTTTGGTGCCATGCTGTAAATGGTGGAGATTGGAAGACCCCTCTGCAAATCTTGGCTATGAGTGTGTTTTCAGCCAATGGTTTTGTTGTGCTGACTGTAAGTGAGGGCATGCTATATTCCTTGAAGGTGTGTTTATGATACCTGTATGGGAGCCCTTTGAAGCTCCAGAGCTTTAGTAAATCTACTACAAGTCTGGAAGGGTGATGAGTCAGTAGTGTTGAAAATGCATTGGTGTGTACAGATGGTGAGTATGTTCTTTGTAAGTTGTATTGGGCCACATGGTTTGTCATGTGCCCTAAACCATTTGAACATATATGCAACAGTCTATATGCAATGCAACTACTCATATCAATGGTCTCTGGTAGTTCAGATGTGCTGGTACCTGGAGCCTGAGAGTGCTCGTCCATTTGTTTGGGACAGAATCCCTTCTGTATGGGTACCTGCACAAATAAACATCTCTACATATTCCAAATACCAACCCATCCAAGAGATGGTCAGTTCCCGATATAACTGGAATCCCTGGATCTGACCATCACAGATACATCATCATACATATATATGCCTTGCTTCCCCAATGTGCTGGGATCATACGTGCAGGGTTAACATCTTGTGTGTCATAAGAATTGATTGTACCAGGTAACAGAGTTTTGGTTGGTGCTGGTTGTACAGTAACGTGAGGCCCAGCCTGGTGAGGGCTGTGGTGACCAACTCGAGATTGCCAGTCTGTCATAAATTTTTTGGTTCATGAGTTTATGAGTGAGGCTAGCATAGCCTGGGTGTCACCTGAGTTGATGTAGCTGGGCCTTCCCCTGCCTCCGTGTTGTCCGTTGATGTATGGAGGAGTTTGAATAACTCTGCTTACCTTGCTGTAGAAGGGTAGGGGATTTGTCACCTCCTTAGGTCGGTGGTAATGTGTGGGATCGTCCAGGATCTGATTGCTGCTGGACTAGCAACATCTCCTCTGCTTGAAGGTGTATCAATTCTAGCCGGGGTGCTAGGAAGAGGTGATTCTTCACCATCTTTTTGAGAAATACTTAAATAACAATAAAGATTGCAATTATTATTTGTACCCAGGGTTCTTGTACTGGCTTGCTAGCTAAGCCGTAAGGCGAAACGATTAGGCTTGGTGTTTTTTGGTGACTGGTGAGGCCCTGCTAGTTGCCAAGTGGCTTGAGAGGCTCTATCTATGCTTGGCGCGAGGGGATTTTGTGTGGCCACCTAACATTGTGGCAGGATGTTGGCCTCTCTGTGACAGTAACCAGAAAATAGGAAGGGGAGTGACAGGTGAGGCCCTCTCTATGATACAATGCGAGGCGGCTAGCTCACGAGTGGCCCGAGGGGTGTATGCCTCCGAGTGTGAGGCGGGGTGTTGGCCTCGCGGGACCACTAACCGAAGCATAATGCAGAGAAAAAAGGGGGTAATACCTATTGGGCCCTAGAACCCTAATTGCCAGTACACTATTACTATTCCAGGGAAGGTAAGAGATGGATAACTACGTGAGCAGGTGTATGTACCTGGTAGTATGGTATTGAACCTGACAATCCGTATAGGTTTTTTAGTAGTAACTGTAACCTGAATGGATAAAACCGTATGGCATAAGGAAATATGGCATAGACCAAGCTTATCTTAATACGTACAGTATATGTGAAAAGTAAAGTGCCATGATGTGTAAATATTAAACATCGTAGCCATACTGGTTAAATATGTATCAATCTTAACCCATTAAGTGCCGTATGTACAAGTGAAAATGTGGTCTGTCCCCACCTTGTATGTTGTATGTCCCCTTGCTAGGGGAAAGTCTGTTGCGTGAGCAGCGTGCTGTGAAAAATGTATGTGAACTAGATTACCAGTTACGTATATACAGACGCATCTGCTACTGTGTAATAATATATGTATTTATACCTGATGTTGATATAGTGCTCGCTATGTGAATTGTTGTATGTCTTATTGAATGGTAGGGGTCAGTGAACATGGTGTTGCAAAATGCAAGTGCACTGGAGATCTGCCGAGTGCCCTATAGGTGGCAGTGTAGTTGATACTGATTGGTATGTGAAATGTTGTTTGTCTGTTGACCTATAGGTGTAAGTGTTTTGGTGTTTGTAAAACCCCATGAAAATTGTCAATGTACTTGACAGACCTGTAGGTGGCAGTGTTGATAGAACCACTGTTGGTCTTGATGTGAAATGTAAATTATTGTGAATTAAACCTGAATTTGAGCCCGTGCTGGAGTTTCATTTATGGTTTATGGTTATGTTTAACCCCGTAAGGACCAAACTTCTGGAATAAAAGGGAATCATGACATGTCACACATGTCTTGTGTCCTTAAGGGGTTAAAACAATCTTATGTGTAATTTATATTGGCTGGTAAATTGTATATGACATGTGAAGACAGTTTTGCTGTTGACCAGTAGGTGTCATAAATGCTGATTGTATGGTAAAAATACCCTTTAACCCCTTAAGGACCAAACTTCTGGAATAAAAGGGAATCATGACATGTCACACATGTCATGTGTCCTTAAGGGGTTAATCCTACCGTTTGACAGATAGGAGTCAGTATAAAAGCGAAAATGCTGTAGTTAGTTTGTTTGCTTATGAAGTGAAATAAAGTCTGAGAAGACTGTAGTATACCGATTGACCGGTAGGGGTCAGCATGTAGGCGAAAATGCCGTGGTTCGTTGGTTTGTACATGAAATGCAATAATGTCTGAGAAGCCTGTAGTACACCGAATGACCGGTAGGTGTCACTGTGTAGGTAAAAATGCAGTGGTTTATTGTTTTGTACACGAAAATCAATAATGTCTAAGAAGCCTGTAGTACACCGAATGACTGATAGGGGTCAGTGTGTAGGTGAAAAATGCAGTGGTTTGTTGGTTTGTACATAAAATGCAATAATGTCTGAGAAGCCTGTAGTACACAGAATGACTGGTAGGTGTCAGTGTGTAGGTGAAAATGCAGTGGTTTATTGTTTTGTACATGAAAAGCAATAATGTCTAAGAAGCCTGTAGTCCACCGAAAGACCAGTAGGGGTCAGTGTGTAGGTGAAAATGCAGTGGTTTATTGGTTTGTACATGAAAATGCAAACAACGCCTAAGAAGCCTGTAGTACACCGAATGACCAATAGGGGTCAGTGTGTAGGTGAAAAATGCGGTGGTTCGTTGGTTTGTACATGAAATGCAATAATGTCTGAGAAGCCTGTAGTACACCGAATGACCGGTAGGGGTCAGTGTGTAGGCAAAAATGCAGTGGTTCGTTGGTTTGTACATGAAATGCGATAATGTCTAAGAAGTCTGTAGTACACCCAAAGACCGGTAGGGGGTTTAAACGAATGAAATGCATGAACATGCAATGGTTTTATAACAGACTTAGACAAAATGCAGCAGTAAAGTGAGGACCTGACCCTTGCATTGTTACGGGCAAATGCAAATATTACAAGTTTTAGAATGAAATGTTGTATTTCTTAAACTGTGTACTTTGTCTTTAAGAGATATTGCAAACTGACAAGGTGTTAGAAATGGAACATATTGTTTTTCATAACTGTTTCTTTAAGCAATAACCTCAGTGCATAATATGTATCCGCCATTTTGTCCCAGACGAAATACAATAATGCATAAACAAGCTTCAAGGCTATGCTACGACTCTTGCAGTACACAATATACTGTGGTAACCCCAAGTTAATGGAACTTCCCCAAATCCGGGAATCTCCCACGACTGTACACTTACGACTTAGTATAAACAACAGATAACCTATTCAGACTTTAAGATGCCATCTTGAACTAAGTCAGGAAAATTTCCATGACGTATACACCCTTTAGTTATGGCCTTGTATGTTTGCCAAATTAAGGGAGGACCTAAATTGAATAAAGTAAAAGAAGTGTTACTTTTTCATATTTGAACTACAGTAACCTAAAATGGAGACACCTAAGGTATAAATAGGTGTACTTTTAAATGTTAAGACACAGAGGAGAGACTTGGAGACAGACGCTGCTCCATCTTAAAATGACAGAGAGGCTGACATGATGACATGTTCAGAAGGGTATGTTAACCTATTAATGATATTTGCAAGCATGTAATTTAATTTTATAAACTCTGCTATAATGGATTTTATATTTATATATATAATAAATATCCAAAAAGACAATCTTGCTTCCAAGACAATCCTTATTTTATATTGTATTCTCAATTATTTATATATGGTAAATAGAGGATCTCTTACTAACTATATAAAATTATGGCTAAGATATCTGTATGGTTAGCCCTACTAAGTTCTATGCTTTAAGACATTATAGTGGTAAATAAGGGAACCACCAGCGGTTACAATTGGCGACCACGAAGGGACATTGTACTTGGAAGCTTTAAATATAAAATAAATACCTAGGTAACCTCTTATACGTAAGAGAAGACACAATACTTTGTCATGGCACAAGTCTTGAAATATCAAGAATCTATTGAGCTATGTGTAGCCCAGACTCAGAGAGAGATCATCATTAGAGATGATTTTAATGTGGACAAGGCACTGTGAGTTTAGGTGCCAGGTACAACGTAATTAGCATACAATTCTGAAATTGTGGATCTTAACTAATATCATAATAGAACAAATGCCTAATACACCAGCATAGCATGGCCCGTTAGTTCCAGGACAGTGGATTGCAGACAGGGGGATATGTTCTCTTTGTAGCTGCTTAGCATGCATGCGCAGGAAAAAGATTAATGCAAAATGTTGTCAAAAGAAAAGTGATAAGACAGAGCGATGAAATTTGAAGTCTAATTCCAAGAATGCAAAGAAAAAATGCATTATGGCTTAATGAAAACATTCATGCAACAGACAGACAGGATTTTTAATTATTGCATTACTGCGTTCTGGATTCTAATGTCCACTATATAAGAAAGGTTTTAGAAAACAGTGATATTTTCCATATTGTCAGTTAGGCTAGCTGTTGATTGAAAATCATTAATTATAACAGCATAACTATTTTTGGAGTCTGGAATTTCCAGCCAAGGTTGCGGAGATACAGAGACATGTAAACATTCCAAGGAATTGAGAAGTCGTCGTTTTATATTCCAAATTATGAACAACATTATTACATACAGCCATAAAGAAAAATACATGGCTTTTAAATACATTCAATGCAGTATATATTTTATATAACATATGCTAACTAGCTCATATTTTTTCCTAAACAGAGTTGAAATTATACTACCCTTCTATAAAAAAGGGCAGCAGGTGGTTATACATCCTTTGCTTCTCTAAATGCTCTGCAAAAATAAATATTGATAAAATGATTAAAAATAATATATATGTAAGATAAATCAGGGCAAAATAAAATTGTAACTATACAGGATCTCTAATAACTTTTAAACTGAAATTATTAAAGGCTTATTTAAATAAAATGTTAAATACATTTACAGCTTTAAATGTGACCAAAAGATATTAAATGATGTGTTAAGCAGCCAGCCCAATTCACTAGAATAGCATAAGTATTCTACTATTTAAAGTGTACAATTCCTGCACATAATGACTTTGCTTACTTAGGTACAGTATTTAGTCTATTGCAATGGCAGGATTAAAGTCCACCAATTTTAAAAGGGAAAGCTTACTTAAATCAGTGGTGCTATCCCACCGTACTAGCAGTAAGGAAATTAGAACAATTATATTGTACTACTGACTGTAATCAGATCAGACACATGTAATCTCAGTGAATTTCATAAACTAGGTTTTTATAAAATACGATTAAATAAATAAAAGTATATAGACTAGGCAATAACAGCAGTTACATGCATTCAGCAGCCTGCTCTCTCAAAGCCAGAAACGGATTTATAAAAAAACTAAAAAGTAGGTTTTAAAAAGTCCACAGTCAACCACACATGATGAGTGAAATAACTGCTTCTTTAAAAGCTATATGCTGCCGCAATTATGTATATAAATACTGATCAGGGCACAGCGTAAAAATAAAAATACAGTTTCAAATCTCATATGAGGATTCAGTTCCACCACATATTCTACAATTCTGAAAGAGGCTAATTTTAATAATATGTTGTAAGAGCACTGTGAATATATATAATGCAAAATTAATTTGATATTGCAAAGCCTGCAATATTCTAAACAGACATTAAAAATTAAGAAAAAAGAAGAATGCATAAAGAATAATGCATAAAAAAATGTAGTGTCAATTAAAGTGATAATGCTCTGATATATTAAATCACATATCTGCTATATGAAAAGTATAATTAAAGTGACATTACTGTCCAAAGCCCCCTCACATCTATTTTATAGAATCTATACTTTTTTGTGGTCACCTCCAAAGAAGCCTCTGAAATTGGGGGGCTCAGAGGGGTGCTCATCCCAAAAGAAATCAGATTCCAGACTTAAATTTTTTAAAATAAATAAATAAATGATAAAGGAATCACGGGAACACCCAGAACATGCATTTTTATATATAATCTTAATTTGCAGATATTTTATGCCTTAAAGACATATACAGGATATTTTATTAAATATGCAGGTATCTTTAAAAAATTAAACAATGTTAAAAATAAATAAATAAATACATAAAATAAATAATAATAATAAAAAATTTATTTTACACCACAATATAAACAGCTTTGTTAAACAGATTTAAGTACAAGTACTTATGTCAAGAAATATACAGAATACGTTTACAACAGGCAGGTTTAGAATAAATGCAAAGTTGTTGTTTTTGGGGATTTATTATTGCCCAAGAAATCTCTGAATATATTCAGAATTTTTAAGAGCAGCAAGTAAGACAGCAGATTGCAATGGACACCATTACAATATTGCTTTGCCGATTGAGGTCAGAGATTTAAAGAATAAATAAATAAATGTTCTATAGCTCGCTAGACCACTGGCTTTTAATGAACAGTTTGCACGACACTTATAAAATAGTTTGTTATACTGCACATTATAGCTGTGACAACATAATACACATGGTAACAATCCTATGTCACTGTTTAATAGACTTACCCAGTATTTAAGGACGACATGTTTCTTGCAAAGTCATCGGGACTTTGAGGGAGGTTCTAACTACGTTTAATTAATTAATTTACTAAAGAAAAAGAAAAAAAGTTTATTTTTCCCCTGCAAGTGAGTTTTCAGCGCAAGGTCATCTTGTGTTCACAGACTATTCGGTTTTAAAAAGCTGTTCTTTATCTCACATTATGAACGGCCTTGTAATTCCTATCCACACTAAAAGTTGGCTTTTAAATGTTATTGTTTTAACTTTAATATTTCATAGTTAATACAGGGGATAAAGTAATTTAAAGAAAGTATATTGAAAGTATAGTAATTGATAAGATTTCATTTATCTATTTTGGTCCACTGTTCACTGATCTCGAGTCTCAGTCTGGTGTTCAAACAGTTTTTCTTACGATATGTCGTGAGTTTATATCCACAACTGCATTTTGCTTTGTGATAACAAATTGAAAGCCTGGCATTGTAATACGTGTATGGACATGCTTATAACAAAGCATGGGCCCTCTCCTCATGTAGTTGGTCATTAACAGGCACTTTGATGCAATGTGTCTACCAACGCTTTTCTGTGGTCATTGGATCACATCTCATACCCTATCTCTCTGTCATGATGCAGAGTTTATGCTTGCAAGGATATCCAGACCTTATCCACCTGGTATCCGCATAAATACTCCTATCGTTTAGAGGGGTTAATTACATAATAACCATTGAAGGTAATATGTTGGTTGTTCTTCCTATAGAGGAAAAATGGACTTGCCCTAAAAGCTTTTTCATGGCTAGGACAAGCTCTTATAGAGAGAGGTAATGTACTTTTGACTCCTGAAAAGGAATATTGGTGGTCACAATATGGGAAATACTGTAATTCATGTGTTTAGTAATCATAAGCATTTGCTTATTGCCACATTACTGATGTATTGTTTATTGAAATATTAATATCCAACATACTTTTGAATTACTATATATTGAAAGTTTGCCAACATCTCATGGTTATAAATATGTTTTTGTATGTGTTGATGCATGTACCAGGTTTACTTGGATATATCCTGTGCGAAGTGCAACCTCTGATGCCACGTTTTCTAGTCTCACTTCCTTAGTATGCATTTGATAATCCCAGGACCATCCATTTGGATGGTGGTCCTGCAGTTACTGCAAAGGAAACCTAAAACTGGGCAACCACATTTGGGTTACTTTGGGATTTCAGTGCCCCAACCACCCCCAAAGAAGTGGGGTTGTGGTCTGGGAAAATGCTGAGGTTAAATGATTATTAACCAAGTTACTAGTTGCTTGCCCCACACAGTGGTATCTATTTATTCCTATGGTACAGATAAGAATTCACAACATACCTGATGATACAAATGGTGAGACACCATATGAAATGTTACATGTTTTTCACTGACAAACATATTTCTGCACCAGGGAGAGCTTAGAACCATTGGTTCTATTAGAGAAATTTAGGGAATTTTTTTTTTCCAGCCCATCTCGCCTTGCACCACCACCTATTTCCTTCTGTTGGCCAGCTTGTCCTGGAGAGGGTGACTCCGAGAACTTTTACTACAGAGAACAATCAGAGCCAACAGAGAACAGTGAATGCTGTTAAAGATGACAAGATAAAACAAACAGAGGACGACAGAAAAGCCACCAGAATCACAGCCACGTAACAGACTGAATCATGATCTGACATCTGAACCTGCAAATGTGAAGGAGAAGGATGAACAGACAGACGTGATACATTCACAGTTAACATGGAATGTATGAAAAATGAATCATCAACATCATTATAAGAGAGACTCTGGAGAAAACAGACTGAACCTGAATTATCTTATACAGTAAGAAAGAAATGCAAAGATGGAAGCAAAAGGATGCTAGAAAACTGGTTATGGTGTCTCCTTCCTACAATCTGCAGCCTACAATGATTGCCTACACTGGTATTTCACAAGGAACCTATTGAGATCATTCCAAAAAAACGATTATGCACGAGAAAGATGTGATTGGACTATTACAAATCCTAATAATGGACTGAACGATGATAGCAAAGTATGCAGGAAACAGAAAAAGACGAGACAGATGCTAGTGAAAGACTTTGGATGCACCTATGAAGGTGATTAAGAAAATACTTTGCCATATAGTTTATCATTGAGTGACTACCGCAAACAGCCTTCTTATGCTGAAAAGAAGTGCTATGCTAATTCTGGACATTGCTATTATGTTTCCAGACAGAAGATGACCGGAAAAAGAAATAAAGGCTGATAACTGTCAACACCCAGCTGTTTTTCAAGATGGAACATGGCACTGAGAAAACCTGATTGACTATCAAAGCACCTCACAGTACAAGACACAGATTGTTGCCTACAACTCAGAAAAAGTGGTTAATAGGAAGTTGCAGAAGAAGAGGAATATAGATTTCCTACTGGAGTGAAAAACCATCCTGGAACAATATTCTGTAACAATGAACTTTACAATGACATTTGGTGGCATATAAATTTGAATTCGGAAGAAACACATCAATTAACTAAAGAAACCTTGATGCAATTAATAAATAATAACAATACCGGCTTACTAAGAGCAGATGCCCTGCAAAGAGAATGGAATATAAAAGGCCAGCAAAACCTGTCAGAAACCTGACATCACGGGACACTTGTACTAAAGCACGATTTGCAGCTTTTCTTAAACTCTACATATTATGTACATACCTGCAAAGCAAGGACCTCCTGTAAACATAAAGACAGACATTGATACAACAAGGAATCTGTAATGGTTCTGTTGCAGATGTGATCTACCGTCGTACTCCTTGCTCTTTTGGTATAACTATACCAATGAAAACGTTAAATGGCTCCATAGAATCAAACGACAACGGATTATTGCTATATTCTGGACTTCCAGGAATGTGGTGCATGGACAGAAAAATTATAATTACTAAAGCAATCATGCCATTTTTTTTCCCTGTATCAGAAATGTGTCAGTGACAATGTGTAATATAATACAGATACTATAATTAATGGTATAAGAAACACATAATGTGTTAATTACAAAGGTGGATAGACTTTGTGAATATCTGAAACGCAATTGAAGATTATTGCTAAAATGCCATATGCAGCTGCAGTCTGGCCTACAAACAAATATATTAAACTTGCGTATAAGAGCATAACAGCTAATTACCAAGATGAATAATTGAATCATGATAGTTAAAGATCATATGATTGCAATAACAACTGCAATAATGAATAAGGTTTAAACTTTAGAAGAAAATATAAATGTTCTTATTAAAACAGAAACTACTCGATTTTCGTTTAAGTTTGCAGAGTGGTATAATTAATATAAGTGAAATACTTCAACAGTTAAAAACAGTTAAAACAGGCAGAAACTTTACTTCAACTATCATAAAGTTTATTTATAATGATAAAAATATTCAGTCTGCCAGAGCCAAGGCCAGTCAATGGAAAGTAAAAGAGTATTATGGATTAACCCATCCAGGTGATATACATGATTATTTTGGAAATTGATAAGTTAGGTCACCTATTGCAAACTTGTGAAAAGATGTCAAAGATATAAATTCAACATCCATACCACTCTATGTATATACATTAAAAGACACGTAATCAAATATTTTATCAGTTTTTCAAATACCAAGAAAATTTTATTTGGTTTGTGATGGTTAAAGGTACATAAAACCACCTATACAAAGGTAGTGTTAAAATATAAATACCTTCAATATTGTATTGGAGTGCTTTCTTAACTCACTTTTAGAAATAATAAAAAATTCTAATCATCTTAAGCTACACCCAACAGCCGCTGAAAAATATACTTAAACAATTAAGATTCACATTGTTAAGCAACCAATCTCACAAACGTGACTTTCCACAATGGCTGTCAGATCTTGGTTTAAAAAAAAAATGTTTTCTAAGACAATATTTGAGGGGTTTCTGGTATTTTAAGCCACTAATAACTGTAGTTATTACATTTACTAATAATAACTAGGGAATAAGTTGTCTTCTCCCTAACAGGTCAAAGAAAGATAATTAACGTCATATTTCCAATTAGCAACTATTCTAAATATATTGAGAGATTTTGAATAAAGGAGTATTTTTTACATTTAAAGAGAATGTAATTTTACATACCATTGTGAACAAGGGCGGTAAATACTTTGCTGCTTCAAATTATTCTTTATATCTAAATCATATACAAGGGTGTTTATCTTTAATACAAAACACTAGAAAGATTAACTATGTTACTATTTCATCTATCATTATTATACAAAGTATAACAAATGTAAAGATTTTTCCACAGATTTTACCTGTTAACATTTTTAGCACAACAGCACCTGATGTCAGTGAGATGTCTATCACTGAGATGTTACAAAGATTCCAATACAGCAAAAAGAGGCGTTCTTGAGAATCCACTTCAATTGCTGTATCAACATAACATTTACTATAATGGGATCCATGTCACTTAAGACAATGTCTTGGAAATGCTGTCAATTAATTTATTCCGTAAAAGAGAGTATCCAATCTACACACATCATAAACGGTGTAAAAATGTTTCATGGAAAAAACAAAATAAAAAAAGACAAAGACAAATACCAACGTCATCACCACGGTGATAACAGATGATGCTGATTCAACCAATTCTAGCCAAATATTTGGAAAGCTGGACTCTACAACCAATACTAAACAACTAATACCCGGGTATTCTACAAACACAACCTCCAGCAATGTATCTAAGGAATGTAAACTTCTACAGGCCTTTAAAGACTTTGGATTACAAATACAATTACTATTTTTAATTTTGGATTACAATTCGTATCCGGATCTATCCAAGAATATCTTACTCTGGAACTTGGTGTTCTTTTCAATCCTTTCCCAGACAAAAGCTTTGCTCATTTTAATCAACCACCTTTACAGGCAAAGATCACACTACGGATATTTTACTGTTACAACAATGATCTAAGATGCTGGGAGCATAAAAACCTAAAGACTGTTGGAGAACTTTGGTTCACTAATTTAAGGAAGAAATGTGCTACAATGCCCACAGTTTAATGGAGAGGGTGTTACGGGCAAATGCAAATATTACAAGTTTTAGAATGAAATGTTGTATTTCTTAAACTGTGTACTTTGTCTTTAAGAGATATTGCAAACTGACAAGGTGTTAGAAATGGAACATATTGTTTTTCATAACTGTTTCTTTAAGCAATAACCTCAGTGCATAATATGTATGCGCCATTTTGTCCCAGACGAAACAATACAATAATGCATAAACAAGCTTCAAGGCTATGCTACGACTCTTGCAGTACACAATATACTGTGGTAACCCCAAGTTAATGGAACTTCCCCAAATCCGGGAATCTCCCACGACTGTACACTTACGACTTAGTATAAACAACAGATAACCTATTCAGACTTTAAGATGCCATCTTGAACTAAGTCAGGAAAATTTCCATGACGTATACACCCTTTAGTTATGGCCTTGTATGTTTGCCAAATTAAGGGAGGACCTAAATTGAATAAAGTAAAAGAAGTGTTACTTTTTCATATTTGAACTACAGTAACCTAAAATGGAGACACCTAAGGTATAAATAGGTGTACTTTTAAATGTTAAGACACAGAGGAGAGACTTGGAGACAGACGCTGCTCCATCTTAAAATGACAGAGAGGCTGACATGATGACATGTTCAGAAGGGTATGTTAACCTATTAATGATATTTGCAAGCATGTAATTTAATTTTATAAACTCTGCTATAATGGATTTTATATTTTTATATAATAAATATCCAAAAGACAATCTTGCTTCCAAGACAATCCTTATTTTATATTGTATTCTCAATTATTTATATATGGTAAATAGAGGATCTCTTACTAACTATATAAAATTATGGCTAAGATATCTGTATGGTTAGCCCTACTAAGTTCTATGCTTTAAGACATTATAGTGGTAAATAAGGGAACCGCCAGCGGTTACAGCATGGTGCCGTGGGACTGATGCCTGGCGTAATGGGTAGGTCGACTTACAGTTTGTGAGTCACTTGAACACCATCCACAGCGATAGATTGAAGAAAGAAGGTGGTAGGCCGGAAAAGCCTGTGGCTGGATTCCTGACACAGCTCATGGAGTAATCAGGTAAAATGGCGTCTGGATGACCCGGAAGTGGAAATCATTCTGATGCTGACCTCAAGCGATATGAGTCAGGTAAGGGGTGTCCCTTATATAGGGGAGTGAATTAATTTAAGCCCCTCCCACAAATACAGATAGACTCCCAGGGAAGAGTTCTTGATGTCAAGTGACGATCTTCCATGACAAGACGATGATGACATCTTGAAAGGAGTCTTTAGTGTCCTGATTCATCTGGTTAAACCAAAACGAGAATGTAAAGGGTATTAGATTCCAGATATGGTTGTGTAAAAACAATGAGCTGTCTATCCCCTATGATTAAGTATACCATCATTATTGCAATAGAGCGAATACATTCCTCCCATCTATTGATGCTAACTAAACCATCCCACCCATATGGTATATCTGTATTAAGTGTGAGAAAAACCAACTTAGGCATTAGCACAATAATAACATGTGAATAAAGAGAGAGAAATATACATGAAGACAGAGGGGGGGAAGAGCGAAAGAGAGCAGGGAGGGAAAATACTCGCCTCCTGTCATTATTAAAATTAAGATTATCTGTACACTGAAGCTAGCATAATCTTCAATTTTATCACATGACAGGAGGCTTCGTATTTTGCAATTTCAACGCTGAGAAAGTAGAGCAAAAGCTGGATTAGATGGAGGACGGAAGTAGAACATCCCAAAGGTGGATTCTCTAGTTCAGTCCGCCACTCGTAAAATATCTGGAAGGGAGGCCCCTGCCGTGTAGGCGGAAGAGGCCGCGGCCCCTCGAACTGAGTGTGCTCCAATAGCCTGGTCTATCCCGGCAAGGGCTAATAGCCATCTAACCCATCTGGCCAACGTAGTAACCGAGACTGGATAGTAGGGGCGGACGTAAGAGATGAGAAGTTAACGATTGGAAGTAGGCCGCAACGTCGCGGTGGCTTCCACGTATTGACGAAGAGTAGAGACCACACAGAGCTGAGGGTCTGAGGGAAAAAAGGGGTAAAAAACAGAGGAAGAGTCAGATTTCGTGCGCCTAGAGACCTGGAAGGTTACTCCTGCTGGGCAAAAGGTAAATTCGTTGGCATCAAAAGCGCGTACATCGGACACCGACGAAAGGAGACTAGGCAGAGTAGGAAGGTGAACTTTGCCGTAAGCTGGCGGAGTGATATGTTCTCGTTAGGAGGCCAGTCCTGTAAACACTGTAAGACTATGGCAACGTCCCAAAGTCTTGAGTATTTGGGCTCCAGGGGGCGCCGAAGGCGCATGCCATGGAGGAGTCTACAGATGAGTGGGTTCTGGCCCACTGGTGTCCCTTGAGTCGGCGTATGAGCCGCTGAGATGGCTGAACGTATCACGTTGATGGATCGGTATGACGTCCCGGCTGTGAACAGGGAGGTGAGGGTTCCTGAGAATGGTCGGAGTATCTGGTAGGAGGAGGGGATCCCTGTTCGACAGCTCCAGAAGATCCGGGAACCATGGTTGGCTTTGCCATAGAGGTGTGATGAGGGTCAGTATCACCCTCTGCATGCAGATTCGGTGGAGAACCCTCGTAATCATTGAGAATGGAGCGAATGCGTAAGCCCCGTGTTGTGGCCATTGTTGTAGGAACGTGTCCGTTGCTAGACTCTCCGGATCTGGGAGCCAACTGAAGAAGTCCTTCGTCTGATGGTTGTTGCGGGAGGTAAATAAATCCAGGGAGAAGGGACCCCTTTGTGCTTCTTGAATTGTGAAAATATGAGGGTCTAGTTGCCAGTCCCTCCAGTGGCACAAGTACCAATCCGCTGTCGTGTTGGTTTCTCCTGGTAGGTGTTCCGCTAACAGCGTGATGTTGCGAGGCAGGCAATAATCGAAGATTTCCTTTGTGAGTTTTACTAGTGCTTGGGAGCGGGTGCCTCCAACTCGGTTGATGTATCTTACCGCCGAGACATTGTCCATCCAGAGCAGGATGCAGCAGTTGAATTGTTCTTTTGCCAGACTGCGAATGGCGAACGATCCCGCCAGGAGCTCCAGATAGTTGATGTGCATCGAAAGTTCTTGGGGAGTCCACACTCCCCCCGTGGAGGAGGTGCTGCTGTTGCTCCCCAGCCTGAGCGGCTGGCGTCTGACTCCAATATGAAGTCTGGTTGGTTTCTGAATATCGCCCGGCCGTTCCAGGCCTGCATGCAGTTCAGCCACCAGTGCAGTTCCTCCCGAACCTCGTCCAACATGGGGGCTGGTTGGTCGTATGTTGGGTCTTTGCAAAGGAACTTTGTCTTGAGGCGTTGCATGGCTCTGTAATGTAGGGGTCCAGGAAAGATGGCCTGGAAGGATGACAAAAGGAGGCCCACGATCCGTGCTAGCAGTCATAAAGGTATGGATTTAACTGTGTGGGGACTAGTAATAGTATGCAATCACAATTGGTCACTCACAAATTATTTGATGTGAAAAAGCCTTGAGTATCCACTGTGTTATCCCTCCTCACATTTCATCAGCGAATAGGTATATATAACTCAAAAGAGAAAAATATACAAAATGTAGTGCATTTCCAGAGTATATTAAAAAGTAATTTAATGACTTACATTGAGATATAAAACAAACAGCATGTCACCATAAAGACGTCCTTATGCGTTTCGTCCTTCAGTTGGACTTCCTCAGGGACAGGGTGAAATAAAATACAATAATAGTAATAGCAGCAATCAAAATTATCCCTCCCACAGTCCTTTTATACATCCCCCATTGATTATTCAAAGATTTTCGGCCGGTGTTCAATTTCCATTTCGGCGGCAAAAAGCAGGATGACGTCATCACGTGCGCCGTATGCGTTCCACCTTGCGTTCCACAAACCCGGAAGTGGAATGCAATCGTTTTTTTTTTAAAATTTTATTTGTTTTTTTTTATTTGATTTGCATTTAGCAGATTATCCCCTATTCTATTTGTATATACCTGTTGAAGACAAGAGGAAGTCTTTGGGGATTTACCTGGATACTTCACCTAAATCACAGGGATGTCCTGGTTTGCTTCAAATTGTATATTTTTCACTGGGGTTGTGTTCACATATATTGCTGTTTTTGTTTGTAAAGGTATGGATGTCAGTCGAAGTACCTTCCGAATTTCTCTGCGGATGGTGGCAATTTTTGCGGCCGGAAGGCGTAGAGTGCACGATGTTGAATCTATCTCGAACCCAAGGAATTCGATCGACTGAGCGTGAGTCAGTGATGACTTGGGGCCGTGAGTCGAGTAGGTGTACGGCGTAGTCTGTGTGCCTCTTTAGGGTCCTTGCATCCTCGTCGAATATCAAGATGTCGTCGAGGTAGACAATGCATCTTATGCCTTGGGCCCTCAGTTTCTCCATTACCGGCTTCATCATTTTGGTGAAACACCATGGGGCAGAACTGAGGCAGAACGGGAGACAGGTGAATTGCCAAGGTGTCCCGTGCCAGTAGAAACGGAGATATGAGCGGCTCCTTTCGTGCACAGGGATGGTGAGGTATGCATCCTTTAGGTTTAGAGGCGTAAACCAGTTGTTGTCTCGCAGTAGGTCCTGGAGAAGATGGATAACCTCAATTTTGAAGTGGCGGTACACCACATTGGAATTGAGCTCCTTGAGGGTTGGAATTCCCCGGTTTTCTTCCTGACCAGGAAGATATTGCTGTAGAACCTGGTTGAGTCCGGAGCTGGTTGGATGGCACCCTTGGAGTGTAAGTCCTGAAGTTCCGTGTCTATCAAAAAAGCGTCTGAAAACTGAATCCGGCGTGGTGGGGCCTGTTGGAGTGGCCTCATCTCGAATTCTATTTGATAGCCCCGCACTGTCCGAAGTATCCATGTGTCGGAGGATAGGCATCATCTGCCATGTCCATGATCCTCGCCAATGGCCCGATGGCATCTAGTAAAACTACTAGACGCCATCGGGCCATTGGCGAGGATCATGGACATGGCAGATGATGCCTATCCTCCTGGGCTCCCTTAAAGCCACGTTCCACACCCTTGCATGGGTCCCGACCCCCGCGGGACATGAATGTGGTCATAAAGGGGTCGAGGGTGTGTTCTACCTTATCTGGTAGGCTCGGGCGAGGACATTCAGATCTCATACTGTGACGAGAGCAATGCATTGGAGAAGCCTGGTTGCTCGCCTGTTGCCTTTGGATTATGGCCCCATGTTAAAAGGCTTGATTTTCCCCTACAAAGACAAGAAAGCCGGGTCATTTGGTGCTTGCCCTGTTTGAGCAGTGATACCCCAGATAGCTATGCCATGGAGCCCATTCGTATAATGAAATACTATGGGAAAGACTATGGCTCCATGGCAATTGAACTGTATGTGTGTGCTCTGAGCGCCATTCAGTAATAATGTGCGCTCAGACCTAAGCTATCTGGGCATATGTCGCATGTCTGTATTTTATGTCATAAGTGTATTTTATTGTATTTTACTGTTTTTTTGCTGCCATGTGTTCAGTGGAGTTTTGCCTCTGTCTTTGGAAATAATTGGATTACTTCTAATTATCTCCAGGATAGAAGACTCTGTGGAACTGGTTTCGGGCAGAAAAGCCATGCTTCCTGTGGTCACAAAGGACTACGATCTATCTTTTGAACCACTGGACCAATTTGTATGATTTTGACGTATGGTTGTATTTGGAGTATGCTGATTCTGAAAATGTAAGTTTTATGTGAATGTGATGCATACTTTTCAAGTTATGAATAATGTGGAAAAATTGTATTTCTCTGCTTGTGCTAAATTACATTACCCATTGTGTAAGGTAATTGAATCACATGCAGATGGGAAGAATTTGTGTGGGAGTGTCTGAGTATATTGTATGTGTTTATTGGTTGTGTTCCAAAACCCTGTGGGTGGTACTAATGTGTAAGAATGTGTACATAAGCATAATAAACCCACAGCTCTGTTTGTTCACTGCTTGACCTTCAACACGGAGCTTTGTCTCATTCTTGGGGGGATTTATTGTATGCCGTTCCAGTTCGACTGCTAGGAGTGTAAACCTATTCCTATGGTTTTTCCTATTCGGCTGTTTACAGCATTCATATGGTTTCCTGTTCGGCGGATTGGTGTTCTGCAGTAGCTGTGCCTGTGTCTCTGGAAGGGAAGATCTACTAAACGGCGTTTTAACCCTTTTATGCCTGGGGGTGCCGTTACACATACGCTTTCTCACTTCTTTGTCCAGAGACTTCCAGAGCCAGAAGTGCATGAATCTGGTCAAGTGTTCGGTTGGCGTCCATTCTTCCGAACGGGGATGGCGAATGTTCCTAGGATCGAACATTCAGAGGCCAAAATTGTCCAGGAATATTTCTGAACCCTCTTGTGGGGTGTCCATTGTTGTGGCCACGGAGTCCTGGGGCTCACCCAGGGTCTGTTCCCCTATGAGATAAGGGTCAGTCTTGGCAGCGGAGTCCCAGTCAGACTCCTCCTGGTCGGAGGCAGCCGTCTGCCATTCATCAACCACGGCTAGAGCATGTGATGGACCTGCGTCCTCTTCCATAGAGGAAGCCTGAGTGGGTTTTTGGGACGATCTGCTCGTGTCTTGTCTGCGTTTAGCAGGGGCCTTTCCTTTGGATTTACGTGGTCCCATAGCCTCGCCTTTCCAATGGTGCTTAGGGGGGTGGGAGCGTTCCCTGGAGGAATCAGAGTCTTCAGATTCCGCCCCATAATGAGCCCGTTTGGGAATGGGCTTAGATGTGTCTTGTTCCAATTGGAACGACTTAGCCAAAGCCTTTTCCATGGACGCAGCTACTGCTGCTGCAATCATGGCCTGGAGATCTGAGGGATTTTGGGATTCTTACATGATGTTAATCACAGTCGGGGCTCACCCGGTGAATATGCGTGAGGGCACTTGTGGCAAAAAATGGAGAGGCCTAGGGACCAGGGGGGGGTATAGAAATAGGTAATGGTTAACCTGAAAGTGTTATATGACTGGTAGGTCAAGCGAGGGCTGTCACTGGGGCTCACCCAGGAATTTGGAATCCTGCATAGACAGGTCCGTTCAGCAGCACATGAATGGGGGCTCACCCCTGCCAGAATAAGGGTAATCAAACTGGCTGATACTGACCCAAAGTGCAAAGCACTAACCTGATACTGGTCCCACAGTGAGCTAATAAGGATGCAAAGTTCAGGAGTGTATTCCAGAGTATCTGGCAGTAGTAATAGACTGGAGTCTGCAACAGGACAGTAGTAGCCATTTAAATGGCCGCTGGACTGAAAGCAGTAAGAAATGGGAGGTTTAGTACCTTCCTTAGATGAAAGGGCGTCAAAAATTACACGAACGTACGTACGAATCAGCCGAACGCGAGCGCCAATAGGTGGTTCAAGCATTCAGCTAATACGCGCAAACACGAGCGCCTAATACAAGGCAATCGCGGGGGTTTTGTCGAACGCTAAGTGTTCGGCAAAGGAATCAAGCCTATGCGAATGGGTGAACAGAAAGTGCCATTAGCGAGGCGAAAATGATGTGCGAATGAAGCTTAAGGCGGGAAAAGGCCGCGGAGAGGTCTGACACTGGGAAGTATAGGTGAAGACAGCGAGAGTGCCGGTAAGACTTCCTATAAAGGGTTAGGCTAATAAAAGCAGTAAAAAAAGGTCCCAGAGCCAAAGGGGTGGGGAGGGGAAAGCCCCCAAAGGTAACAATAGTAGTAGGATAGTAGATAATAGTTCAGAAATAGATATGACAAATAGTGTAAGGACAGGGAAACCAAGTCTGTACTTATCTTGTGATGGAGCAGCACAGAAAGAGGAAATGATGTCATACGTTACACCTCTTATACTCTATACTGCATTGTGATTGGTTCTCAGTTATGTCACTCTTTTCTTTGCTGCTATGGAGTTAGTAAAGAAAGATTATGCAAAATACGAAGCCTCCTGTCATGTGATAAAATTCCTGATTTTCAATCAACAGCTAGCATAACTTACAATATGGAAATTATCACTGTTTTATAAAACTTTTCTTATATAGTGGACTGTCTGTCTGTGTCATGAATGTTTTCATTAATCCATAATGCAATTTTCTTTGTATTCTTGGAATTAGACTTCAAAATCTATTAGTAATATAATAGCAAGTCTTTTTTTTATCGCTCTGTCTTATCACTTTTCTTTTGACATCATTTTGCATTAATCTCTTTCCTGCGCATGCATACTAAGCAGCTACAAAGAGAACATACCCCCCTGCCTGCAATCCACTGTCCTGGAACTAATGGACTATGCTATGCTGGTGTATTAGGCATATCAGGGAGTTTACCAAATATGTATATTTGTTCTCTTATGATATTAATTAAGATCCACAATTTCAGCATTGTTTGCTAATTATGATGTACCTTGCACCTGAACTCAAAGTGCTTTGTTCACATTAAAATCATCTCTAATGATGATCTCTTTCTGAGTCTGGGCTACAAATAGCTCAATAGATTCTTGATATTTCAAGACTTGTGCCATGACAAAGTATTGTGTCTTCTCTTACGTATAAGAGGTTACCTAGGTATTTATTATTTTATAGTTAAAGCTTACAAGTACAAGTCCCTTCGTGGTCACCAATTGTAACCACAGGTGGTTCCCTTATTTACCACTATAATGTCTTAAAGCATAGAACTTAGTAGGGCTAACCATACAGATATCTTAGCCATAATTTTATATAGTTAGTAAGAGATCCTCTATTTAACATATATAAATAATTGAGAATACAATATAATACTAGAAAAGGTACAATTTCTGGGGAAATTATGTGAAGTGTTCTTGCCTCCACCAGTAGTCTACAACTGGAGTGGGCGGAGTAACTGTTATTATTTACATAGCACATTTAATTGCAACACTGTTGCACAGTTACATTAAACCATACATTTATAAAAACATTAGCAGGTGTTCAAAAGGCCCTGTCTATGACATCACTTGCTGCTGCAGCCTGGCACAGGTCAGAGTATTTTGGCGGTTGCCATCTTCAAACGGTCATATTTTAAAACCTATAAATCCTACAGCGAATAGCTTTATATTGTGGGAATCACAAGACCCAGACCTACATTTTGATGCATAGTATGTCTCTGAAGTATTAAAAATGAAGGCACAGTCGCAGTTTAGAAATTGCCCTTCAAATTTGGGAATTGCAGAGTGGAGTTTCAATGAATGTCAATGGACGGCGTTAGTTGCAAACAAATGATTATATTGTGAAAACTATCAGGACTATGGCTTAGCCGTTGACATGTTTAGTGGCAGCAGGGATAGCTGAACGTTTTCATATAAGATTTGTGTAGGTGGGCCTGAAAATAAGGGAGTGGTGGCAGTTTAGAAATCATGTCCTGATTTTTCAGCTTTTGCCAGCTCCCACTCTAGCTTTGCCATTCATTCCTATGGGACAAATTTCACCACAAGAATGACGATATTCCGTGAACCATGCGGCGAAACGTTCCACAAAGTAATAGCAATCCGATCGGGAACAATCTACACGTTTTGGTAAATTTTTGTCTATGTAGTGTAAAAACTGTTCGGAGGAGTTAGGGTGGCAAATTTGGCTATAATAAGAATAGTAATATATATGTGAGATAACATTAAGTGGTCTTGCTATGCAAGAACACTTAATAAGGATTGTCTTGGAAGCAATAGTTTTGTCTTTTTGGATATTTATTATATAAAAATATAAATATAAAATCTATTATAGCAGAGTTTATAAGATTAAATTAAATGCTTGCAAATATCATTAATAGGTTAACATACCCTTCTGAACATGTCATCATGTCAGCCTCTCTGTCATTTTAAGATGGAGCAGCGTCTGTCTCCAAGTCTCTCCTCTGTGTCTTAACATTTAAAAGTACACCTATTTATACCTTAGGTGTCTCCATTTTAGGGTTACCTTAGTTCATATATGAATAAGTAACACTTCTTTTACTTTATTCATTTTAGGACCTCCCTTACCTTGGCAAACATACAAGGCCATAACTAAAGGGTGCATACGTCATGGAAATTTTCCTGACTTAGTTCAAGATGGCATCTTAAAGTCTGAATAGCTTATCTGTTGTTTAAACTAAGTCGTAAGTGTACAGTCATGGGAGATTCCCGGATTTGGGGAAGTTCCATTAACTTGGGGTTTCCACAGTATATTGTGTACTGTAAGAGTCGTAGTATAGCCTTGAAGCTTGATTATGCATTATTGTAATTCGTCTGGGACAAAATGGCACAAACATATTATGCACTGAGGTTATTGCTTAAAGAAACATCTAGGAAAAACAATATGTTCCATTTCTAACACCTTGTCAATTTGCAATATATCTTAAAGACAGAGTACACAGTTTAAGAAATACAACATTTCATTCTAAAACTTGTAATATTTGCATTTGCCTATAACAGTGGTTCAAGCCCACCCAGGGACGTGAGTTTACTGTGTACAAGCTGACACAGGCGCAGTAGTTTTTTCTCTAAGAAGTTAAAAATAAGTCTGTAGGAATCAAACTGAAAAACAGTGGCTGTATGCTGATTAACCTAAGTAGAGATGCTTCTCAAAACCATGTCTAAAAGGTGGGGCAAAGACTTTTCTGTGACAATGGTTTCAATTTGAAATGTCACCACAAACTTTTTGAGAAGTGAGTGGGAACACTACCCATTGGAAATTTGGATCGGTCAAAGAAAAGATTAGAAGGACACTGCTCGTATCATTTGTCCTCGGGGACATGTCTTGAATTATTTCAAACACATATCCTCCTGCATAAGCTTGTAAATTCAAACCCACTCCAGGACCGTGCATTTTCAATATGGGAGGGGCCAAGCACGTGTTAGCCAAGAAGCCAAAAGCACAAAATTCCATATTTTTCCCACAAAAAAACAACAAAAAACATGGAACCCAGAGCAATATTGGACAAACATGTTAAAAGCAGTGGAAGACAGCACGATTTGTGTTTTTTTTTCAATGAAAATGTTTTGAAATTTGACCATTCAAGCAAACATGTGAAATGATGAGACAATGTAATTTTACTTTAAGCTTAGAGTCCAGATACAAGCAATTAACTTTAAAACATGACAGCATCAATCTTATGATCAAGTGACAGGCACGAAAAGTTTAGTGTTTCAACCCCACTTTAGAATGATTCATTCCTAACATGAAATGGGCAAAGCATACATAGACCAAAAAGAAAAGAGTGAAAAAGGTAAAAAAATGTGAAATAATCTTTACCTTTCCTGCGAAAAATCCTTACATGCACACCCCAACTGCAGATTGAAGAGAAAAATAAATAAATCATTAAATACGTGAAAAGAGGACAAAAGAAGACTTCCATGAAAACAGTCTAAAATCTGTTTAATCGCAGATATGTTGAAAGAGTGGAAAAATGCAAAATCTCTTGAAACTAGCAAACGACCACCCTTTGACTCAAAACCAAGAAAAGCTGAGATAAGAATGGTAAGAAAACAAAAATAATGAGAAACCACAGAAGAGCAAATTTCTCTCAACAAATGGTGTGAAATTTGACTGCCAGTTAAATCTCAAAGATTACACAAAACCCAAGCAAAACACTTTAGCAGAGGATGGTTTCGATCCATCGACCTCTGGGTTATGGGCCCAGCACGCTTCCGCTGCGCCACTCTGCTGATGCTTAAAGGTTCATCCTCCTCACAGCTATCTCTACTTCTTACCGGAAGCAGTGTTAAAGTGGGAACTGTATAAGTGGGGAGATAGCGAGAGACAAAAATCCTGCAACTCTGCAGATCTGAGCACTTTCTGCAAGCGCTGTCTCTGTGGCGCAATCAGTTAGCGCATTCGGCTGTTAACCGAAAGGTTGGTGGTTCAAGCCCACCCAGGGACGTGAGTTTACTGTGTACAAGCTGACACGGGTGCAGTTGCTTTTTCTCTAAGAAGTTAAAAATAAGCCTGTAGTAATCAAACTGAAAAACAGTGGGTGTATGCTGATTAACCTAAGTAGAGATGCTTCTCAAAACCATGTCTGAAAGGTGGGGCAAAGACTTTTCTGTGACAATGGTTTCAATTTGAAACGTCACCACAAACTTTTTGAGAAGTGAGCGGGAACACTACCCATTGGAAATTTGGATCGGTCAAAGAAAAGATTAGAAGGACACTGCTCGTATCATTTGTTCGGGGACATGTCAAACACATATCATCCTGCATAAGCTTGTAAATTCAAACCCACTCCAGGACCGTGCATTTTCAATATGGGAGGGGCCAAGCACGCGTTAGCCAAGAAGCCAAAAGCACAAAATTCCATATTTTTCCCACAAAAAAACAACAAAAAACATGGAACCCAGAGCAATATTGGACAAACATGTTAAAAGCAGTGGAAGACAGCACGATTTGTGTTTTTTTTTCAATGTAAATGTTTTGAAATTTGACCATTCAAGCAAACATGTGAAATGATGAGACAATGCAATTTTACTTTAAGCTTAGAGTCCAGATACAAGCAATTAACTTTAAAACATGACAGCATCAATCTTATGATCAAGTGACAGGCACCAAAAGTTTAGTGTTTCAACCCCACTCTAGAATGATTCATTCCTAACATGAAATGGGCAAAGCATACACAGACCAAAAAGAAAAGAGTGAAAAAGGTAAAAAAATGTGAAATAACCTTTACCTTTCCTGCGAAAAACCCTTACATGCACACCCCAACTGCAGATTGAAGAGAAAAATAAATAATTCATTAAATACGTGAAAAGAGGACAAAAGAAGATTTCCATTAAAAAAAAAAAAATAGTAAGGTGTGTATTTGTATTTTCACTTTTCCAGATTGGTCTCCAGAAATCTTCTAAATCAGCTCACTGCAAGAAAGAACAATAGGTTAGGTGAGGAATCGTGTTACAGGAAAGAGTCGGTATATTCAAAAGGTAGAATATAGATTATGTAAAGATGGCAAAGCATCATGGGAAATTCATTTCTTCTACCAGTCTAGAAACACTCTGGAACACAATAGTGGACTGATATATATCTTGCTCCTACAATACCAATATCTTAAATTTTACCCCTCCCAGTATAGTACATATGACAAGACAAATAGAAGGTGCTTTGCAAACTTGTGTATTTGTGCATTATTAATTATATTATTATATATGTTACAGAATATCATAAGCTATAATAGTACCATTTTAAGGCCAAATGTTTCCAGAACTCCAAAACTGCATTATGTTCACTTACTCTATGCTTCAATCATTATGTAAAATAAAAAAATACAAATAATGTAGCGCCTGTGAGGAATAGATATAGAAATAAAAAATAAATAAAATAAATTTATAAAATAACTTTGAAAAAAGTCCAGGTAACTTAACACTAGTCCAAGTGAGGTAGTTCAAAGTGATAGGGGAGGGTCTTTTTGAAACAGCAGACTTGTTTTGATAGTAGTGGTATCACAGAATAAAACTTGGAATCCAATAGGACATGTAGAGAATATATATACACACACTGTGTTACAGAATGTATATAAATGAAATACTACTCACAATATCCAGAGCTAAAATCCAGCACTGGATTAGAAAGCATGAGGTGGAACAATCTCCACTCAAGGATATACAGTATGTAGTTCATCAGGCTTTCAGTCATGTGTAGCAGCAGAGTAATCCAACCCAGATTAGTCCCAGATTTGGTCTTTCAGCTAAATTTAATAATACTAAGTAAAGATTTCTTAGTATTAGTAAATTCTGTAAATAGTATCCCCCCTCCTGAGCCCCAACCCGTGCCGCGCGAGTGGGGGCTTTTAAACTGAATGGGGGACCTAGCGTCCCTTACTCAGCCCCCACCCCTGAGCGGTGGGTGGGGGCTCTAAATAACAATGGGGTGGGACCTATTATCCTCCCCCCAGCACCCACCCCTGAGCGGCGGGTGGAAGCCCTAAATACGAACGTGGGGGGGGACCTATTGTCCACCCCTGGCCCTTAGCGGTGGGTGAGGGCCCTAAATAACAATGAGGGGTGGGGACCTATTGTCCTCCCCCTGGCCCCCATACCTGAGCGGCGGGTGGAGGCCCTAAATGAGAATGTGGGGGAGACCTATTGTCCTCTCTCTTGTGAAGGGATAACCCCATCACCAGTCGGCTAAGTGTACTGTAACAAGAACCCCAGTTTTACCATTATAATGGATGCATATGACTCTGAACAAAGACTATTCATTTGTTTTGCCTTCATTTGAAACGACTAATCATGTATTTGACTATGCCGTTCATATGCCGAATTTCTGTCGAACGACTGTCACCCAGAACAGGAGTGTGGCACCAATTAACCTTCTTGACCTGTGGAAACTGCAAACACCTTAACATTCTAATGGTTTCACATGGTGGTCGGCGTTTGTTTATGTGAACACGTGGCGGCGGCCATTTTGTTTAGTCCAACGCACTCAGCGGTATTTTGTCGTCGACCGCGTGGAACTGATCCCTGCTGCCTTTTTCCATGAACACCACTGAACTTCTACCTTCTGTGCGTTCGACTAAAATCATATGAACGAGGCGCTAATTCGTACAGTTATTCATCCGAACCAGCTGCATCCAATAAAGGTGGGCACAAATGGCCACGTTCATGCATCTTATACTTATAAGCAAGGGAAGATAGACTAACCACAGAGACTGAAATTGTGGAACTATTTTGGGCAGAGAAAACATGCAAACAGTCGGTCACATCCACATTTTCACTAACTCCCGAACCCTTGGTCTTATTCATGCCATTTTTGGATATGTTATTCCACTGAATGTACTGGTTGTGAACATGTGACTTGTGTTAAAATATTGTGTGTAATTTGAAAGTTATGAAAAATGTGGAAAAGGTATATTTTTTTAACTTGGAGATAATTGAGCTGATATACCACTTAACTCAATTATCTCCTAAGCAGAGGGGAGGAATGTATTGAAATTACTGGGTGTGTTTTTACTGTACCATTGTGACGGATTGGCTGTTGTAATTGCATTGTTGGTGCCCCACCAGGTCCAGTGGGTGGGACATTACTATAAAATCCTGCATAAAAGCAGCTGCTGTGTGGTCATTAAAGCCAGTACTACTTAACCCTTCAAAACGTAGCCTCATCTCGTTATTGAAAGGGAACTTGCTCAGCTTAATCACTAGCTCTTAAGAGCTCTTCCTCTCTACTGCTCCAAGGATTCAGCGGATGGGATCTCACCTCTCCACTACAGCCCAGCACCTTGCCTGGAGGAAGGACGTCTCCAAAGGCAGATAACCCTCTACAACCTGGGTAGCTGTTACATGTACTCCCTGCTATCAGTTTTCCCCAGTCATTCGTTTCTTTTTGTGGTTCCATTTGTTAAGTTGTTAGTTTCCAGAAACTGAAACCACCCCAGAGACTAATTAGAACTCACACCATGTATCTATATGAAAACTGCTAGGTGGCCACCCTTTCATGCATATGAATACACATGGTGAGAACAATGGGTGGCGGCCATCTTGTCTCCCAAACGCTGCCTGCGGGACTTGGTCATCGAGTGCCTGGAACTCCAATCTTTACTTAGTATTAGTAAATTTGGCTGAAATACTAATTTAGGTATTTCAGCCTTTTGGTAGATAGCTCCCTAGTAGTGTGGGAATTAGGGAGTTATCTACAAAGCGGCTGTAAGACGCAAACGTGGCACGAATAGGATCAGAGTTTCATTCATTCGAATGAAATGCCGATCCAGACAACAAACAAAGTCCTGAAATGCGCCCTAACATGAATTAACAAACTGTTCTCATTCTGTTAGGATGCAATTCGGTAGTTTCGCCGGTGTTCTGTCTAAATGACAGGATGTTCGGTAAAAGTCAAAGGAGGCATTGCGGGAACACGGAGGAAAGGTGAGAATTGTGGGGAAATTTCTCTGACCACTGAAAATGAAACAAACTTTGCTCCTCCGCTGGTCAGAGATGGTCAGTCGTAGGAAACCTCCATAAGACAAACGGTCCCTACTTTGTCTTATGTTTTAAAGAAAACTAGAGCAGAGAGGAACAAGTGAAGAATAGATCCTGAGAGAGGGAGAGAAGAGAAAGCGATTAAAGAAAGGTAAGTTTGGCATGACAGTGTCGCTTTAAGTAAAGGAGGCGAATATGTTGCATTAAACTCTCTTTACTGAACTCCAGAAGCACAGATTTAACAATAAAGTTTAATTTAAAAAAAAAACATATTGCAACAGGGTACAAAAGGTCCCTCTTCTTTAGCTCTCCCGCTTTCTTTGATGCGATATAACAAGAAATACATCCTTAAAATACAATAAACAACAACAATAATGACAACAATGAAGATTCAGACTGTAAATGATCTGAATCTTGAATGGAGAGTTTTTTGTTGAGTGCGAAAACGATCCCATGCATTGATCCATGAAGGTGAATCAAACTGAAATGAAACAAAAAGATGTGAAAGGGATTTGGAAATTAACTGTTTGTCGTATATACATTAATATATATTCAAATTTTATCTAAAATAATCACAAATCTCAATATGTGTGATAGTAACTGAAATCACCTAATAACCAAATAAACACACCTACAATGTATTCAAATCTTTATTGAAGTGAAAAACAAAGAATCATATAAACTGGGAGGGGAGAAAGAAGGGTGGGAAAATATTCGCCTCCTGTCCTTAATACAATTAAGATTAAAGGTACACTGCGTTAGCATAATCTAGAATTTTGAAACATAGAATGTGACGGCAGATAAGAACCATTCGGCCCATCTAGTCTGCCAAATTTTCAAAATACTTTAATTAGTCCCTGGCCTTAACTTACGTCTAGAATAGCCTTATGCCTGTCAGCGCTCTCTCAATTACCTTGTCGGTGCGCCGAACTGCTGACGCAGAGAGAGGCTCCATTCAGCCTCAGAGACGCCGGCCGCTATGAGTCCGCCCCTTTTGATGGCTCATGCGTGCCGGCATCATGAAGTCAGGTTAGCTCTATACAGCAGAGCTCAACACACACGTACCTTTTAGGGGTAGGCTAGGCTAAACACGCCCCCAATCATGTAAAAGAGCAGCAAAGAAAGAGGGAGAGCTAAAGGGGAGGGGCCTTTTATACGATGTTGCAATATGTTTTCTTCATTAAACTTTATTGTTAAATTTGTGCTGCTGGAGTTTAGTAAAGAGAGTTTAATGCAAAATATGAAGCCTCCTGTCATGTTATAAAATTTGTTGCTATTTCATATCTGTTCCTTACCAAAATTATATTGTAGATGGAATCCACCTGCACTCTTTAAGCCATCACTGTGAAAATGTATTACAACTACATTTTGTGTCGATACCATAGCAGAAGGTGCAGCAAACCCACAGAATATGCCCAGAAGTGCCCCATTTAAGGAGGTTCCATCAGATATCTTCAAGTAGTCACAGACGCAGGAACAAGTAAATTTGCAATATTCTATTTGAAACCTAATGAATTTCAGAGACACCTAAAAGATAAAGGCAAACATTTACAAGAGAATATTTCTAGAGTTGCCTTTGATTTGTGACAAACTCAACATGATCTCCTTACCTTCCAACCTACGTACAGATGGACTGTGTGTGTCATTATAACTTCATAAAAGCACAGGTTAGATTCGGAAGCAGTGTAAAATTATATTTTTTGTCTTTCACTGATCTCACACAAGTTTAATCTTTAGTTCAGTGTATGTGCAGATTGTGAATATGTCACGCAACCCCTCAAGAAAACATGTACATATGTCGCAGGTCCATTATGCTTAAATCTAACAGGAGGAAAGGGGACCTAAACTAGATTACTGTTATGATAATGTATCAGATGTGGTAAGCAAGTTTAGTGATTTAACTGTAAATGTCATTAACGCTATAGCCAGATCTATGATAACACATTCTGCTTGCATTTAGGAAATCTAATTCGGGAACACAAATGTGTATTACTTACCCTATGGTGTTAAAACCACCAGTTAGGTGGCTTGCCCTCCCTTAGCCCCCTTAAATGGTAATAACACTTGCCTTATTTCCTACTGGTGCTGGGCCCGCCCCAGATAGCATCATTATCAGAATTCATGATCTCAGCCAATCCAATTCTATTCCATAGAGAAAGGAGGCGGGAAGGATCTGGGGCCAAACACTGTCTTGGCCAATTAGACACTCCTCCTCATAGAGATGCATTGAATCAATGCATTCCCATGCAGAGCATGGGGACAATAAACAGCAGTTCTGCACACTGTGCAGCACTGCCCAGGAAGCACCTCCAGGGACCATCTGAGGAGTGGCAAATGGGGATGCCCCTAGGGGGCAATGTAAACACTGCCTTTTCTCTGAAAACACTGCCTTTTTCATTTTTACATGAAAATGCCTGCAGGGACTGATTATATTGACCAGATCAACTACATTAAGCTGTAGTTGTTCTGGTGACCATAGTGTCCCTATAACTAAGTATATAAACTCACACTGTACTTCACCATTTTTCAGTATTGCTCGGACATTTAAATACAAAGTAGTATCTGGTGCTAAAAATGAGGACAGCATTGCAGGGTTAGATTTTAGCAGTTATTTAAAACCAGCTGTGCCAGTAAATTCATCTTTGCGTTAAAATAGGATCAAGAAAATTCATGATCCAGGAGCAAACTCTGCTCCAAGTTTACAGTAGAAACTGCCCAACATTTAGTAGAGAATATTCCTGCTGGGTAGATAGCCTGACGTGGTACATCTTCTACTACACAGACAATACCAGCTGCCTCCTTCTCTATCATCCCCTCTGATTGCTTCCCTATCTTTAGGCATTCACCCCTAGTTTTTTTCATTTTTATTCATGAAATGACTTATGCTCATGGCTCTCAATGTGCTGCTTACTGCCTGCCAACCTGTATGTTTCCTAGAGAGGCTGGCAGATTAGAGAGCGTTTTTCTCTACTTTGGGGGTGACAGTTTGTGTTTGAGCATAGGCTTCCATTAATTGTGAAATAAAATACACGTAGTAAGCTGCTGGCCAATAAATCATGGGGTGGAATGAAACAAGCTATGATTCAGTTTGGTAATGTGGGCATGTTTATTTGGGTTATTCTTCATTTTTCTAAAAGTGTAATGTAGTTATCAAATGTATATTTTCCTAATATATATAGTAAATACCAGCTTTAAATATTGGACACATTACATTTGCATCACTCACTAAGTCTCTGTATGGTGAACATGCTGGGGATGCAGGTTTACTTTATTATGTGTTGCATAAAATAATGTACTAAAATAGTAATAAAAATATAAAATAATATAGTCACTGCATGTGATATCTTAAGCAATGTTTGTTTTTATCTGATTTAGCAGAAACCATGCAAAAATAAAAATAAAATTATACCAGGAGTTCCCTGGCACTCCCCTATTAGAAGTGGTAAAACTGTATTAGAACTGGAACACTGCCTTCACTACATTCCACAGAGCTGAAATCTCATGCTTGGGAGCTTCCAGTATTTCTCCTGAGCAAAACTCTGCAGTTCTAGGCTAGTTCATTAGCAGAGAATGGCTGTTGATAGATTTCAACCAAGCTTAGCAGGTAAGAAGTCAAACCATTCAAAAATAATGTACTGATGGGAGATGCCTGTGCCTTTCTGTCACCATAACCACTATAGGTCAGTGTAGTAGAGTGTTCCTTATAGTGATCCTTTAACCACTAGACTATAGGTGAACACTAAGTATTACTGCTTAGTTTCAACACCATCACTATGTTTAATAATGATAATATGCCATCCAATAGCAACTTGACTTGTGCATTCATTTTCACCCGAAGTTAGGTCAATCGTAGTTTTTACAGACCAAAGGGGTATTCCCACAAGAGCTGGTATAGTCTGTCAGGAATGTACCTAGAACATAAATTAGAACTCCGATAGTATAATACTGATATGTATTAAAGTCTATATATATATATATATATATATTATATGGATTAACTCACATTTTCCTGAGCTATGAACCAGTTCATAGCTCAGGAAAATGTGAGTTAATCCAAGGACTTTAATATATATCAGTATTATACTATTGGAGTTCTAATTTATGGTCTAGGAACATTCCTTACAGAATATACCAGCTCTTGTGGGAATACCCCTTGGGTCTGTAAAAACTCTTTTTTATATATATATATATAGCGCTACACCTTTTTTTGTGTTTTTGTTTATGTGATTGGTGTAAGAGGAAAGCCTTCACTGGGTGTCACAGCAGCTATTATATATAATTGGTATATAACATTATTATCTATTATATTTATTGCATATCTAGCGCCAGTATATATTTCCATGTTTTTTCTTAGGTTAATCATAGGGTCATCCAAATTCTGTAACTCTTTGCCATTTGGACGTATGACTAATTGACTCGCACAAACGATGAGCATGCTAGTTTGATTTGTGATTCAGAGCTTCATCTGAGATGACTGATGGGAAAAACAGTGGTTAGTGTATAGTCATAAATTTACTCATAGATCAAGTGAGAAATGACCAGAAGAGAGGAAAAAGGAGAATTAGCAAAAAAAAAATCTATATTTATATGTTATTTATTTAATAAATATGCTTAATAAATGTGACGGAATAACCCAATCACTTGTTTAAAAACTTCAAACTTTTCATCCGTTCTGGAGCTATTAATTCGGGAGGACCACCCTAGTACCTCATAAGAACCCTGACAAATCCATTAACATATCTGTGAAACCGCAAGGGAAGTAATTAATAAGTGCTTTCCCTAGGTGGCCGCCATTTCGTGTAACCGAACACACATGGTCGACAAAAGCATGGCCATCTTGTCTCCTGAATGCAGGCAGCAGTACATTGAGCGTCTGGAACTCTTTTCAGCTATATACTCGCATGAACCTCGGTAAAGATTGTACCGCTGCCCGTCCTACTTCCCAACCAGCTATTCTAGCGATGTTTGGGAGACATGAACTACTGAATAGGGGAACATTTGCTTCCTGAAAAAAAGGTATCTGTTATATGATATTCGCACAGGAACCCCTGAACTGAGACTGGCCGTTGCAAACATTTCCATGGAACAGTTTTGGGCTTGCACCTCATGGCCGGGCAGTCAAAACTTTACCCCAGTGGCGATTCTATTCTACCGAAACCGTTCTGAGTGCAATTTGGTCAGCTTAGGCGCTCAGATCAAGGCTTTTTCTGGGATATGACTCTTGTGGGGTTCCTGTTAATATCTGGGATACTTTTGGGGTGTTTTGTGTATAACTTATGTATGTATTCCTGTACCTGGGAGATATTGAATTACAAAGTTTTAGACTCAATTATATCCCAGACATAAAGGCGCTGGGGAGGAGTTTATGTTTTGTATGGAGACCCAATGCTGAGGGTTTGTGTATAAATTATGTCTGTCTGTTTGGCCTAATAAACCAGATCTAATCCCAACATTCAGTCTCAACTAATGTATTGGGGGAGGGAAGGTATACCAGCTATAATCACTTCAACAGTCGGATAGAGCTACTTCACACTAGGGAAAGGGAATCTGTGGCGATGATACTCTGGTGGTCCACCACAATAAATATATCAAATTAAGATAGTTTATTGTGGTATTAAATGGAATGAGAAAGGTGAATGACAGAACTGAATAGCAATAGATATTAATGCAAAAAAGAATACTACTACCGAGAATTAACAACTACAAAACAGTTAACACAATTATCATGGATAGTCCCGAACTATGCAGATGTTGCCCTAATATGCAGATTAGGCCAAATAAATAATGCTTTATATGGAATGACAAAGGTGAATGACACCACTGAATGTTTTTAGACACTAAAAGAAAACTTCAAGAACCATAAATACTACATCGTGCAGTTGTGGTTATGGTGAAAGGAGTGCCACTATCTGCCTCCATGACAGTCTTTGAATCCACTTCTGTTTCAGTTTTTATGAGTTATATCTTTGGCCATTTGGTTGTCATTCGGTGGAATGCAGCAATCATCTTGCTTAATCTTAGTGTCATAATCTGTCACTCTGTTTATGGAATGCACATGGTAATTACTTATGTGGACTGTTTTGTAGGTTTTAATGCACAGTGGTTTTAGTTTTTTTTCTGTAAATTTCTATGGGCATGTGTGTCATTCCATCGAAAGCAGCAATAATCTCACTTAATCTGGGTGTCAGAATCTTTCACTGTATTTATGGAGTACCCAAGACAGTTATTTATGTTGTCTGTTTTTTAAATTTTTATCCACTGCAATGTATATGTTTTATTTAATCATTTCTATCATTTATTCTATCAAATATCACCCCAAAATTGTATAATCTATAAAATACAAGATCAAAATGTCACTTACATTATTCCAATATACTCAGTCTAGAGTAGAAACTCATATTTTTAATCTACTGTGGCAACACCGCTATCTGCCTATAGATCTAACGTATGGAATTCAGGATCAGAGCTAGCTTCTTCACTATATCTTTCACCTCCGAAAGTAAGTTTTGTACAGATAATCTAAATGTATTCTACCAGCCTATAGTTCTTTAAATGATCTATGTGTCTTATGTTTTTTTACTATTTTGTATATAAATAATAGAATATGGGATTGAAATTGGGTTGAATTGGTCTGGGTGCAGTGCTGCTATCCCCTTAATTCTGTAATGCAAAACATTGATGTTTCAGAGAAGACAGCCACTAGAGGTGCTTATTGGACTCTAAAGAGTTAAACTCTGTAAAATTACGAAGTGTGAAGACATCTAACATCTTCACATTTCCCATAGGAAAGCAATGATTCAATGCTTTCCTATGAGGAAGCTCTAATGCACATGCCGTTTACCACCCATGCACATGAATCAATTAATCCCTGATGTCTGAATACATACCCACATTTTGTAAGACTGCAAAAGTAGTACTTAACCATAGAAGTGGTGACAATACTTTGGTATCTAACTATAGTCCAATATCAATGCTCCGAGTATTGCCAAAAATCTTGGAAAAATGTGTCCACACGCAATTATGTGAATGTTATCAACAATCAACCTATCTGACCCCTGAGCAATCAGGCTTTTATCAAATCACTCAACTTCGACAAGGAGACTTTACTGGAGATTTTTCTTTAAATTTTGCCAGAGCCTTTGACATAGCAGACTATGGCATAATATCGCAAAAACTTAAAAATGTAGGTATTGGTGACCGTCCACTAACCTGGTTTCGATCATATGTATCAGACCGATTGCAATATGTGACCATTTCTGATATCACATTATTTATAAATGATCTGCCTAACGTCTGCAAATCCTCAACTATACATGTGTATGCAGATGACACTAATCTACACTAGTAAACCCAATCTACCGCAGAAGTTCACAGAGGTAGAAAAATGGATAGCTGTTAACAAACTCTTCCTAAAAACTGACAAAATGGTTACAATGATGTTTGGAACTGTACCTAAATTACTTAAACTACAAAATCAACAACTATGTATCAGATGAAATTCAAATAGCACACTGACTGCAGTCTGTTCTTTCAAATATATAGGTATGTTGCTAGACCCCAATCTATCCTTTGGCCTTCACATTGAAAAAAACCTCTTCTTTATCTAAAACTGGGTGCCCTGTACAGAAACAAATCCTGCCTGAGTCCTACAGTAAGGAAACTGATAGTGCAACAAATGCTAATGCCGGCCATTGATTATGGGGATGTAGTGTATGCACCTGCATCGCAAACCTACCATTGTCACATGTTAAAAGAGCTAAACTGGCTATTGCTGGAATCCTGACTCACTATTAGAAACATAGAAACATAGAATGTGACGTCAAATAAGAACCATTCGGCCCATCTAGTCTGCCCAATTTAAAAAAATATTTTCATTAGTCCCTGGCCTCTTATAGTTAGGATTGCCGTATGCATATCCCAGGCATGCTTAAACTCCTTTACTGTGTTAACCTCTACCACTTCAACTGGAAGGCTATGCATCCACTACCCTCTCAGTAAAATAATACTTCCTGATATTATTTTTAAACCTTTGCCCCTAATTTAAGACTATGTCCTCTTGTTGTGGTAGTTTTTCTTCTTTGAAATATAGTCTCCTACTTTACTGTGTTGATTCCCTTTATTTATTTAAATGTTTCTATCATATCCCCCCGTCTCGTCTTTCCTCCAAGCTATACATGTTAAGATCCTTTAACCTTTCCTTGTAAGTTTTATCATGCAATCCATGAACTAGTTTATTAACCATGAACTAGTTTAAATATCCTTCTAGAGATACGGTTTCCAGTACTGCGTACAATACTCCAAGTGAGGTCTCACCAGTGTTCTGTACAATTGTATGAGCACTTCCCTCATTCTACTGCTAATATCTCTCCCTATACAACCAAGCATTCTGCTAGCATTTCCTGCTGCTCTATTACATTGTCTGCCTACCTTTAAGTCATCAGAAATAATCAATTCAATCATTCAATGAGATAAAATGGTTATAGTGCCTACCATATCCCTTTAAAATTGATAGGTCCAGTTTAGAACCCTTAACATTGCCTCACCTTTTTACCGGATGGTGCTATTATAGTATGAATAACATCTTCATTTTCAGGATACAATGAAGGATATGATGGTGATGTCACAGACCCATTATCTTCAAATAAAGTGTTTCCATTAGAAACTGCAGGTAAAAAATAGAATTGAATACATGTATTACAAATACAAATGATAATTTTATATTGTGTCAATCAATATGTGGATGGGTGCTTCACTGATCAAGGAACACTTTATAAATATACAAATGGTCACCATCTAATTAGACCAGCCTGGACGTGATTTACCCTCCATGAGATACTCTATGGGCTCATTTACAACTTTGGCCTCAATTTAATATTTTTGGATAAGCTTTTCAAATGATTTAATATTTTTGAATTAACATTTAAAATATTTTAATATTGTACAAAATATTATTTAATACTTAGTTTTTTTGTATATTGATTTTTTTTTAATATTTTATCCAATACCCCTGCCCCCCAATGCAGAACAAGATAAAAAAAAAAAAACTTCTGTCACTTACCTGATTCCGGGGCTGATATCAGCCGGCAGGGGGGGGACTTAATGCTCATGCGGGGTGATGGCCAAGCTCACCTTGGGACTTCCCCATAAAAAAGCATTGTATAATGATTGAGCGGCATCTGGCAGACCCGAAGTCAAACTATTCTAAAATAGGATTTACCTGCCTTATAGTGAACTTTAAATTTGCTTTGAGAAGCTTCCAGATTGCTCACAAACTCCATCAGCAGGTTATTTTGAGTAGAAACAAAAGGAGGGATTAGTGTAGACCCACAGGCCTTGTCCTGAAGAACTTTTGATTCACGACTGTCACCATTGTAAATTTTCAAGTAGGAGTCACTGCACCCAGATGATTGTGGGATATTGATTTTACTGATTTCCAGATAAACCTAAGTACAGAATATACAATGAGAATAGCTCAATTACATCGATATATATTACATAGTTACAAAGCTGAAAAGAGACTTGCGTCCATCAAGTTCAGCCTTCCTTACATATTCTTTTGCGGTTGATCCAAAAGAAGGCAAAAAACCCAGTCTGAAGTGCTTCCAAATTTGCAACAAACTAGGAAAAAAAATCCTTCTTGACCCCAAAATGACAGTCAGATATCTCCTTGAATCAAGCAGTTATTACCCCACTAATTAAAAATTATCTCCCTGTATGTTATGTTTTTGGAAGTATGTATCCAATTGCTGTTTAAACATCTGTATGGACTCTGACAAAAACAACCTTATACAGGCAGAGAATTCCACATCCTTATAGTTCTTACTGTAAAAAACCCTTTTTCTTTGCCTTAGATTAAATCTCCTTTCTTCCAGCCTAAATGTGTGACCTTGTGTCTTATGTATAGCCCTGTTTATGAATAAATTTCCAGATAAAGGTTTTTTACTGGCCCCGAATATATTTGTATAATGTTATCAGATCCCCTCTGAGGCACCACTTTTCTAAACTAAAGATTTTAAATGTTTTAATCTTTCTTCGTTAATAAAATGCTCCATTCCTTTTTCCAATTTTGTAGCTTGTCTCTGCACTTTTTCAAGTGCCATGATATCCTTCTCTAGAACAGGTGCCCAAAACTGAAAAGCATATTCAAGGTGTGGTCTTACCAGCGATTTATAAAGATGCAAAATATTATTTTCATCACGAGAATTTAGGTCCCTATTTATACATGACAAAACCTTACTGGCCTTACTGCAGATTGACATTGCATATTGCTGTGTAATTTGTTGTATATAACAATTACCAAATCCTTTATCATGTGTGGTTATCCCTAACTCACTACCATTTAGGGTGTAAGTTGCTTGTGCATTCTTGACCCCAAAGTGCATAACTTTGCATTTCTCTACATTAAATTTCATCTGCTATTTTAGTGCCCAGTCCCCCAATCTATCTAAATCCCTCAGCAGCAAAGTAATATCCTGCCTGCTCACAATGTATCACTTTACAAAGTTTTGTGTCATCTGCAAACACTAAAACATGGCTTTCAATGCCTAGTTCAAGATCATTTATAAACATGTTAAATAGAAGCGGTCCCAAAACAGAACCCTGAGGGACCCCACTTACAACTTTTGTCCAGCCTGACAATTCACCATTAATGACAACTCTTTGTATATGGTACAAATGAACATGAAAATACATTAATATGAAAGATGACATAAGTAGATTTTCTATTTAATGTAAAGAGATAATCCATACTCTGTTTTTCTCTGTTGCATATTTCCGGGTATTAGGTATTACATCTATTTGAAAGCTATCCATAGGAACTAATACATACTTTAATTTAAAAAGAATATATAAGTAGAGTTGAGCGGACACCTGGATGTTCGGGTCGGCGGAACTTCAGAAAAATCTCCGGGTTCGGGATCGAACTTGACCCCGAATCCCATTGAAGTCAATGAGGACCTGAACTTTTGGGCACAAAAATGGCTCTAAAAAAGTCCTGAAAAGGGCTAGAGGGTTGCAAAAGGAAGTAACATGGGGGTAAGAGTAGCACAAGTGCCCTGCAAACAAATGTGGATAGGTTAAAATAACATAAAATAAGCAGCCGCTTAGTAGATAACTCCCTAATTCCAATGGTATTAGGGAGCTATCTACCAAAAGGCTGAAAGACCTAAATTGGTCTTTCAGCCAAACTTACAAATACTAAGTAAAGATTACGCTATACCACGAGTAGGGGCGTGTCAAGTACCCTGTTCGATGAGTGGGGGCCCTGTCAAGTACCCTGTGCGATGAGTGGAGGGGGGGACCTACTGTCCTCCTCCCTGGCCCCCAACCCTGCACGGCGGGTGGGGGCCCTAAATAACAATAAGGGGGGAGGGACCTACTGTCCTCCCCCCGGCCCGAACCCATGAGCGACGGGTGGGGACCCTAAATAAAAATGTAACCCCCCCTGGTGACTAGGGATCCCCAAACCACTAGTGACTAGGGATCCCTCCCCCCAAAAAATAACCCCTTCCTTCCCCCTCATCCTAAAAATAATGAGGGGGGACCCTTATCTAAATACCTGTAAAAAAAAAAATAGACTTACCATTTGTCTTCATTCTTCTAAACTCTTCTTTTTTCAGCCCCAAAAAAGGGCAAATAAAAATCCATAATAACCGATGCACTTTAAAAAAAAAAAAAATTGAGCGCAAAAAAAATACCGTATTTTTCGCTCCATAAGACGCACTTTTTTTCCCCTCAAAAGTGAGGGGAAATGTCTGTGCGTCTTATGGAGCGAATGTGAAGATTTACTTACCTGTCTTGGAGCGTGGGCCGGCTTCACAGCGCGCTCCGCGGTCCAGGAACTTCTATTTCAGGTTCGGGTTTCCGGCGGGACTGAAAGGAAGTGTGCACACTGAGTGTGCACACTTCCTTTCAGTCCCGCCGGAAACCGGAACCTGAAATATTAGTTCCTGGACCGCGGAGAGCGCTGTGAAGCCGGCCCACGCTCCAAGACAGGTAAGTAATTATGGGACAAGGGGAGGGGGAGACACTATGGGACAAGGGGAGGGGAGGAGACACTATGGGATAAGGGGAGGGGGACACTATGGGAGAAAGGGAGGGGAGGAGACACTATGGGACAAGGGGAGGGGGACACTAAGGGAGAAAGGGAGGGGAGACACTATGGGACAAGGGGAGGGGAGGAGACACTATGGGATAAGGGGAGGGGGACACTAAGGGAGAAAGGGAGGGGAGACACTATGGGACAAGGGGAGGGGAGGAGACACTATGGGATAAGGGGAGGGGGACACTATGGGAGAAAGGGAGGGGAGGAGACACTATGGGATATGTATTTCTCTCTCTCTCGCTCTCTCTCTATACACACACACACACACACACAGAAAGACAGATATGGATATACAGTAATTGCCAAGTTCTGTGGCATATGTTGGCTATTGTTGTGTGTGTGTGCGCGTGTGTATTGTTGTGGACAAAAATATTAACCCAATTCATATTAATAAAATGCCTATTTACTCAGCATAACCACAATCAGCATTATTCAACCTTATATGTGATTTACCTAAAATGGCCACTAGGGAGTTTCCCTTTGACATCGACTAACACCCTCATTAACAAGATGGCGCGGGAATCTGGGGGAGACCTCCAAGATACCAGTTACATCGCACCCGGTAGGAAGGGCACTAAATGAACCACTTAACACCTAACCAATTATTGACGTATTATTCCATGTTATCTCTGACAATGCATATGATGTAATTTTGCTTTATAAGGGGCATGCCGTTCCCCTTAGAATAAACATTCCTCAAGTTTTTCATTAACCCTAAACCTGTGTCTGGTGTGAATTACTTCAGGAGCGTGCACGCATCTTTTTAAATTTGGCCGGGGGCAGATACGCAAGATAATCAATTGATTGATTCCACAT
>OW240913.1:20149263-20170271 GCA_933207985.1 Pelobates cultripes | reverse complement strand
CTCCTGTCAGCCTCTCCTCAAGTTGCGCCCGGGCGGTGCGGTCCGCCCTCATGGACGCACCGCCCGGGCAAAGCTGCAGCCGCCTGAGGCTCTTTACAGAGCGCTCGGGCGGCTGCAGCATGAGCGGGGCCGGCGCTCCTGGCGGCGCCTCCTCCCAAGGGGCGCCCTAGGCGGCTGCCTAGTCCGCCTTACAGGTAGCGCCGGCCCTGGTAATAGTTACCTGCACACACAGATATCCCCCTAACATAGCTAAAACTAAAAAAAAACTAAAAACTACTTCCAAAAATATTCAGCTTTGATATTAATGAGTTTTTTGGGTTCATTGAGAACATGGTTGTTGTTCAATAATAAAATTAATCCTCAAAAAATACAACTTGCCTAATAACTCTGCACTCCCTGTAATTAAGAGGTGTCTGCGGTTAACCACAACGTTCTAATTGGGGCCAAGAGGTTAACCAGCAGCACACTTCTCTTCTGGGTGGCCGTCCGTTCGGTAGTTTAATTCGGTATAAGTCCAAAAAGACGAATAGGGGCATATGGACAGGCAATTCCGTGAAGGAAGGCAAACTAGACGATCCAGGAATACTAGTCCTTCAGATGAATCTGTTACATAGTACATTTTGTGGCCTGCTCTTCATATCTGAGAGTCAAATAAAAGCGTCTAATAGTGTGCTTGCAAAGCAGTTGTAAAAATTCTAATTGTTTTGCTACTAGTCTGCTAAATAGTACATTTGCGGCCTGTGGTGCACTTCATATCTGAGAGTCAAATAGAAGCATCAAATAGTGCGCTCAAACATTCTAATTGTTTTCCTGCTAATCTACTAAATAGAACATTTTGTGGCCTGCTCTTCATATCTGAGAGTCAAATAGAAGCGTCTAATAATGTGCTTACAGCGCAGTGGTAAACATTCTTATTTTCTGGGTGCTAATCTGCTAAATAGTTCATTTTGTGGCGTGCACTTCATATCTGAGATTTAAATAGAAGCGTCTAATAGTGTGCTTACAGCGCAGTGGTAAACATTCTTATTTTCTAGGTGCTAATCTGCTAAATAGTAAATTTTGGGGCCTGCTCTTCATATCTGAGAGTCAAATCGAAGCGTCTAATGGTGTGCTTACAGCGCAGTTGTAAAAATTTTAATTTTCTCTGTGCTAATCTGCTAAATAGTACATTTTGGGGCATGCACTTCATATCTGAGAGTCAAATAGAAGTGTCTAATAGTGTGCTTACAGTGCAGTGGTAAAAATTCTAATTGTTTTGCTGCTAATCTGCGAAATAGTACATTTGCGGCCTGCGGTGCACTTCATATCTGAGAGTCAAATAGAACCGTCAAATAGTGCGCTTACGGCGCAGTTGTAAACATTCTAATTGTTTTGCTGCTAATCTGTTGCTTACATTAGAGTTTTAAAAAGACAATTTTTTTTTTTGGTGCTAAATAGTATATTTGGGGTGTTCACTTCATATCTGAGAGTCAAATCGAAGCGTAACTTTGATTAAAATTTACTACATCGGTCACTTGTAATATTGTTTCACACCTACAACACTTGTTAGACAGATCTAAGTGCTAGAAAACAGATTGATATTTTCTACACTAGAAACTACCAGATAACAAGCAGCTATATTTAAACAAGTTATCAATAGCAAAGAGGTAGTTCAACAATATTGTAATTCTGGGGCAATACCCTCACAAGTCAAACTGAGAGGTCAGTTTATAGGGAAAACTGTTGCCTGGATACAATTCTAAAACAATTTCCATATGTCCTTTGCAGACTTTACATGCTAGAAAACACAGTTGCCAACTGCTGTGGCTTTCTGCAGTGTGCATACCGGCAAGGAGGGCAAGGTTGAGGAGTGGGTGGAAGATGATGTGGAGGATGATGAGGTTCTAGACCCGACATGGAATCAAGGTCATGCGAGGGACATGTGCAGTTTGGAGGAAGAGGCGCTGGTCGCACAGAGGCACCAGCACAGCATACGAGGGAGCAGGGTGCAAAATCGGAGCACGCTGTCCCCTAGCACTCGTCGGCATTTATTAGCTCAATAATTACCATTTATCCAAGTAATACATGTAGCGATCAAAGTATCCATAATAGAGTTGAGCAAACCAGGACTGCAAAGTTCTCGTTCGTACCAGATTTAACAATCCATTTGTAGTTTCACAGTCAGGTGGGCAGTCCGGTGACCAGGACCCAGACACTGTCTGGGCGGCGGTCTGACGACCGGGGCCCAGTATGCCTGATGTTGAAGTTAGGAGTCACAGTGTGGAATGGATTAGCAGGGTCTGGTGCAGGGTAACCACACGCCCCCTGGTGTTGAGCACCAGCATTTGTGTGGCCACATACCAGGTCCCTGATGCAGCTTCAGTAAAAAGAGTATTGGATCCTAGAAGCCATCACCAGAGTGATCCGCAACTTGGAAGAGGATGTGATATTCACTGTAGCGGCTGTGCAAGTTTTTGGTGTTCTCACCCTGCTGCTGCTCGCCTGTCTGCGCTGCAGCGTAACTTCAGCCTTCCCTCTCACCGCCTCATGAGACTGTGCGAGCAGCAGCAGGCAATAGTAAAGTTTCGGCTGCAGCACACATGGGTCAGTGGCTCTGCACCATACTTCCTTCCAATTGATCAGAGTTTCAAGTTGACTCATTACAATTACAGGGCCTCTAAAGAGTCCTGTATTGTTATTTGTCGTCACTACCTTCCCACGTTGGGAGTGGGTCATTTGTGTTCCTTGTTGCCTTCCTTGCATGTGGTAGCCATTTCTCAGGGTCCCTGTACGGAATGGAACCCTGATTCCCCTTACCCGTGGTCACCATGGTAGGCCAATATTTGGGGGGCTCCACCCTCAGGGACCCCCTCCCGCCGGGCTCTGGAGAGAGGAAGGGGTTAAACACTTACCTTTCTCCAGCGCCGGGCGGGGAGCTGTACTCCTCCTCTCCTCCTTGCTTGCGACGTCATCGGCAGGAGCCGCGCGCGCATTCAGCCGGTCGCATAGGAAAGCATTTACAATGCTTTCCTATGGACGCTTGCGTGCTCTCACTGTGATTTTCACAGTGAGAAGCACGCAAGCTCCTCTAGCGGCTGTCAATGAGACAGCCACTAGAGGCTCTGGAGGCTGGATTAACCCTCAGCATAAACATAGCAGTTTCTCAGAAACTGCTATGTTTATAAAAAAAAAAGGGTTAATCCTAGAGGGACCTGGCACCCAGACCACTTCATTAAGCTGAAGTGCTCTGGGTGCCTAGAGTGGTCCTTTAAATTTCAAATAAAGAACTTCTTACCCCCCTTTCTTACTCCCCCCTCCCCCTCTTCTTACTTCCCCTTCCCCCTCTTACCCCCTTCTTACTTCCCCCTTCTTACCCCCCTCTTCTTACTTCCCCTTCCCCCCCTCCCCCTCTTCCCTCCCTCTTACCCCCTTCTTACTCCCCTCCCCCTCTTACCAAGGGGGAACAGGAGTTTCTGTTTCCTGTACCCGGTCGGACTGACAGGAAGGTGCACACTGAGCGTGCACCTTCCTATCACTCCGGCCGGCCACCGCGGACAGCAGAGCAGCTCGGCCACGCTACAGGGGAGGTGAGTACCAACTGCAGCCGCCTGAGCGCTCTTGACAGAGCGCTCAGGCGGCTGCAGTATTTAAAGGGCCGGCGTATAACACGCACCCACAATTTGCCCCCTATTTTCAGGGAGAAAAAGTGCGTGTTATACGCCGATAAATACGGTATATATATATATATATATATATATATATATTTATATAAAAAACAGTGTTGGCTAAATCATCCTCCTCCTCCACCACCGCTTCTACCTTCACCGGCACGGTCACCGCCTCCTCAACCTATGTGTCACTTAGTATAAACTATATACACAATAGTAGAGGCTTGTGAAGGGCTTTTGTCCATGCATCTTCAGTTGAGCTCAGTTTGAACAATGAAAGAGAATACCCTGTACTCCTCTCTCAAATGGATAATTCTGTTGATCCTCCTGACAGCCATGCTTTAGATTTTGATTTATGTTCTTCCAAAGCTAAAATCAAAGATTCCATTGAGTGCTATTTTATGGCTCAGCTGTATTTTTAATTTTTATGTTATTTTAAGTGATTTTCCTATCCACATTTGTTTGCAGGGCACTTGTCCTACTCATACCCCCATTTTACTTCCTTTTGCAGCTCTCTATAGCCCTTTCCAGGAGGTTTTTAGAGGCATTTTTGGGGTTCAGATTCAATGGGGTTCGGGTTCAAGGTCAAGTTGCAGGTCAAGTTCGATCCCGAACCCGGACTTTTTTTCAAAGTTCAGCTGAACCTGCCGGACCTGAACATTCAGGTGACCGCTCAAGTCTAGCAGTTACTCATATAGTCTTATTTAGGTGCGTTTTAAAGCAGTATGCTGCAAAGGACTCCTATTTATATATATATAAAAACCCTATTAAAAGGCTATTGTAAATGGTAGAATTACAACAGCCTTTGAAGCGGTTAAAGAGCAAGAAATAGTTAGATTCATGTAATGTAAAAGCAGAAAAGTAGAATTTTGGCACGTTCCTTCAGTATTAAATTTTTAAGGTGGGTTCAAGTTTTACAGTAGACTGCAGTTGGTCTGAGTTATATAACTAATCAATCATTTTAAATTTCAGATATCATTGCCCAACTATTTCAAGGTGACATCTCCATTCGCTCTGGCCCTACTCGTGGAGCCGCGATCTGTTCAAACTGCTATTGGCCAGGATCCAAAGATGGAACATATCCTGTGCCTTACACGATTTCCAATGACTTCCGTAAGCTATTCTCATTAGTTAACAACTTGTGAGGTTTGTTGCTCTTTTTTTTTTTATTTTTTTTTTTTTACTAAATTAATACCAGGAACTTACTTCCTCTTCTTTTCCCAGGGGATTCGGCAAAGCTACACATTAAGAATGCGCTTATTCAGTTTGAACTCCTCACCTGTGTGAGGTTAATTGAACAAACAACAGAAAAAGATTTTATCAGCTTCGAGGCTACACCTGGGTAAGATAAAATTGAAGGTGGTTAAGCCCTATTTATTAAAAAAAAAGAGTTTAACTAGAGTTGGGTAAAGTTGCATGACCAATAATGCTAAATAATGAATATTCAAAGTCTAAAAGATGGATTATGGAAGTATGCTACTCTTCAGTGTTTTGAAGTGGTTAAGGTGCTAGGAGAATATCAGGGTTATTCACAAAACACCAAATTTTGTCTTACTGGACAAAATCAATTGAAAACAGCTGCTTTCTGACTGTATTGGCAATTCTCAGATTTACTGAAGGCAAATGCAAATCTGTGATTTCCACATCTGAACCAATTTACAGCACTGGAATTACAGATTTATCAATAACCGCATGGGGGCTGATAATAAACTGAATGCATGCAGCCGAATGCTCAATTTCAAATTATCATTCACTTTCTATTTGCAAGTGAATTGGTAATTTGAAGTACTATTTACCTGTTGGCAGCGCTAGCAGTCATTAAGGGAAATAGTTAAACACCCTCAGAAGCTTGAGGGTTAATTATATGGTGGCTCTGACAACCAAGTCTTACTTCTCTCGACACTTGGCTGTCAGAGTGATCTGATTGTTATATTAACTAGCCAACCAATCAGACCACTCATGATCATATTGCAAAGCATGGGAAATGTTGCCTAGCTTTGCTTAGTGATACCTGTCATAGGGTGGAAAGTCGATGAAAGGGCTTATCCCACTAGCAATGCTTATTCTGCGGTTGAGTTACTTTTTGTTGTGGTGATGTTTATTTAAGTGGATTTTTTTGTTTTTTTTATTGGCCTTTTTTATATTACTTAGTAGCGCCAGGAATTATGGATTTTTATTTGCCCCTTTTTTGGGACTGAAGAAAAGAATTAGAAGAAAAGAGATTTCTGATGGTAAGTATAATTTTTTATTAAAGGTTTTAAATTTCATGACACCCTCCTCACTATTTTCAGGATAAAGAGGTAGGTAGGGAATTTATTTTAGGGGTGGCTAGGGAATAGGTTACCCCTAAACACAAGGAGGATTTTACTGTAAAATGGGAGGGTGGACCATGTACACAACCATATGTTTTATAATTTATTAGGGCCCCTACTCATCAACATGAGTAGGTGCTGATTGAAGGGGGACACCCCCACACACTTGTAAAACCCTTGTAAAACCCTCTGGCATGGGTGGGGCTAGGGGAGAGGACACTAGGTTTTCCTCTTATACATATTAGGACATGGGTATTAGGACCAGCGGAGGAGAAGCTAGGTCCCTCCCTTAAAGTTTTAAGTATTCCCAGGAGGCTGCATGTGGGGAGAAATATCCCTGTGGGATGGGAACTTTTATAGCAACTTGACAGCAATGGCTTCCCAGTTACTAGTTTTAATGTTGAGTAGCCATGCCCACCCCCACCTGCCAGATGAGTGGTGCTGGCATATGGAGGTAAAATACCTCCATTATAGTGATATGTGGATTTTAATGAACCCCATAGGATTTTTATTTTATTTTACTATTGAAATGAGGCGACAGGCTACCAAACGCTGACCAGCTGCTGCATAATTAACAAATTTTTTACTAGTGCTGCCAGCAGATCAGCTTATGTCAATTCTGTACATCCTTTGCACAGTAGTACATAAACTGGTTGAGAGTGCTCAGTTGGTGATAAGAGCCAATTAATGACGGTCCGCATCAACTTTTGGATTCTCTAGCTTCTGCAGAGCGGGTCATTTTGGAATGATGTCACAATTTGCAACTATTTAGTTGAGTTATTTCTAGTAAAAGATAGTCATTTGATGCCAGTAGACAGTGTCAGAATTATTTTCATTGTGTCATGGAAAGTTTGAATATTGATGATAACCCTCTGTGCTCCAAATAAACTAAATTAATTAACATCTAGAACAATACAAATCTTGTTCAGTTTCCATAGATGAATGGATTTCAAACTAACTGATTATAACATAGACTGTTTGGGATAAAATCAGCCCGGGCCCTTTATGGATGATGGATATTTGCCAACTCATTCAGAGCTCTGGAAATTCGAAATGAATAGCAGAGACGTGTTCAATAACCAATTCAATTTTTATTCATCCGTCAGTTTTATTAATACCAGGATGGGAGGGGGAAAAATGAGCATATGTGCATGACAATGATATTGTTTTTCACAAGTTATGAGCAGCTGTTTTTTTATTATAATTCTACGTTATATAACACATGTATATTTGATCAAAACAAGATATTTACAAATACCCAAATTTTGGACAATTAACAAGAACATTTCAAAATCACTATGGTCATTCTCGTAACTGATATTAGATAAATTCTTCCCAGAATCGAAGATACAATTCCAAATTTATTCTTGGTTCACATTAACCCTTATATGAACAGCTAGGATAGATAGCAAAATGGATATTCGTATCTACAATTCCCTTCTTAGATCCTATCATGATCTACCTTACGGAAAATATCCATGGGAGGCCTGCGGCAGAGAAACGAAAGGAGGTATATTCAGACATGCTAATCATGTCTGCGGGACTTTCATTATTTCTTCACCTCGATTTCCCCCATTTGCTCTGTGCCTTAGGTTTTCCCTTTAAGAGGAGTTCGAGCTGTCAATTTTCAGCTTTTTCAGTTATCTGATGAATATATCTTTTAATTGTACAAGTTAAATATTTCAAACAGCTGACATGTTAGCCAATTTTAAACAGACTGCACATCATGTTATCTGTAACTTGAGCCTTGGATCAAAACAGGCAAAGTGTATTATTCCCAGCAACGGGAATATTATTATTATAATTCAAAACATAAACACATATAGTCAAAATGGGAATAATATCTATTCCCCCGCTTTGGAGCAGGGTCTTGGATTACCAGTCCACCCAGTGAACTCGGGACAGGTCAAAAAACCCAGTGGCAAAAACTCATATTTGAGGAAAAAAAGCACATCTGGAAAACCCTGAGTGAGAGCCATGACTGTAAAGACATGTCATCCCCTCACGTTGACAGCATTAGTGACTTATAAAACCCGAAATTGAAAGTAAATAGCTCGGGTATCGGGATTGGGAAACACTTCTTGATTAGTTTGAAAAGGCCCACTTACATATTCATTCATGAGATAACTTATAATCAGCTTGAAATTCTAACAATAATCCCAATCATGACCTTGCATCCTGTGTCTCCTAATCACATCTCTATTTTGATGGTCTAGTCATATCCACACTTAATACATGGGAATCCATCCTTGGTACACTTAACATACATCAATGACACACATAGTACATCCATGCCTGAGTAAGCTAACACTTCCTCTCTCTCTGGCTAACTCTACAAAAATAAAAATAACATAATAGTTCAATAGTCCAACATAGTCCAGAAAAATAGAATAAGTCTTTCAAGGAGTATAAAGACACCATAAACTTTGTTTCATAATCTTAGACACCATAACATAGCTAAGGGTAGCAATATGGCTGACAACAAGACAATGTCAGCTTCCACATAGTTCTTAATTCTTCTGTTTGCTGGATGTTCACCACAATACTCTGTGCAACACCCCAATTGTTGAAAGGGTAATACAGAAATAGCGACATTAGACAGCACTGCACCTTCAGGACTTTCCAGGTTAGTTTATGTCCTCATAAGTAAGCATCTCAGTTTCTTCGGCCAGCGTGGATTTTGACCAAACACATTTAATTGCAAAAAACGTAGGTAGACAGGTAGGTCAGCCAGAGGGATTGATGTGTAGTCCCAAATATCAGGTGGCACAAATACGGTACGGTACGGTTTCTATAATCATACAAACACAAGGATCAGTACTACATAAATAAATTAATTATGTAGGCTAAACTCAAATTAGAGACTAAAGTTAAACCCTTAACTTGTGTAACTATGTACTTCTCTCAGTTTTGCTTACAATTCATTGAATTTGTCCTTTATAAAATTTTAATACATAATTTCCCTTTAGAATGCCTTTGTATGGATTCTATATAAATGCTTGTTGAGTACTAAAACACTAACATATACATATTGGTATAATTCTGAATAAATTGCTGTTCTTAAACTTAAACCTTGATTTGATAACCCCAATTAATTACTTTAATAAAATTGGAATGCTGAAGTCTGTCAGTTTTATGAACCCTGATAACATCTTTGGAAATCGAAACCTTTCATAGATCCCGATGTCCAAAAAGCCACCAATTCTGTATGTGTGTGATCATGTTTTAATACATGGTGGAACCTCCATACAGTTATCCCACTTAAACAATATATTTTTTCAGAACAACTAGGAATTAAATAGGAGAAACAAAATAAATTACTATTGTTCTAAAGTGCTTTGTTTAATACAGGTTTCGGAAGAGTTGTCTTGCTGTGTTGCAAGTGACCTCTGATAAGGAAGGGACAGCAAACTGTAGACATATATTATGTGATCCTTGTCAGCAGGTAGCACGGTCCTCTAGGGCAAAAACATGCACAGTCCTTGTAATTGCAAGTACTCCAGGCACTTTATTTGTAAGTTCACACAGGATACAGCAGTAAAATGAAAACAAAAGTAACAGAAAACCCTATAAACAAAAACCTAGCTCATCTGAGCACTAACTGACATTAGTTCCCTATCTCTCAGGGTTAAACTAAACACAATATTGCACCAACCTTATTAGAGATCAACGCTCTGCTAGCTAGCCTGTTGCTTTCCTTTCTGCACTCTCAGTGCTCCAAACCAGCCTTGCCCTGACTGCTTTCCTTTCTGCACTCCCAGTGCTCCAAGCCAGCCTTGCCCTGACTGCTTCCTTTCTGCACTCCCAGTGCTCCAAGCCAGTCTTGCCCTGACTGCTTCCTTTCTGCACTCCAAGTGCCTAGTCTCCTTGACTATCTGGAGAGAACAGCCTCTCTCTCCTACCTGCTTCCTGGGAGGAAGCCAGCAATCCCTCTCCTTTTCCTGCCTAGCCGGGAGGAGTTTATTCCCACTGCAACAGCTCATTAACTGCAGCTGAGCAGTGGGTTGGAGACGAGTCCAAAAAACCCTGGCCTGGATCTAGGTCTCCCCAGAAAACCACTAAACTGTGGAGTGGAGCATTGGCCCACCCTTCTCTCCAAATGCTCCACCCCAGGGGCCCATAACTAAACAATGCTTTGTGTTGTGCAACACACAAACTACACATACTCCCCCTGGGGTTAAAAGGCCTATCTGCCTTCACTTTATCACATATCCTCCTCCCCAGCTCAGACCCATCGGGTCGAGCGGCCTTAGAACACAAACCGTGAACATTCATAACACCTAGGGCTCTACCAGCCCTGACTAGCTTCTCAGTTACAGGAAGTGGCCTATTGCAGATGGCTGCTACCTTGCTCCCTTGTAGTTTAAGGAGCCCCCACCCAATAGGATAACCCAAATAGTTAGCAGTGTTAGCGGTCAAACCAGCAGCCCTTACATTATTCACAACTAACCGGACCTTCATCAGGTGTGCTACCTATTCCGCCCTGTGAACCACCACATCAAGGTAGGCAGCTGCATACTCCGGCTGGAACAGAACACTTTTCAAAGTAACCTCACTCCCTGAATCTATCAGTACTTGTGCACTCTTCCCTACCACCATCACCACTTTTAGCTGTGCTGTAACACCACCAGTCACCACACCCATCTTTAAGCAAGTCAATACAATCCTATACAGAGCCCTTATTACTATGTCACATTGTATTGTCTCTTCACTCTCAGGACCGCTATATGTAATATGTCCATGCATGCGGCAGTTGAAGCAGTTTCTCTCAGTCTGGTCTCGTAGCCAAAATAGGACTTTTAGGTACGTTCTACCATCATAGGTATATTGTCCCAGACTTTGTCCTTGCTTTCCAGTTTCCCCGCTTATCTGGTTGCTAGCGGATCTAGGCTGAGGATCAGTACTGTGTGGCTCCTTAGTAGCCAAGTTCCTCTGAATCATCATCTGCTTCCACATCCATAGCAGCTTCTGATTTGATAATCTCTCAACGTTAGAGTAACTTTCAAAAGCAAACTTTGCAAAGGCTTGGCGTGTAGCTATACGTCCAATTCCTTCATGAGCTGAATTTTCCAGGTGCTCAACCTCTTCAAGACCTGGTTCTGTCACCAGCTCATCCTTCACTGGAACAAGTCCCTCCGCGAAGGGCTCCACAACATCCTCCATCTGTTCTGCGAATCCCTGGGAACCTGCCTTGCTCCCTATGGGGTTGTCCAGAGACGCAGTCATGGCCTCTCGCTGAGTCATTACAGCCCTGGTATCAAACAGCCAGTCAGGCATTCCGAGTCCCGCCTTTAATTCCATGACTGTGTTCCCAGAATCTGGCAGCTGTTCCCGGTAGTCAGTGCGCCCAGGCCTTGTAGCAGTAGTCTTTGCCAGCAGATCTAGTTCTACGGCTCCTGGACAATCATTCAAAGTCTTTGTAGCAATACCAGATGTCTCTGCTACTAAACAGCGCACCACATTGTTATACTCAACTGGAGTGCTTTGCTTCTCTTCATTTTGCTCAGCTCCTTTGCTGTTGTCTTCTCTGACTCCCCAAGTCAGTCTGCTTTTCATGCCTTTGACTTGTTCACTTGGGTGTACATCAGGGGCTTCTGCTTCATGTTTCTTTCCCGGGCCGTATACACTAGCTTTACTTACACCTTCTGGGTGGTTTTTGCTTACCACCAACTCTTTTTCAAAGACCTCTTTATCACTACTTTTAGGCTCAATTTCATCCTTCTTGCCTTCTAATTCCTGTTCTCTCTCTCCTGCGTGTTTCTCAACAGCACACTTTGCTGCCTCCATGCTTTTCAGCTTGCTGAAGACTTCTTCTACTGCCTCTGTCATCCCATGCAGGATGTCAGTAGCTTGGTTACAGGGTCCCTTGTCCCCACGCTCCCTGCAGGGGGCAATCTGCAAAACCTCAGTAAGGGCAGCTCTATGCTCCTGCTGAGCGTCCCTCAGGTTCTTAACCTGTGCAGCCAGGAAACTGTTTGTGCCTTGTTGTTTAGCTGTTGCCTGTACCACAGCTCTCAGCAGGTCCTCCATTATAGCACCAAGCAGGTAAGAGTCTTAAAGGTACAGTGCTACTTGTTTGTGTAACAGGTCTGCAAAAATAAAAGTCCTCAAGCAGACTACCAAATGACTGGCACACCCACAGACCCTCAATGTGCTACGCTGCCCGCATTCTCCACCATATTGTGATCCTTGTTTGCAGGTAGCACGGTCCTCTAGGGCAAAAACATGCACAGTCCTTGTAATTGCAAGTACTTCAGGCACTTTATTTGTAAGTTCACACAGGATACAGCAGTAAAATGAAAACAAAAGTAACAGAAAACCCTATAAACAAAAACCTAGCTCATCTGAGCACTAACTGACATTAGTTCCCTATCTCTCAGGGTTAAACTAAACACAATATTGCACCAACCTTATTAGAGAGCAACGCTCTGCTAGCTAGCCTGTTGCTTTCCTTTCTGCACTCTCAGTGCTCCAAGCCAGCCTTGCCCTGACTGCTTTCCTTTCTGCACTCCCAGTGCTCCAAGCCAGCCTTGCCCTGACTGCTTCCTTTTCTGCACTCCCAGTGCTCCAAGCCAGTCTTGCCCTGACTGCTTCCTTTCTGCACTCCAAGTGCCTAGTCTCCTTGACTATCTGGAGAGAACAGCCTCTCTCTCCTACCTGCTTCCTGGGAGGAAGCCAGCAATCCCTCTCCTTTTCCTGCCTAGCCGGGAGGAGTTTATTCCCACTGCAACAGCTGATTACCTGCAGCTGAGCAGTGGGTTGGAGACAGTCCAAAAAACCCTGGCCTGGATCTAGGTCTCCCCAGAACACCACTAAACTGTGGAGTGGAGCATTGGCCCACCCTTCTCTCCAAATGCTCCACCCCAGGGGCCCATAACTAAACAATGCTTTGTGTTGTGCAACACACAAACTACACATACTCCCCCTAGGTTAAAAGGCCTATCTGCCTTCACTTTATCACAATTATTAAGTTGCCCTCACTTGTCAGGTCTTAAACAATATTTTTTATTTTCCAGAACAACTTGGAATGAAATAGGAGAAACAAAATGAATTACTATTGTTCCAAAGTGCTTTGTTTAATACAGGTTTCGGAACTTATTTTATTGCAGATGCCTCTATGATACCACGTTACAAATTGACTAAGCATACTTATTATTATCCTATTTTATTTTAGTTATTTCACATTGCGCAGCCTATGCAAACAATGTCTAGGTCCCAACTTCAGCTTGTACATCCAAGAGCCAGCATTAATACTGTTTTATCACTCAAAACTATATATAAAGTATTAAAAATATGAACCATCTGTGTATTAGGCTGGGCCAGGTTCTCCCATAGCACCGGGTTCTCCTTTGTTTCCCTGAGCACCAGGTTCACCATTGTTATCCTTAGGTCCAGGGGAACCTCTGGGGCCTTGAGGTCCAGTAGCACCACAGACACCAGGGAAGCCAGGGGCACCACCAATACCAGTGGGGCCAGCTTGACTGGGAGAACCGGGTTCACCACGAGCACCTTGGGGTGAATCCCTGCTATCCATAATTAAAACAGTGCTGAAGTTGCCACCTCTACAAAAGTTAGACCCTTTGATCAAATGCTCTACATTTGCCTCCAAACCTTTTCTGATTCAATCTCCTATCACCTGCCAAATGTCCTTGTCTTGCCTGCTTAAGATCACAATCCTTTGTGACCAATACAACATACTTTTCCCTCTTTCTTTATTTCAAAACAACCTGCTGTATCTTTCTCATGAATCTTCCCAAGAAATTCAGTTGGGGTCAAAGAGGGCAAGTCAGAGACCAACAGTTTGACCAAAAGTGAACAAGGAGGAAGCATATTCCATATGCAGGTCGAGATTACCTAACTCACACCCCCCTCTTTGTGTACCACACAGATATAATATTAATAAGCTTCTGAAGATTTATTGTGCATGAATAGCATGGTTGTCTAGAGGTGTATACAAAAACAGTGAAAGCAGAGTCTTCATATAGGGTTTGCAATACTGACAGTCTGGGTCATAGGTGTAATGCAGACATGCGGTTAGGAACTTTTCCATTGTCAGAATACATTGAAAACACTAATATATTGCAAATATTAAAATCATATTGCAGCTGTTTCCTATACCTGCAAGGATATGGTTGTAATACTTCAATTGAGTTCAAATTGAGTATCAAAAATTCTAACCACAAAAACAAAATTTTATATGGTTATCAAAACTGAGTTTAACCCCTTAGCAATTTAATAGGGTGACCTCTTCCCATAGTATGGTTCTTTTTATAATTATTGTATTATTTATTCTCTTCTGGGTCTGCAAAATGCTTTCAATATACTGTAACGGCTACCCAGCTGGTAAGGGGGTATCTACCGTTGGAGACGTCCTTTTCCTGGCAAGCTGCTGTGTAGTAATGGAGTTCTTATTCCCATCCACGAGATCCAAGGGTAGAGTCAGGCATCAGTGTAAAATGGAGCAGAGTAACTGTACAATATATCCCCTTCCAAGAACGAGATGAGGCTACGTTTTGAAGGGTCAAGTAGAACTGAAGTTTATTGACAGGGGTCTCCTTTTATGCAATGCTGCCCTGGAAAGGGCTACACCTTTATAATTAACACAATAACCAATCACAAACATGGTACAACCCCCACGTCTCCTCCCCTCAGATAAACATTTAACATGATTATCACACACACAATTTTACCCAAGTTCTGGATGTACCCCAAAAACAGGGGGTACATCCTTAAATCCAGTATCCCCAGATAGCTCTTGTTCAGGGGGACAACATATAAAAAATTCAGCCCATTCGGTTGAAGTGTTCAGGAGTTATGGGTCTTTGAGCTTTTGACCGACCGCATAGACTTTCTAGCCGAAAATAGTTCCACAAGTTTTGGCCTCACGGTCGGTCCCCGTTCGTGCATTAAAACCCCACGAAAATCTTGCCATCCACAGCTATCTTGGCGTTCGCCGGAATCCCCATACAGGGTTTAGTCTTTCTACCGAACGGCCGGTTGTTCGGTAGTTTCAGCACAAATCTGCGTTGTCATGGAGGTCTCAGCGGTGTTCGCCTGTTTGCGTATCCGTTTTTAGTTACACGCGATTGATGGCAAAACACTGCTGTTCGTGCGAAAGATGGCCGCGAACACGTGCAAATTCCCGAAATGGCGACCACCTATACTTTGCACAAAGGATTCGTGCTGAACCATGCAAACGGATGAATAGTGCTGGGAGGTAAAATATCACTTAATTTCACACCAGGGTGGTCCGGTGTTCGGCAGTTTGGATTCGTTCTTGGGCAATAGTGATTCACATGCAAAAGGCAAGTCAGTTCTTTTGTATATCCCTCTGATGTATTGGTAAATGTGTCCAGGCAGAATCATAGTTCTGTGACATATACCAATACAAATATAATACAGTAGTTTAGATTTGCTTCAAAGGAAAATATCTGATCTCTATTAAAAATACCATTTCATCATTTTGCTATAATCAATGAGGCATACTAGATGAATCTTAATATTGGAAAAAACCTATCCTATACATCCATTAATTTTTTTGTTATATAACCATATAACATAACACTTGTACATAACACTTGTTTATGTTAAAGATAACAAATTTTTCTTTGACTTAAATAATGCACTGCACTTTAAAAGTAGAGTAAACTCTAAATACTCGCCTAATAATACGGAGAGAGAGATCCATTTAAAATTGGAAACGTGGATCCACGATTTTGAAAAGCAGATAATTATTTCCTTTCTCAGGGGCCCCATTCTTGTTGGCTGATCAGCGTTTTTTAATCTGTTGTAAAAAGACACTAAAGGCTTGTGTTAATGACATGCAAATATTCTTTAAATATTCTTCATACTCATTGTAATATCACACATGTCTTATAACACAGCGAATGTAGCAGATATCCAGCAGACATGCCAATACAAAAAGCATATTCTTGGACAGGCAATTAACTCAATCCAAAATAAATTAATAAATGTCACAGAAAAGAAACACAGACATAATGTAGGGTCCCATGTTTGTGCATTATGCATGTCTGAAAACTATGCAAGCAGTACTGCTTTAAGATTAGATCAGAGAACCTGGCAACTGGACAGGAATGTCGCATTTTGGCAAGAAGTCCATTATTGCAACAGAACTTTGGAAATCAGCTAAAACTTACAAAAACAGCATCCCCGCTTTTTTTTTTTCTTAAGACTACAACTCATATTGCTCTTGGACTAGTATTCAATAATAAATAAGTTATTTAATAGATTATTACGCTGCCATTTCCATCTGTATCAATACTGAGACAAACGTATTCAAATATAATTTAAAATAACACAGCAAAATATCAATTAACATACATGACAATTAAACTGCACACTTTAAAATGAGTACCCAAAACACACATTTATCACAATCACCATTTACACAGAATAAACTTTTGACAGCTGTATTCAGAACATATTATTGTAAGGTATACCAATTTTAGTTTGTATCAGATTTATTTAAGAGTTCTGGTACCAAAGGGTCTATTTTTTTTCTTTTAAAGAAGGGATCCCGTACGGCCATATAACGCGTTTGACTTAAACATTTGTATAACACTTGCATTAACCAGTTGCAACATATGTACCCTGTCAATAGAATTTCTCTCTTATTCGCTTAGAGAACATTTGGACCAGATTACACAGACATGGTATCACCTGCATTTGTCAGAACTCTCAAAGACTCAAAATATTTATACTACTCCATGTTAAAGGCATGGCAAGATTTTGACCGGTCAATTTGAGTTCCCAAAAGTCATATCAACGCAGGTAAAAACATTTGTCCATGGTTTTCTGATCCTGCATTCCATGACCAAAATTTCAAACCCACTTCTGCACAGTTTGGGTCACAATCAATAAAATCTCAGCATCCCCATACAACAATTTACAGAATACATACAATTTAAAGCACATACAACATGTGACGTACTGGAATACTACAAGTTAGCTTACAGCACAAAATGAAGCATGTGTTGGACCACTGAAAATATAAATTTTGCTCTCTAATTTATAATCATCTAAATTTACAACATAAATTCTCTGCAACAAACACACAGGGCAAAAAGAATGTGGTGTTTGACATTCTGAATGAAGTGACTTTTGGTCCCAGTATGAAAATAAAGGGCTCATCATAAACAATCATACATTCCACTCCCATGAAAAAGTGTAGTGGGCTTATAGTACCTTTGTCCAAGTATAAAAATAAAGGGCTCATTATGCAAACAAACATACATGCAGAGAAATCATGTTAGTTCTAGAATTTGTAGTCCCCCTTAATTAACCTCTATTTTTTTTCTTAATCGTCATCACCTTTACATGTACTTTATACATTCCCTCAATTAAGACTTTATGCTTAAAATCAGCATTGCACATCATAAAATAGCACATAAATTAGCAAGCTGGAGTAATGCCAAACATCAATCACACAGGGTTTAAACAATATTCCCTTTTAACCCGCTTTTATTTTTTTTCCTCTAAACCATTTTAGTCTACAAAACCCACATGACATGACAGCCTGCCAAAGGCTTGAAAATCTTTTTACCACCTGCCAAAGAGGAATTGTGCACAATACTGCCTACCAAAGGCTTTCCTCCAACCCAAGGAGTAATAAAAGTCTAGCTAAGACTTTTAAAAAAAATCATGTTTATTAAAGACACTATGCAGTGTAAATCCCCTTTAAAAATTTAAATAGTGAAAAACCCCATTACAAATGCAATGTGTGGGGGAATAGGAGAAGCAGGTAAAGAAGTACTTTAAAGATCCTCTTACCTGTCATCTCCGTTCCGTTCAATTGCACTCAAAAACTTCTGACACCAATTTGTTGGGGATAAAATCAGCCCGGGCCCTTTATGGATGATGGCTATTTGCCAACTCATTCAGAGCTCTGGAAATTGGAAATGAATAGCAGAGATGTGTTCAATAACCAATTAAATTTTTATTCATCCGTCAGTTATATTAATACCCCGTTTTCATAGCAGGATGGGAGGGGGAAAAATGAGCATATGGGCGTGACAATGACATTGTTTTTCACAAGTTATGAGCAGCTGTTTCTTATTATAATTCTATGTTATATAACGCATGTATATTTGATCAAAACAAGATATTTACAAATAACAAAATCTTGGACAATTAACAAGAACATTTCGAAATCACTATGGTCATTCTCGTAACTGATATTAGATAAATTCTTCCCAGAATCGAAGATACAATTCCAAAATTATTCTTGGTTCACATCCTTATATGAACAGCTAGGATAGATAGTAAAATGGATATTCGTATCTATATAGACATTATTTTCTTAGTTAATTAGGGGTAAACAGAAATGATCAGACAGAGCTATATTAATTGTAAAGTTTCATTTCTTGAATAATTAAACAAATAAGTTTTGTTTCTTCAGTATATCTTTGGACTTAGAATAATAATAAAAGTCTTATAAGTAAAGAAGGAGATGAACACTGTCCTAAACTGGGATAAATTAAAACATAACTTTTAATGTTCAATCAAATAGATAAAATAATAATAGTGAAAAACAAAGATAAACCTAATTGTATAAGGGAAAGAAAAAGGATATAAAGGATTAAAAAGATTATTGAACCAAAATGAGTAAGCAGACCTAAAGAGAAGGTGTATATCTGGGCTATCTAAGATAACGTTCATCAAGGCAATATAGACAAAAAAAAAAAAAATTAACACACAGTTCAGCGTCTCTGTGTATATTTTTATGTTGAATTATTATATTTATCTTTTATGTACATATTTGATTCATAATGTTTGTGGATACATATTTTGTAGATGATGTACCTCTGAGAAAATCTAGGAATTTACCATTATTATTTGGACACTCTCTTTTGTGAGATCCGGGTGTTGTATACAGTATAGACTAAGGTGATATGTTCTATTGGGGGTACTCCGGGATGTCTATATATAGGCAGTATGTCTTTATATAAATTTTTGACTCCTTCGGATTATCTTTATTTGATTACCTCCTATCTCAATTTTTAACCTTTAATTCTTTTTCTGTGCGCCCCTTTGCCTTTTGCGCACCCGCCCACCTGATTGTGAGGGGCGGAGTAATCCTTAGTTGCAATAGGGGATCGCGTACACTTTACATACCTAGTCACGCCCACGACGTGTCCCAGCTTGCTTTCCGTCTTGCCGGTCAGACCACGTGACCCATACGATACCGGGTCACGTGCCCGGCACTAAGCCCCGCCTCCATATGTATCTCGTGATCTACCACGACACGGCTGACAGGCTACACATCAGGGAGATTAAACACAGCTGGTCATCCACACCCCTAGATCCTATTGGTCCAAGGTATTCATGCCTCCTGGTATATTTTTTATATTTAAGAGACTCTTAACCAGTTTCTTGTTGGCCCCTGACGAAGGTGCTCCTCTTCAGCACCGAAACGTACGTCGGGCATTTCTCCTCTCATATTATGCATATGAGCACTAGGCACTGGTGGCTGTAGCACCATGATTACTATTTAACACTTATTTCTATCTTTCTACTTCCTATGCCTGTCTAGTTAGATTTACAGGGAGAGAGGCTTGCTTAATTTTAAATATCAGTCTGCTTTTTAGACTGAATACTGACTATACTTCACCTTCCATCTCCCTTATTATCTTAATTAGCTATATTTTGAGCTTTTTTTACACTAACTATTGACATTTCCTAGTGGGCTATTACGTTGGGGATTTAGCCATTTGCAACTTATACCGTTATAGTGTATTATAATAAAGCTGATAATTAGGGTTGAGACAGGATACTAGATGACAGAATTATATCTCTATACATACCCCCCTTGGTTGGCATGGAATTCGAGTCACACTTGTATATACTTTATTTGATATTTATTATTTTTATTATTTTTCTGTTTATGGGTCTCTAGTTACATCTATAGTTTTGCAAACCAGGTTTTTTGGATCACACTCTATCGCTATAGATATTTCCAGATATGTGGCTAGTCTCTAGGACATAGGGAGACTGACTGCATTGTGCAACCCTTTTTGTTAGGCAATATAGACAACCTGAGATTTCAAATAATTGAAAAACTTATTCCAAATCCCAGGAAAGGCAACTTTAATCAACAATTACTTCAAAAAGAATCACCATGGATTTATTCCTTCAGGACTTTGACCCTACAAGGACTCAATGAGAAGTTCAATTACACTCCATTCATACACTGACAAAAGATGGATTCTATCATATTCATCAATCTACCAGTGTCGGTCTCTCTCTTTCTCTCTCTCTATTTTTTTTTTTAGTTGTCACTCTGATATATATCCCTTACGTATACTTATTATTTATAATTTATTGACTCTCATTGACTCTCATGTTCCCTTATTATTATTATCATTATTATCAAAAATTATTTTTCTAACATTATTACTAATATTTTAATTTTGGATCTGATATCCACTAAAATACAATATGCAAACAGGGCCGGTGCAAGGATTTTTGCCGCCCTAGGCAAAAGTAAAGTTTGCCGCCCCCCTCCTCCCCCCCGTGACATCGCAATGCCCCACCCATATGACCTGCCATGTTAACTAACGCTAGTGCTGCAGTGCCGCTGTGTTTACATTAAAAGACACCAGGACCACTACATTAAGGTACTACATTTAATGTGAGGTAAATTAGAGATTAGTGCCACGAATAATATACTAGATTGCCTACTTACAAGCAGATGAGGATGATGATGGGTTCTAGCTGCAGTCTGGCTCCACTGGTCTGGTGTATAACAGGATCTCTGGAGGCTGTTTGTAACTGTGGTCACACAAATCAATGTTCTGGGAGAACGAGAAGCAGCTCCATTTTTGGGGGGCCCTTTACACAGCTCAAGGTCTGGGTCCCAGGGTCCACCTTCATGTTCCACCAATGAGTTTGTTCACAGGGGGTGGAGTGTGTAGGGGATGTCCTGATTTGTGTGTAAGGAATGCATTGTGTGAATCTGTGTTTGTATGTGTAAGGGCTGCAAGGTGTGTTTCTATGTATGTAAGGGATGAAGTGTGTGAGTCTGTAAGGG
>OW240913.1:20123637-20149163 GCA_933207985.1 Pelobates cultripes | reverse complement strand
CGCACTGCCGCTGGGGAGGAAGGACGGCACCTTCCGCTGGGGCAGCCTGTAGAAAGTCAGGCTCAGGGGAAGGAAACAAGGGAGGACAGAGGCCAGCGGCGCTCTGCCCAGTTGCCAGCTCTTCTGCTGGGGGTCAGGGAACAAAGGAGTTGGCTGGGGAGGAGAAATATCACTTACCTCCCCCTGGTACTCCGGCTGCTGCTGGGGGGGGAGGTCGATGCTCTCCACTTTCTGTAACTCCAGCTCTAGTTGGGGATCTGGGCCGGTTGCCCAGCATCCCTGTAGGGCCAGTGGAGAGATCTCGGTCCCATCTCCACCTGCCTGCAGGGGGTCCTCCCAGGACCAGTCTATGAGGTCCTCTACCTCGGGTACCTCTGGTTGCTGTTGGGGAGGGAGACCGGTTGTCTCTTCCTCCAATAACACATTATGCCGCTGGGGAGTGAGACCGACTGTCTCCCCTCCCTGTAAAACATACTGCCGCTGGGGATCTGGGCCGGGTGCCCAGCATCCCTGTAGGGCCGGTAGAGAGACCTCTGTCCCATCTCCACCGGCCACCTCGGTTTCTTCCTCGTCCCACTCTACCTGTGGCTGGAGTTTCTCCCAACGTGCCCACTGGCCTTCCCTCAACGCCCTGTGTTGTAGGTTCCGGGTCACCATGTCCCACACGAACCGCACGTATTTCTCCTCTGGATTGGGTCCGTAAAACTTCAGGTGCAACCCTACCATCGTGCCAAACTCTAGTACGGAGTAGCTATACTCCATGCTTGCTGTAGCCACTGCTGGTTCCATTATGTTGCTGAAGATAAGGACGCTGCACAACTCCACACGTTACCGGTGTCTCCGAGCTGCTTCTCCTCGCACTAGGATGCCATCCCACCGCTGCCACCAATGTAACGGATCACCGGGCACCCCGACTGGGTACCTCCGTTGAAAGATGCTCCTAGCGCTTCCAGAGGACTCCAAGCACTCCACCAGACACCATAAGCACCGCAGGCTGCAGCTATCTCCCTTCAGAACGTAGCAGGAACAAGCTCTTACAAGAGCTCAGTGATTATAGCAAGGGAATATGCCTAGCATAGCAATCCCTTGTAGCAGATTCCCCCAATAAGAGACAGGACTCAAGTTGAGGGTAAAAATAGAACTGTCTGGCTGCTAGCTTGCAGCCCTTTTTATTAGGTGCTCCCATGAAGGGGAGGGACACACACAGTAACGTACATTAACCAATCACACAATAGTTACATCCCTCACATAGCCCTCCCCTCTACCTGTAAACTAATTATCTGTACACACAGGAAAATACAATTATCATAGGTAGGGAAAATACAGTTTTTACACAACATTCATAACTCCCAAAATATACATCACATTCGCATAAAAATACATATTCACAATCAATCCATTCAGGGGAACAACATATTAAAAATGGCATGAATCAGACCAGGGGTTCAAAAGTTAGTAAAAGTATCTTTTGTTCCCCCTGGCTCAAACAGTAAAAGTAAAACATCCCCACAATGCATCCTGGCTTCCTCCCTTCCGCCCTGGAGATAATTGGAGAAGGAATCTAATTATCTCCAAAGACAGAGCCAAACTCCATTACCCACATGGCAGACAAAAAGACAGTAAAAGACATAAAATTACATACTGACACATTTAGTACATAAAACACACATTTCTACATATCCCCAGAGAGCTTGGATCTGACTGCACATTATTAGATGAATGGCACTCAGATCACACGAATAAGCCTTTCTGCAGGGAAAATAAACAGTTTAACCTGCAGGGCCATAATCCAAAGGCAAGAGGCGGGCAAGCAGCCCCCTCCAAGGACACGTGGCGAGGTCGGTTTTGCCACATTAAGGGATTACACCTTTTTCACACTCACTTTGTTTGCTTTATTTAATATTTGAAGCGCCTACACAACTTACTGTATTTTTTATTTTGTGCTAAAATAGAAATTAAAAGTGTATATTGCCAGAGTCACTCAGAACAGAGCAGACTCCATTTTGCTATCTTCAGGATAACAAAGACACATAATTTTCTTGCTTTCACTAACCACTGAGCCTGTGCTAAGGAATGCATTATATAAACAAGCCAAGTGATAAGCAATGAAGCAGGGTGAAGCAGAAGGCCCTGTCTAAATGTTAATGGAATAGAAGTAATTTTAAAACACAGACACTAGTGACAGAGAAGACTAAGTAATTAATTTTACTTTCTAAATTTTACAAGGTCCCATTGTAAGTAAGGGGTGAAATTGAGTTTAGAACTGTCAACTTTAGAAATTACGATCAAAGTAGTTGCTACAAAGACTGAGACAAACGCTTTGAACTGACAGCAAATTTAAGCTATGGTAGTCATTTTAGATAAGCCAAATGACGTCAAAATCGTCATCAGGAAAAGTTAACTCTTTCCTGGATAGGAACGTTTAGTGAGGCGAGACTGCCCTCTATGGATCAAATACCTAAATTGCGATCTGAAGGGTGAACACACCTTCAGTTTCCTATTGGCCTTATCAACTAATGACGTACAGAGAGTCTGCCCCTTTAAAGGTTAGGACAAAGGGAAGAGAGAGGGTAGTTGTTGGAGTTTTGGGCATTCAGATTCGGACATGCAGAGAGATCCAGGACACTCTGGGACTAACACTCAACTCTCTTGGACACAACTCAAGAAACACTCCTTGACACTTAGAATTTTACTGATATTTTCTAACCAACATCACTTTTCTCTAATACTCACGCACCTTCATACAACCAATCATACTCACATTTTCCTGGGACTACCTACTCATCTGTTGAAATTATCTACATAACTGGTAATTATGCTGGTTTTATTTAAATAATTTAAATTAATTAAAAATGTACTAATAGCATGATACATGACTGGATAAATCACGGTCAGATTTCAATATTTAGAAATCTTAGTTAACTAAAGAATATATAGTTATAAACATTCCATTCTGCAGGTGGAATTATTGATGGAAGATACCTTGACCCCAGGCTCAAGCTTTTAAGATGACCAGTTGTCCAGTCTTTACTTCTTATGTTCTGCTTTTAATTTTTAGTCTAGTTTCGAGTGTCTGACAAATAAGCACAAGTAAGCATAAAATCATGACTTGTGACATTCTGTGGTTTCTGAGGAGACGCAGCTTCCCCCACCAACCCCCCTTCTGATGTCCTAATGTTTTTATATATATATATATAACCATTGAAATATGCTTAGTATTGTAATTTCCCTTTTATGGTACAGTGTGACTTCACCCATCCGGTTTTTGGTGCGCAAGTCACAAAGCTGTCTTTACAAAGTACTATATAATCTGTAAGCTTACACAATAAAATAAGGAAGTAATCTTTGAATCAAAAACTGTCTGGTCTGATTACTTTCTCAGAGCAGCTCGTAATTTAAAGTGTCAATTTGGTTTCCACCTGAACATATCTCCAGGTAAATTAATATCCTTAACATTACGTGTTAGCATACCGTTGTTTTTATCCAGGTGTATTGATTTGCTCTAAAGAAGATAAGATATCTTTTTGGCTTTTGTAAAAATCTGGTAGATTATTCTTATTGGATGGTTCCAGGACATGATTAATGAGCTGGTTTGAATGTTATTTTAATTGAAAATTATATGAGAATAGGATACTATATGCCTAGGAGGATCTAGCCAGCATTGAAAAGGTTACTCAGTTGATTTAACTATTATCCAAGGTTTTACGACTTTTCGCTGGTCTGTGTGAAATTTTGCTTTCTTTGTACTGAAAAATTCCCATTAATCTTGTCTTGACAGTTGATGCTGTAGATTGTACTGTGTTTAGCCATTGCATTGTATACTTATGTTATACTAAATATTCACTGATTAATATCATGCATGCTGCCTAATATTATTGTTATTTAATTTGTCACAATAAATTATATCTATTTTTATAACAAATTGTGATTTTATTTGTATGGAATACATTTCACTTACATAATAACGATCTCTAAGATCTAAGAGAATTTAAATAGTGGGCAATTCTTGACTGTTTAATTATATTATTATCATCCAATAAATATCCCCACAAAGCTCAACAGAAGATGGGTGTTGCAACAGGACAATGACCCAAAGCATAGAAGTAAATCAACAACAGAATGGCTTAAACAGAAGAAAGTGGCCCAGTCAGAGTCCTGACCTCAACCTGATTGAGATGCTGTGGCATGACCTCAAGAAAGTGATTCACACCAGACATCCCAAGAATATTGCTCAACTAAAACAGTACTGTATAGAGGAATGGTCAAGAATTACTCCTGACCGTTGTGCACGTCTGATCTGCAACTACAGGAAGCGTTTGGTTGAAGTTATTACTGCCAAAGGAGGTTCAACCAGTTATTAAATCCAAGGGTTCACATACTTTTTCCACCTGCACTGTGAATGTTTACATGGTATGTTCAATAAAAACATGGCAACATTTCATTCTTTGTGTGTTATTAATTTAAGCAGACTGTGATTGTCTATTGTTGTGACTTAGATGATGATCAGATCACATTTTATGACCAATTTGTGCAGAAATCCATATCATTCCAAAGGGTTCACATACTTTTTCTTGCAACTGTATATAATCAACCATTACAGGTGCATTCTGTTTCGAGGTATGCAGAGAGGGATCTCTTAAAGGACTTTAGGCTTGGGGAAGATTTTAAAGTGTGCGGGAAGTCGTTCTGTAGGAGAAGGAGGATCGGGCTGCTTTCTTTTTGTATTGAGGTATATTATGGATCGGAGGTTATAGGAGGTGGGAACCGCTGAGGAGTGCATTTTGCTCAGGTAGGGTGGGAGTGTCCCTGAAAAGCTCTTAAACACAAGGCTGGAAATATGAAGGGTATGTCTGGATTCCAGCGACAGCCAGTTTAGTTCTCTTAGCATGTCACAGTGGTGGGTCCTGTAATTAAATTGTAGCACAAATTGGCAGAATGAGTTATACAATGTATTGAGTTTATTAATGTGGGGTTGTGGTGAAGATGCATATACTACATCCTCATAATCAATGATTGGCATCAGCATTTGCTGTACAATCTTTTCCTTTACTGTAGGGCTTAGGCAGGATTTGTTTCTGTACCAGGCACCTAGTTTTGGATAAAGTTTAGATGCATGTTTTTCTATGTGGAGGCCAAAAGATAGATTGGGGTCTAACAACATACCCAAGTATTTTGAAAGAGTGGACTGCGGTCAGTATGCTATTTGAATTTGTTTTGATGGATAGGTGGGAACTGTGTAATTTGTGTAATTTAGATAGTGTTTGAAAGATCATTGTGACAGTTTTGTCAGTGTTTAGGAAGAGTTTGTTTTTTGCAATACACTTTTCTACCTCTGTAAACTGGAAACTGGTCTTGGAGCACAGCCTCAAGCTGCGGTAGATTGGATTTGTTTGCATAGATTACTGTGTCGCCTGCGCCTGCGTACATGTGTACATTTGAGGAGTTGCAGAGTTTAGGCAGTTCATTTATAAATAATGTAAATAGTAGGGGGCTGAGAATGGAACCTTGGGATTTTTGACAATATCAGGAGTAATGATATTGGGCGATAGTTAGAAACCAAAGTAGTGTCACCACATTTGGGTATGTATCCAGACACCAAGGATTCATTAATTAGGGTTGCGACGGGTTTAGCAATTGCCGGCGCACTGCACTTCAACAGCTTTGCTGGGATTTGAGCAGGTCCAGACTGGTTTTTCATTTTTAGATTATTAAGGTGTTTAATGACACTAATAGGTACAGGTCTAAAAATGAACTTGTCTATATTGGGTCTTTTGCAAATTTAGTGGGGCCTGAGCCACATTTGTAGTTTCAGGATGCATGTCATTTATTAGCTTGGCAGTCAGGGCAGTAGAGCATCCGCCAAAATAATTGTTAAAGGCATTGGCTACATCTAAGGGAAGTTGCAGAGTTTGACTATCCACTTTGACTGTGGAGGGTTGGGAGTGGATTGGGGAATTTGTAATTTGTTTATGACTTTCCAAAACTTTCTAGGGTTTGATAGGTTATTGTTCAGATTTTCACTGAAATATTGAGCCTTGGACAATTTTGTTTGTTTTGTGCATATATTTCGTCATTGTCTATGTGCACAGTGATCATTCATAGAGCCAGTATGCTTGAACTTTGACCACAAAGAATCCCGAAACTGGTACATTTAGATGAGGTCAGCTGTGATACAGTTCATATGTGCTCCTTTTACTCTCACCTTACGCAGCGGGGCATGTAAATTCCAAATTTGTATCACTTCAGACTGAAATAATTCAACAGCACAGTCTAGATCTGGGATAATGTTTAATCTGTGCCATGGGAGGTTCTTGATGTCATTAAGAAAGGTTTAAAGATTACATTTTTTGAAAGATCTGGTGATTTTAACCTTGGGTAAAAATTTTTTCTAAGGGGTAAACTTTATGGAATTGTCATCATAAATAACAATGCCTCCTCCTCTTTTTGCTCTGTCATTTTTAAAACATGAATAACCCTGCATTGCAATGGAGGTGTCTGGTATTTTAGTCGTTAACCATGATTCTGAGAGTACAATGATTTTTGGATTGTAATGGGAACACCAGGCTTGCAGTGCATCCAGTTTAGGGAGTAAGCTACGGATGTTGCAATGCACAAAAGAGAGGCCTTTTTTAGTGGGGAGATTAGGACTAGAATTAGCTGGGGCACCAGGGTTAGACTCCACATCATTTGCAAGGGCCTTCCAGAAGGCTACCTGTTGCAAATGGCAGTGGAACAGTCGATTGAGCTCTGAGTTCTTTGCTGGACTGTTTAAAAATCAGGCTGTGGGAGAGGGATGTATATTAGGGTCAGATGTGCTAAGAGATGGGGGGAATGCATAGATGGATATTTGATTTAAGGTCATTTAAGGAAAACAAAGGGTAAGATTGAGAATTACAGAGGTATTTAAGTAGGGAAACAAAACCATTAAACAAAGAACAAGAAAGATATATGGGCCTGAGCTGGTTAAACTAGCTTTTAACATGATGGACAAAGACAAAGGTGATAAAATACTTTGCATTATTAGCACAGGCTGTAGTTACAAAGACATGGAAATATATACATTGAAAATAATAAAATTAAATAATAGTCACTAAATATAAAAGCACACACACAACAAAATTAACAGGGTATGTAGAGATATAATGAAATGTCAGTCTTCCAGAAGGCTACCTGTTGCAAATGGCCGTGGAACAGCTGATTGAGCTTTGAGTTCTTTGCTGGACTGGGTATGTTTAAAAATCAGATTGTTGCAAATGGCTGTGGAACAGCTGATTGAGCTTGGAGTTCTTTGCTGGACTTGGTATGTTTAAATTGAATCAGAATCTGTACTAATCTATTCAAATTATCTCCAAGCACAGAAAAACACACACATTTTTCAAAGTACCCTAAAAATACATAAAACCCCCACAAAAAGTTACATCCCCTGATAGCCTTGATCTGGGTGACCAACATATCCAAAAATCACAAGGATCAGTTCAGGGGTTCAGAAATTTACTGGAAGTCTTAATTTTGACCGACTACCCGCAAGGTCCCATGCCCAAAACAGTTCCAAAGAATTAGGGCTAACAGTTGGTCTCTCTGGAGTACGTTATATAACGTATATATAATGTTATATTGATATAAAAATAAAAATTACATACACATGTGTAATTACACAGTAAAATTACACACGTGTGTATATATATATGTGAAGGCGGAGCCTGTAGTTGTGGGAGGGGTTAACCGGGCTATTTAAACTCAGACCTACCTCTAAATCAGGGCCAGGTCGCTTCTGACGTCACTCGTGTCACTTCCGGTCCCGGTCCAGCAGAGTAAGTACTATTACGATCAGGCAGCAACCTCCCCATGACTGTAGGGTCTCCCTACCCTACATCATCTTAGCCAGCCCTGGGACCGGGCCCCCCTCCGAGGCATTTCACCTCCAGTCATATCGCCGGAACACTTCCGGTCACGTGACACTCCCGTCACGTGACACTCTGCTGCCGGCCTCGTACCCCATAGTTGCGGGGGGGGGGAGCTGGAAGGTCGGCAAGACAACGCATAGTCCTCCCTTAATATCCACCAGACAAGCTACGCAGATCGAGCCAAATCTGGCAACCCACATGCCATATCAGTTCGCAAGACGCTAATTCTTCTCCATAGGTCAACGCTATCGTGAGAAAACTCGCTTACCAAAGTAAGTATCTCGTTTTCCGCCTTTTTTCCCCTTTTATAGTCACCCTGTCAGACACGCACCTGACAGGCCAACAGGTCACAAGGCCCACACTACGGCCTCAATTCGATCACGTTTCCTAAACCACCTTCCTCTCTCAGTGGACAAGGCCATCGAACTCGCCTTGCAAGCACAACACCCCCAAAACAGGGTCATAGTTCACTCTACGTCACACGTCCTTGCGCTCAAAAAAAATTGGTCCTCACATCTAGACCACTTCGCTCACCGACTTCACGGGCAAACTCTCCATATTCACGTACGAGCACGTCAGTCACCCCCCCCGTTACAAGGCACTTCACTCCCTACATAAAGAGATAAATTATTCCTATAATAATATTCACCCTAGTCGAACCATCATCCTCTAATTGATGTACTTACTCACGTTATAGAATGTCACACGCTTCGGACATAGCCGAGGATGTCTCCCTACCCAGCACCCCAGCCAGGGTCGCTAGCCCTACCAGACCTTGTACCCCAGTGGAGCTGGTAGAGACGGCTAGTCCAGCGTCCCTACGCTCCTGGACCGTTCCCAAGATCGCAGCTGAGCTCAGAAGACGAGGCATACCATACCCGGCCCGCAAAGCGGAACTGTACCACCTCCTGAACAATAACCCCGACACCCCGCGACCTGGCACCAGTACACAGGCTATCGATGGGAGCACGCCTGGACTTCAGGCCACCATGTCCACTCTTCTCTCTTCAGTTAATCTGATCAACGAGAGACTGGAGAAACTTGAGAACCAAGTGGCCTTGATCAACCCAGCTAATGCTCCCACCAATCTGCCACAGTCACTGCCTAACCCGGGTAACAGCACTCTTTCCGGCCCAGCACCTGCCTCCACACACATCATCACGCCTGCCCACTTAGTGCCCCAAGCCATTAAAAAAGACATCCTAGAGGGGAAAGACGTCAACCTGGTTTCACTCCTCATAGCATCCCAAGACTTGGTAGAAAACAAGGCTTACTGCTATGGGGAAGTTTCGGTAGTACTCAAGGCTAGGGACCCCAGGCTTAACAAGAAACTGTCCATCCCCGATTTTGTAATTGCTTTTGGATTGTACAGGGATGTCATTTGTTCCGTCTTCCCTCAACGCAGAGAGGAACAGGACCTGTACCTCCACAAATTGGTGGACTTAGGCAACAAATACGGAGGCTACTCTTTCTATGATTATCATAGGTCATTTTTGGCGAAGGCGGCGGCAGCACTGGTCCAGTTTAACATACGCTCAGACTGGAGCCAACTGGATACGGAACTGTTCTGCCGCCACTTCGCCGGCCTCAAGCCTCCGTCCTGTGCCATTTGCACGTCCTCTGCACATTCCACCAATCTGTGTCCCTCTGAACTAAGCCAACCCTCCACAAGCCAAGCAGAGCCCACCCCCAAATCAGATAGGGTCATCAAAGACAAACTGGGCAGGCCCATTGTATTCCTCGGCAAAGCACAGGTATGCAATAACTTTAATGCGGGGGGCTGTAGCTTCAGCGCTTGTCGTTTATTGCATGTCTGTTCCCTTTGCTTTAGGGCACACGCAAAGACCATGTGCCCTAATCGGCTGCTCCCTAGACAATGACTCACGGAGATTAATGTTGGCAACCTCACTTATTATCTTTCCAATCACCCCTCCCCTCACTTGGTCGAGTTCCTCACAACAGGCTTCACGATAGGATTCCACACAGGGCTAGTGGCAATACCGGGAGGCACCCTAGAATGTAGGAACCTACAATCAGCCTTACAAGATCCCGTCACTACGAACGCACTACTTACAGCCGAGGTCAACCATGGGTTCATGATAGGCCCATTCACACACCCCCCATATGCCAGTTTCAGAACTAACCCAATTGGCATTGCTACTGGAAAATTCAATAATAAAAAACGCATGATTATTGACCTGTCAGCGCCTCATTCATCCGTGGTTCCTAGCATTAATTCATTGATTCCGTCTAGCGAATTTTCACTCCAATATGCCACAGTGGATAATGCAATGGGAGCAATCTTGAAAGCAGGTAAAGGCGCCTGGTTAGGAAAAACCGATATCACCAACGCTTTCAAATTGCTACCCATACACCCATCCCTGTGGCATTTACATGGAGTGAAATGGGAGGGCCAGTACTACTTCGCCACGCGTTTAACGTTTGGGGCCAAAAGCAGTCCCAAACTGTTCGACACGTTCGCCGAAACACTTTGCTGGTTATTACTAAATGTGTGTGGCTGCCCGGTAGCAATACACTACCTGGACGACTTCCTCACGGTTGAAGAACCTAACCGCACCCCCCACAGCTTAGACAAAACGGCTGCTCTTTTCTCCACACTGGGGGTACCTATTTCAGTAGAAAAAAACAATAGGTCCTTCTACAGCCCTGACCTTCTTAGGCATCCATCTAGATTCCATATCCATGGTAGCGAGTCTCCCAGACGAGAAGGTAACACGCATAACCAACGAAATCTCATGGTTCATGCAGAAAAACTTTTGCTCTCGCAAAGAGCTTCAGTCACTTTTGGGCTCACTTAACTTTGCGGTCCGCATCATACTGCAAGGACGGTCCTTCATTTCACGCCTACTTCACCTCCTGACGGAGACCCCCCACGACAATACCCACATACTCATCGACGTTAACGCCAAAGCAGACTTACGCATGTGGGGCACATTTCTCTCCTCCTGGAACGGGAGGTCAATGTTCATACCCCCACTTGACGTAGATTCCCCGGTCGTGTGGACCGATTCAGCAGCCCACACAGGCTTTGCAGCCATATACAACGACCAGTGGTTCCGGGGTGCATGGCCATCTGAAACTTCAACACTACAGGCGTTTAACACCACATCCTCACTTTTCGAACTTTACCCAACAGTGGCAGCTGCACACACTTGGGGCCCATTGTGGGAGGGCAAAGCAGTCAAATGTCTCTCCGACAACGAAGCCACATGTGAAATCATTAACAAGGGCAGATCCGCATCCCTAGTCATCATGAGACTCATGAGAAGACTCACATGGCTGGCAGCAACTCACAACTTCCACTTGGTTTGCATGCACATACCAGGCCAGGAAAACATTGCAGCTGACGCTCTCTCTCGTTCCAACTTTCAGGCCTTTTTCGAACAGCATCCCACGGCGGTAGCCATACCTGTGCCAACCCCCGCATTTCAGGACCTCATTATGGATTGATAAACCTGAAACAGCATGCACTAACGTTGGCTAAAGCGGCTCTATCAGATAATACCAAGAAATCCTATGACAGAGCTCTTACTATTTTTTCCAGGTTCACTTCCGAACACCATATCACCAACACCTTCTCCTTAGACACGATTGTTGCTTTCACCGCGCACTGCAACCTACACCTTAAGCTTGCCCATAACACTATAAAACTCTACCTCACGGGCATTCATCACCACTTACTCACCATGTTCCCCAATCACAAACCTTTCATGTCATCCTATCTCTTAAAAAACGCCCTAAAAGGAATACTCCGCACTGACGGCCCTCCAACAGCCAAAAGACAGCCAATTGATGGCAATAAATTCAAGGATCTATCAGAGCTATTAGATTCTAACCCATTCGAACCTAGCACTAACAACGTACTCAAGACGGCTATGTACATAGCGTTTTACGGGTTCTTACGGCCCAATGAATTCATGGTACATAATCTATCAGTTAACACAAGCTACGTCAGAATTAGGGACCTACAAAAATCAGGGGACCATTACATACTGCGCCTAAGACGTACAAAAACAAATCAGGTAGGACCGCCTACGGAAATCCAGTACTTCCCGACCCATAACAAATGGTGCCCGGTGACAATCCTGGATACTTTCTGCCTTTCCCTCACAGACAAACAAAGCTACTCACCCTTACTCACTATCGCCGACAAACCTCTGACCACGGCTAAATTTATACACTATGTAAGGGCCTTGGCGGTCAGACTAGGACACAACCCCATGTCCATCTCAGGACATTCATTCAGGATTGGCGCCGCGTCAGCCGCTTCCAGCAATAACGTACCCGCACACATCATTAAAAAACTAGGTAGGTGGAAATCAGCAGCTTACAGGAAAATACATTCCACAGCCAGAGAAGGAACTGAGGAAAGCTTTTAAAGAATTGCTCATGTGAATGTTACAAACATTAAAGTGTTTTTGTTTGAAACCTTTTTGCCCTCATTATTTCAGGCCTACCCGATCGTTGGTTCAGGCACACCACAACCAACTATCAGTCTTCACCTACGACTACACTTACGGCTTTATATCCCAGACTACAAATGTGAAGGCGGAGCCTGTAGTTGTGGGAGGGGTTAACCGGCCTATTTAAACTCAGACCTACCTCTAAATCAGGGCCAGGTCGCTTCTGACTCCCCACCCACCAACACCCTTTCAACAAATACTATTTAGGTGGGCCCTCATTATTTCAGGCCTACCCGATCATTGGTTCAGGCACACCACAACCAACTATCAGTCTTCACCTACGACTACACTTACGGCTTTATATCCCCGACTACAAATATATATATATATATGTATTAAGGCAGTTTTGCCTGTATTTGTGGGAGGGGCTTAAATTAATTCACTCCCCTATATAAGGGACACCCCTTACCTGACTCATATCGCTTGAGGTCAGCATCAGAATGATTTCCACTTCCGGGTCATCCAGACGCCATTTTACCTGATTACTCCATGAGGTTTTCTAAGCTGAGCTGTGTCAGGAATCCAGCCACAGGCTTTTCCGGCCTACCACCTTCTTTCTTCAATCTATCGCTGTGGATGGTGTCCAAGTGACTCACAAACCGTAAGTTGACCTACCCATTACGCCAGGCATCAGTCCCACGGCACCATGCAAGGGTCAGGTCCTCACTTTACTGCTGCATTTTGTCTAAGTCTGTTCTAAAACCATTGCATGTTCATGCATATCATTCGTTTAAACCCCCTACTGGTCTTTGGGTGTACTACAGACTTCTTAGACATTATCGCATTTCATGTACAAACCAACGAACCACTGCATCTTTGCCTACACACTGACCCCTACCGGTCATTCGGTGTACTACAGGCTTCTCAGACATTATTGCATTTCATGTACAAACCAACGAACCACCGCATTTTTCACCTACACACTGACCCCTATTGGTCATTCGGTGTACTACAGGCTTCTTAGGCGTTGTTTGCATTTTCATGTACAAACCAATAAACCACTGCATTTACACCTACACACTGACCCCTACTGGTCTTTCGGTGGACTACAGGCTTCTTAGACATTATCGCATTTCATGTACAAATCAACGAACCACTGCATTTGTGCCTACACACTGACCCCTACCGGTCATTCTGTGTTCTACAGGCTTCTCCGACATTATTGCATTTCAGGTACAAACCAACAAACCACTTAATTTTTCACCTACACACTGACCCCTATCAGTCATTCGGTGTACTACAGGCTTCTTAGACATTATTGCTTTTCATGTACAAAACAATAAACCACTGCATTTTCACCTACACACTGACACCTACCAGTCATTCTGTGTACTACAGGCTTCTCAGACATTATTGCATTTCATGTACAAACCAACGAACCACGGCATTTTCGCCTACATGCTGACCCCTACCGGTCAATCGGTATACTACAGTCTTCTCAGACTTTATTTCACTTCATAAGCAAACAAACTAACTACAGCATTTTCGCTTTTATACTGACTCCTATCTGTCAAACGGTAGGATTAACCCCTTAGGACACATGACATGTGTGACATGTCATGATTCCCTTTTATTCCAGAAGTTTGGTCCTTAAGGGGTTAAAGGGTATTTTTACCATACAATCAGCATTTATGACCCCTACTGGTCAACAGCAAAACTGTCTTCACATGTCATATACAATTTACCAGCCAATATAAATTACACATAAGATTGTTTTAACCCCTTAAGGACACAAGACATGTGTGACGTGTCATGATTCCCTTTTATTCCAGAAGTTTGGTCCTTACGGGGTTAAACATAACCATAAACCATAAATGAAACTCCAGCACGGGCTCAAATTCAGGTTTAATTCACAATAATTTACATTTCACATCAAGACCAACAGTGGTTCTATCAACACTGCCACCTACAGGTCTGTCAAGTACATTGACAATTTTCATGGGGTTTTACAAACACCAAAACACTGACACCTATAGGTCAACAGACAAACAACATTTCACATACCAATCAGTATCCAACTACACTGCCACCTATAGGGCACTCGGCAGATCTCCAGTGCACTTGCATTTTGCAACACCATGTTCACTGACCCCTACCATTCAATAAGACATACAACAATTCACATAGCAAGCACTATATCAACATCAGGTATAAATACATATATTATTACACAGTAGCAGACGCGTCTGTATATACGTAACTGGTAATATAGTTCACATACATTTTTCACAGCACGCTGCTCACGCAACAGACTTTCCCCTAGCAAGGGGACATACAACATACAAGGTGGGGACAGACCACATTTTCACTTGTACATACGGCACTTAATGGGTTAAGATTGATACATATTTAACCAGTATGGCTACGATGTTTAATATTTACACATCATGGCACTTTACTTTTCACATATACTGTACGTATTAAGATAAGCTTGGTCTATGCCATATTTCCTTATGCCATACGGTTTTATCCATTCAGGTTACAGTTACTACTAAAAAACCTATACGGATTGTCAGGTTCAATACCATACTACCAGGTACATACACCTGCTCACGTAGTTATCCATCTCTTACCTTCCCTGGAATAGTAATAGTGTACTGGCAATTAGGGTTCTAGGGCCCAATAGGTATTACCCCCTTTTTTCTCTGCATTATGCTTCGGTTAGTGGTCCCGCGAGGCCAACACCCCGCCTCACACTCGGAGGCATACACCCCTCGGGCCACTCGTGAGCTAGCCGCCTCGCATTGTATCATAGAGAGGGCCTCACCTGTCACTCCCCTTCCTATTTTCTGGTTACTGTCACCGAGAGGCCAACATCCTGCCACAATGTTCGGTGGCCACACAAAATCCCCTCGCGCCAAGCATAGATAGAGCCTCTCAAGCCACTTGGCAACTAGCAGGGCCTCACCAGTCACCAAAAAACACCAAGCCTAATCGTTTCGCCTTACGGCTTAGCTAGCAAGCCAGTACAAGAACCCTGGGTACAAATAATTGCATCTTTATTGTTATTTAAGTATTTCTCCAAAAGATGGTGAAGAATCACCTCTTCCTAGCACCCCGGCTAGAATTGATACACCTTCAAGCAGAGGAGATGTTGCTAGTCCTGCAGCAATCAGATCCTGGACGATCCCACACATTACCACCGACCTAAGGAGGTGACAAATCCCCTACCCTGCTACAGCAAGGAAAGCAGAGTTATTCAAACTCCTCCATACATCAACGGACAACACGGAGGCAGGGGAAGGCCCAGCTACATCAACTCAGGTGACACCCAGGCTATGCTAGCCTCACTCAAACTCATGAGCCAAAAATTTTTATTACAGACTCAGCTCAGTCTGCGCGGAGCTTTCCATGTGTGAAGATGGATAATTTTTTTGTGCGCTCGTTTTTTTTTTGTTTTTTGTTTTTTTTTAATTGCGTCGGTTCTTATGGCTTTTTATTTGGCCTTTTTTGGGGCTGAAAAAAGAAGATTGTAGAAGAAAGAAAACATCAAATGGTAAGTTATTTTTATCTAATTTTTTTTTTTTACAGGTTTTTAGTTAAAGGTCCCCCCCTCATTATTTTTAGGGTGAGGGGGGTAGGTAGGGAGATAATTTTTTATTTTGGGGGGGAGGGGTGACTAGGGTCCCCCCCCTTTGTATTTAGGGCCCCCACCCACCGCTCAGTGGTGGGGGCTGGGGGGGACAATAGGTCCCCCCTAAAATTGTTAATTTTAGGGCCCTCACCCACCGCTCAGGGGTGGGCCGGGGGGGGACAATAGGTCCCCCCTTATTGTTAATTTTAGGGCCCCCACCCACCGCTCAGGGGTGGGGGCCGGGGGGGACAATAGGTCCCCCCCTTATTGTTAATTTTAGGGCCCCCACCCACCGCTCAGGGGTGGGGGCCGGGGGGGGACAATAGGAAGGAGCCGTACATTAGGGCCCCCACCCACAGCTCAGGGGTGGGGGCCGGGGGGGGGACAGTAGGTCCCCCCCTATCAGTATTTAGGGCCCCCATGGGGGGCACACCCTTTTTTTTTGTTAACAGTGAGCAGCCACAGGCTGCTCACTGTTTAATAGACATGCCCCTACTTGCGGTATTGCGAGTAGGGGCACAATTTACTAATACTAAGTAATTTTTACTTAGTATTAGTAAATTAATAGGGGGCGGATCGAACCGCGCATATGTTCGCCATCCGCGGCGTATGCGAACATGCTATGTTCGCCAGGAACTATTCGCTGGCGAACCATTCGGGCAATCACTACTCCCCAGTAAGGAGCAGAGGTTGAGGATGCGATTGGAACTACGTATGCCTATACTGGGAGAGCAGCCCCTGAAGGAGTGGGTGTCGGAGCCCTGGTATGGCAGGAGAGCTGACTGGATGACACATACCAGTCACTATGGTGGGACACAGTTCAGCAGGCTCCCTGGATGAATGAGTACAAAAGACCCGAGAGTGAGGATTACAATGGCTCCGGTCTGTTATGGGAAACCTTTGAAGAAACCGATTTTGGGAGCACGGGAGAGTCCAGATTCTGGGACATCAATGTTCCGGGGGGACCTGCACGATTGGCCTACTGAAGGGGTTGAGAGCAGATCTGACATTCCTGGTCCAAAGTGAATTGGAGTTGGAGCAGGACTACCAACATCTGTTCTGCTCGATTCAATCTCAGTATAACCTGTAGGACAGATGGATACCAGACCCATACCTGCAGAAGTACAACTGGCAAGACATGGCTCAGGTACCCCCTGCTTCCCTACCAGCTGTAGAGGTAGGGGACTTCATAGACTGATCCTGGGAGGACCCACAGTTGGCAGGTGGAGATGGTGGCTACCACTACCCAGCACCAAGCAGCGTTACAGGGAAAGGAGACAATCGGTCTCTCTCCTCAGCGGCAGGTTGTTATAAAGGGAGAAGAGACAACTGGTCTCTCTCCCCAGCGGAAGCCCATGTCACAGAGAGAGGAGACTGTCAGTCCTTCATCTCAGCAGCAGCAAGCATCACTGGGAGTGGAGATGGTTGCTACCACTACCCAGCACCAAGCAGCATTACAGGGAGAGGAAACAATCAGTCTCCCACCCCAAAGGAGAAGAGACAACCGGTCTCTCTCCCCAGTGGCAGCCCATGTCACAGAGAGAGGAGACTATCGGTCTCTCATCTCAGCAGCAGCAAGCATCACTGGGATTGGAGATGGTTGCTACCACTACCCAGCACCAAGCAGCATTACAGGGAGAAGAGACAATCGGTCCCTCTGCCCAGCGACAGTGTGTCCTACAGGGAGTGGAGACTACTGGTCTCATTCCCCAGCAGCTGTATACTTTACAGAGAGAGAGGACAACCGGCCCCCCTCTCCAGCAACAGCTGCCCAACTGAGTCCTAGGGGTAGTGGAGAAAATGTCAATACCCACTTACCCCTTCCAGCAGAAGAGCTGGCATCCAGGCAGAGCGCTGTTAGCCTCTGCCATCCCCTTTCCCTTGGTCCAGAGCCTGACTGCCTTCAGGTTTTCCCAGCAGAAGCGCTGGCATCAGGGCAGAGCACCACTGGCCTCTGCCCACCACGTGCCCACCACTTGCCCACCACGTACCTACAGCTCCATGCCTGGGTTCACAAGGGAGATCAGGGGTGGCGGACGTGCCTGGGACAGACAGGACAAAGCTGGACACCCTAGAACTACAGGTGCAGTACTTGGTTGTAGATGGGCTGCTCAACTAACTCAGGTACTGACCGACAGGAGGTCAAGTACCTTGTTAGTCTCCCCCTGGGAGGGAAGATGTGTGACAAAAGCACCTACTTGCCAGCCGCTTGCCCTATGACTATGGCCCCTGGGATATATTGCCCTTTAAAAACATTATTTGGGCATATTGGATTTTAAAGGCACTGTTTTTGCCCTTGGACTTTTAACTGGAACAGATTCAAACATGTGGCGGCGGCCATCTTAAATTGTCCAGCAGTGTTTTGCCGTTGAGTGTATGGAACTGTTTTGGGCATGAGACCATGTACAAAAATAAGACTTCCAGGAAATTCCTGAACCCCTGAACTGATCTGGGTAATTTTTGGATATGTTGTTCACCCAGCTCAGGGCTGTGTTCTATCAGGGGTGTGCCTCTGGCCAGAGGAATTGTGGAAATTGTGAGTGCTAGCTTGCATTAAACAGACCTGTTATACCCTTCATGAAGTCTGGTCTCATGTTTGAGGGACTGGAGAACTACACTCTGGGGATTTCTATAATCACTATACTCCCCAGAGTATAATAACCAGCTCTTGTAAGAGCTGTTCCTGTTCCTGTTATGCTCTCTGGACTAAGGAGAAGTTCACCCATTGGAAGCGGGAGCACGGTCTTGGGTCCAGGGTGGGTGGAGGAGGGCAAAACCCCTACCAAGCTGCGGTGGTTCTTGGGGTTTGTGGTGGTTATGGTGTCGAGTGCGGTGCTGATGGTCCTTGGCGAGCACTAGGAGCATAGTTCAATGGAGGCACCCATTCGAGGTGGCAGGTGGTTTGTCACATCACTGAAATGCATTATATTGAAGGATATTGATCATATGAAGCCATTTATTATCACATAGTTATTTGGCTCCTTTTTAAATAATAATGATAACTGAAATCACCCAAATGGCACAGATCAAAAGTTTATATACCCTTAAGCCTTGTTACAGACACAAAATGTCAATTATATGTTAATTTCCTACACCTTTGGCTTTTTAAATTGCAATTAGTGTCTGTGTATAAATAGTCAATGAGTTTGTTAGGTCTCACTTGGATGCACTGAGCAGGCTAGATACTAAACCATGGGGAGCAGAAAAGAACTGTCAAAAGACCTACATAAGAAGTTAATGGAATTTTCTAAAGATGGAAAAGGATATAACAAGCCTTGAAAATGCCAGTCAGAACTGTTCAATCACTTATTAAGAAGTAGAAAATTGAGAGATCTCTTGATACCAAGCTGTGACAAACTGCCATTTTCTATGTGCCAAACTGCTCTGCTCCCCTGGCTTATGGAGAAGCCTGCTTGTCAGCCTCTTGCCACATGGCTATGGCCCTGGGGTGAATGACCCTTTTTAAAACATTATTTTGGGCTCGTGGAATTTTAAAAGACTGTTTCTGGTCCTTTAAATGCTTTGGGAAAGGATTGGTACTTTTTATTTGGCACTTCGGATATAGCCGAAGTGGCTGACATTCGACAAACACATGGCAGCGGCCATTTTAATTCAGCCGAACGCAGTCAGCCGTGTGTGCCGTCAAATCTCTGGAACTGAATTCAGCTACACAATGGCACGAACACCACTGAAACTTACCTTCATGTCCACTTCGACACTGTTACGGTTACCTCCAGGCTAGCTGGAAGCTGGACCACTAGGATAGTCTGCTTTCCCGGTGTAGAGAGAGAGAAGAGCCGCTCCAGTCAGTATACCACGAGAATCCTGCAAATGTAGAATAATCCCACTAGCTATGATACAGCTAGGATACCCTTTTACCCACAAAACGAGTCGAGGCTGCGATTTGGGGGTTAAGCAAGAACTGGCTTTACTGGCACACAGGTATCACTATTTATGCAAAATCTCAGGTCCAGGGACAGCCCCTTCTGGACCTGATGGGATACATGGCCAATGCGAGTAGTTAACCAAAAGAAACACAATGTATCTTTTGAAATTGGTACCGCCCAGCTTGGAGAAAATTAATCCAATGGTTATGACAATGTAATTATCTCCAAGCGCCAGCAATCCCACGTTTTCTCGTAACATACAAAACAATATAAAAATGTTTAACATTTTACTAGACAATTCGTGCATTCTACCAATCATTATGTAGCCCAACTCTGAGTGCAGCAGATAGTCGAATAGTGCTCAGAACTCACGAATGGTATGGTTAATTTCCTCAACATAAAGTCTGTTCGTGTCTTTGTGTACCGAACCTGAGATGGCGGCCATGTTTTCAGGCGAGTTAATGGGCAGCGGAACCTCGACCCCAAACCATGGAACGAGAAACGGCCAGTGGACGAATCCCCGCTCTCCTGATGGTTGTCCCAGCCGTTAGGGAGACGAATGGAGACTGCCGTGAAGGGGTACTTAACCTGCGGTTAACCGCAAAACCAACATTCTAATTGGGGCCATACACCAGGATGTAGGTGGTCCTTGTTCGTGCGTCTTTTGGTAGTTTTAGTTCGGGAAATAGTGCACGAACGGGCATGCCCTGGGACCGTCAATTAGGTTGTGGTTAACCACAGAGCGCAGTTTCCTCGGCGATTAATTAGTGACACACTCCACTCGTAGGGTGGTTGGCCGTTCAGGTATTAGAGGGGTGACAAGGGTTAAGTGGCGGTACACGCCAGGGGCCGGGTGGTCCGTTGTTTGTATACACGAATGGGTAATGGGAGATTGGTTCGGGGATTAGGTTACCCTGTTAAAGTACCGAATCAAGGTACTGTGGGGAGACGGAAAAAGGCAGTATTGTAACAGTCTGTAGAGCTTTTGTAACATACACTTCTACAGAAGTCGAAGTGCGTTCGACTATTCGAACGCCGCATTCGAATGGGACTTAGTTATTTTTCAGTGCAGAAATAGACCAGACGCACAGCCTGAATCTGTGGAACTGTTTTGGGCATGCAAACAGGCGTGCAGTCAGTCCAAAGAGACTTTTTACTATCTTTGGAACCCCTGAAGGGATTTACAAGAATTTTGGATATGTTTGCCCCAAGTTATACTGTTTATTAAAATATATAGTTTTATGCGTGTATGATGTAAAATCAAGCAGTTATAAAAATGTATAAAAAGTGTAATTTTTCAGCTTGGAGATAATTGGGTAGATACAGTAAGTAACCTAAGCAGAGGGGAGGAATGTTCTGTAATTGCTGGGTGTGTTTCTATTGTGCCATTGTGTCTGATTGGCTGCTGTACTTGCATTGTTGGTGCCCCACCAGGTCCAGTGGGTGGTGACAATACTGTAAAATGCTGCATAAAAGCAGCAATAAGTGCTCAGTGGAGTCAGTTCTTCTTTACCCTTCAAAACGTAGCCTCGTCTCATATTGGAGGGAAATGCTATAATCACACTGGGGATTGCTATGCTCTGCATACTCCCTTGAGCTTTAATCACTTAGCTCTTTTAAGAGTTTGTTCCTGATATGCTCTCCTGGAGGAGAGGTCTTCCCCGCTGATCCAGGGTGGACAGAAGACTGCGAGACTCCAGTTAAGCTACGGCGGTTGTGGAGTCTGCGGCGGTTGTAGTCCTTGGCGCAAGCTAGGAAGCGTCCATCAATGGAAGGTACTCGGTCGGAGTACGGAGAGTTCCGTTACACAAGCCAAGGTCAAGTAGACCAGGAATTCAGCCACAACAGCCAGAAGAATTGTTCAGGATACTAACAAAAACCCACAGGTAGCTTCAGGAGAAATACAGGCTGCTCTGGAAAAAGATGGTGTGGTTGTTTCAAGGAGTACAATATGACAATACTTGAACAAAACTGAGCTGCATGGTCGAGTTGCCAGAAAAAAGCTTTTACTGCACCAATGTCACGAAAATGCCCAGGTACAATATGCCCGACAACAGCTTGACACAACTCACAGCTTCAAGCACACTGTAATTTGGAGTGACGAGACCAAAATAGAGATTTATGGTCACAACCTATGTTTGGAAAGGGGTCAACAAGGTCTATAGTGAAAAGAATACCATTCCAACTGTGAAGCATGGTGGTGGCCAACTGATGTTTTGAGTGTGTGAGCTCTAAAGGCATGGGGAATTTTGTGAAAATTGATGGCAAGATAAATGCAGCATGTTATCAGAAAATACTGGCAATCAACTTGCATTCTTCTGCATGAAACGCCCTTGGACTTTACGGCATGACAATGACCCTAAGTACAAGGCCAAGATTACCCTCCAATGATTACAACAGAAAAAAGTAAAGATTCTGGAGTATCCATCACAGTCTCCTGACCTTAATATCCTCGAGCCACTCTGGGGAGATTTCAAGCTTGCAGTTCATGGAAGATAACCAAAGACTTTGCATGACCTGGAAGCATTTTGCCAAGACAAATGGACAGCTATACCACCTGCAATAATTAGGGGCCTCATGGATAACTATTAAAAAAGACTGCACACTGTCATTGATGCTAAATGGGAAAGTAAGGGTAGGAAGATATTTGAACAGGGGTAAATTCATTTTTTTCTTCGTTGCCATGTTTTGTTTCATTTTTGTGCCATTCTGTTATAACTTACAGTTAAATATGAATCCCCCCCAAAAATTTAAGAAATTTATTTTGCCAGCTCATTCATATTTTCTTTAAAAATTGTACATATTTTACCAATTCTCCAAGGGTTCAGGTTCAGCCTTCTATTACCCTACATTTTGTTCTATTCTCCTACATTCCTTAGGGATAGATTATTCACCCAGGGTATAGTATAATTGTAATTTAGTCCCACAAGGCCAACTCCCATCCTCACATGGAGGTGTTCATCCATTAAACCACAGCTACTTGGCACTTAATAGGGCCTCACCTTCCCCTAGTTTAGTTAATTATTTCACCATTTGGTACTATGCAAGCTGCCAGTTGATGCAGGGTTACACTGCCACCAGCATGCTTTCACATTTACTCTTCTTAGTAGTATGTCTCATACCTCGGAAAATACAATAACAACAAACTCTAGAAGTAAGAATCTCCTAACTTAGGCATTCCTAACCATCCCACTAATACCCTACTTCATACCCAGTACTTCTATTCTCTCATAGTAACATTACCAGTTACAATTCAGCACATGTTCCCTCTTCTCACATTATTACACCAACACATTTATTTCCCATGTCAATTAGGAAGGACACACTGGAAGGCTAAGACATCAATGTGGTCTCCTTGTTGATTAGAAATACAGAATCATAGAATGTGATGGCAGATAAGAACCCTTCAGCCTATCTAGTCTGCCCAGTTTTCTAAATACTCTCATTAGTCCCTGGTCTTTTCTTATAGCTTGGGTAGCCTTATGAATATCCCATGCATGCTTAGACTCCTTCACTGAGTTAACCTCTACCACTTCAGATGGAAGGCTATTCCATGCATCCACTACCCTCTCAGTAAAGCAATACTTCCTGATATTATTTAATTGCCTGCCAAGACCTAATAGACAACTCTGCGTTCTGCTAGGCAAACTTGTCAGTAGTTTTGAAATCTAGGGACCCCAGACTGAACAAAACTGACTATACCCAAATTCGTTCTGGCCTATGGTCTATATATAAACATCATCTTTTACACATCCCCACAAAACAGAAAGGACCTAGCTCTCTATTTTGCATAAAGTGGTGTACCTGGGGCACAAGTATGGTGGTTATACATTGCATTATTATCGCTAATCTATTAGGTCAAACCGGCAGCAGCTTTGGCTCAATTAAAGACATGTTCAGATCAGAGCCTATTAGACACAGGACTAGTCTTCTGTCATTTTGCAGGCATTAATCCTCCGTCTTCTTCTTTTGGCGCCTCCAACTTCCACGCCATCGATTTATCTTCTATCGAACCCAATTTGCCTACTAAGAGTCATGCTACCGCTGGTTCCAACAGAGTCAAACACACAGGCTTAAAGAAAAATTGGAAAGACCTATTATGTTCTTAGGTAAGGTGCAATCTGCAAAATATTCAATACTGGTAGTTGTCTGGTACGTACGTAACTGGCCCCAGTGATACATATCTAGAAACTTTTATATTAGTAGAGAAACAGAATAATATATCCCAAAGTGTGCACAAGATCTGTTTTAGTCCCAGTGCCATCCGCTCTCTTAAGATGAAACCATAGACCTTCCAGGTTCATTTTCCTGGGTAAACAACTGGACTCTATATTGCAGTACCCTCCCCACCCTCCCCTGGGGAAGGTTCAGCATATCAGGGACATTTGAAGTCCTGTCTGAGCAAAGATGACTATTCCTATTTGAATCTCTAGTTTCTCCAATAAACTGTCATATCTGCATTTACCACAAGGATGCTACATCATTCCTTGACTACTCAGCCTGTGTCCTGGTCACCTACCAACAATTGTACTGAGACACTTGACACTCAGACACGAGCAGACCTGTTCATGGGGTAAAACATTGTCCCATTGGAATGGGAAAACTATGTTCATTCCCCCACTGACCTATTGACCACCCATTATCTATACTGGTGATGCTGCCCACACTGGATTTGCAGAATAACTGGTTCTGTGACAGTTTAGTTAAACTTCAGCTCTCTTCAAAGTATACTGCATCATGGCCACCACACAAGCCTGGGGGTCTCTATGGAGGAGATTTCTGTCAAATGCTGCATAGACAACACAGCAGCATGTAAAGTTTGGTCCTCCTCACTGAAAATAACAAGGTTAATTAGTAAGTTAACTTGTCTGGCAGCAAAGCAGCAATCTCACCTTTTCTGTTTAATCATAGCAGGCTGTCACAACATAGCAAGCAAAACCTTCTCTCAGCCACAATTTAGCATATTCTTCCAAACACACCCAACTTCTGCCAAATGACCTATCAAAACACCATCATTTGAGGACCTCATACTGCATTAACCCATCTGCAGTAACAGTGGCCTAGACACTCATCAGGCCCTGGCTTCCTTCCTTCTGGCTATTGTAAAGCCTTTGGGTGCTGTATTTTGGGTGTAATCCTCTATTCATAGTGAGTATGGATCTTGACATCCATGATAACCACATCTTCACTTAGCCAGGGTTTTATTCCAGCTGTGTACCTGATGGCTCGTAGGGCATATGTGTAGAAGGCTTGGATCTTGTTCTTGACATTGAGCTGAAGCTTCAGAACCAGCCTGACTCTCTGGAGAACCTTGGATGTTGCCATCCTCCTTACCTCTTCCTCGTGGCTGCCATGTGTTTGTGGTATCCCCAGGTGCGTGTAGCTGTTCACTACATCTTTTATTTGACCTTCTGGTACTTGAACGTTTTCTGTTGTTCATCTTCCCTCTTTTTGATATCATCTGCCCACACTTATCTAGCCTGAATGACATTCCGATGTCCTTGCTGTATTTTCTAGTTAGGTGGATTAGATGTCCCTCTCACACTTGGCATACAGTTTGATGTCATTCATGTAGGGTAGGTGGCTTATGGTATCCCCACTCTAGAACCTATATTCATATCTACTCTACATGATGATCTGGCTAAGAGGGTTGAAGCCTATACAGGCCTATACAGGC
>OW240913.1:20080662-20119284 GCA_933207985.1 Pelobates cultripes | reverse complement strand
AAGGGCAGGGGAAGATGCAATGTTGAAACTTAGAAAGATTGCTAAGGTGTGTGGCTTCCAAATGCCGCCCAGTGGGAGATTACAACCTGAGTTTTGGAGGAAGTTACTCATAGACAAGGAAGGGTTGTTGTTGGATAATGGGCTCACAAAAGTTGCAGAGGCTTGGTATCGGGTAGCTAGAGGTCTGAAACGGGAAGGGTGGGTCGAGGAAGAGTTGGATTTTGAAGGGCAAACTGTGTACGTATACCATAGGAGTGTTAGCAATGATGATGTTGTTTCCATTGTCCCGCGGCCACCGCCCTACGATGGCGCCCAGAGCGCAACAGTAAATTCCCGCCCTGCTTCCCCCGTCACAGCACAGACCCCACCCCCCGGGGGTGTGCCTTCAGCTCCCACCCCCCTGTGCCCCGTACTCGGTGCGGATGGTGCTTACTACTACCCAGTGCCACTTCACTCGTTCCCACCCACTCCCATGCACCAACCCTCCTATGACCCAGCCCCCTCCATCAACCATTCTCCCGTCATGTCTGTTGAAGTACCCCCACCTCCATGTCCTCCGCTACCTCTCCCAGTGCCTGTTCTCACTCTGAATCCTCGTCAAGATCCCGTCCTAACTACTCCCGCCTCACCCACCGAAGTTCCCTCCTCTTCCTCCTCTCATTCCCTCTCCACCTCGAGTACCCCATCCCTAGCAACACCCACTCCCTCACCCCCCTCGACTATTACACACTCAACTCCCCCGACCCTTGCCCATTCCACCAACCCCGTTCCTCCGGACCCCTTTCCCCCCACGGACCCTCCTTCTCCCATACCCCTGGACCTAGACCTTTCCTCGCTAACCTTTCGAAAGTGACCTGTCCCGTGACCCCTACCCCTTCACCCTCTCTGCCCTTCTCTCCTTCTCATTCCCCTTCGCCTTCCTCCTCCAAGGATCCCTCATCCCTACTCTCCACTCTCATGAATCTTGTCCAGCCCGTTGATCCCGGTCCCCTTGCCTCTGCTCCCTTATGTACCACCACAGTTGGCCCTCCCTCTGCCTCCTCCCCCCCCGTTAATCTTGCAACAATAGTAGCCGCCCTTTCTGCTTCACTCTCAACACTCCCAGACACCCCTCCCATCCTCCAGGACCCTCCCGCTATCCACACATTGTTACCTCCTCCCGAAGTCCCGGCCCCCTCTACCTCGTTGCCTCCTCCTCCCCCGGCCGATTTGCCGTCCCTAATCTCTACCCTCACCGCCCTGACCCAACCCCCTGTTACCACCTTCTCCAGTGTTACCTCCTCCCGAAGTCCCGGCCCCCTCTACCTCGTTGCCTCCTCCTCCCCTGGCCGATTTGCCGTCCCTAATCTCTGCCCTCACCGCCCTGACCCAACCCCCTGTTACCACCCCTCCAACCCCTTCTCCAGTGTTACCTCCTCCCGAAGTCCCGGCCCCCTCCACCTCGTTGTCTCCTCCTCCCTCGGCCGATTTGCCGTCCCTAATCTCTGCCCTCACCGCCCTGACCCAACCCCCTGTTACCACCCCTCCAACCCCTTCTCCAGTGTTACCTACTCCCGAAGCCCCGGCCCCCTCTACCTCGTTGCCTCCTCCTCCCCCGACTGGTTTGCCGTCCCAACCCTCCACCCACGTTGTTACGACACAGCCCCCTGTTCCCATCCCCCCGACCCCTCCCCCGGCGACCCCTGACCCATCCATGGCCAATGACCTGTCTAGCTCGATATCCGCCCTCTTCTCTGCTGTTACCTCCCTGGTTAATTCCGCGATCCCTGTGCCGCCTCCCACTGATTTACCACCCCCTCCTCCACCTCCTCCCCCCGAACCTCCGACCCCTTCCTTGTCTCCCGCTAGCATCCCCGAGCCTTCCGATCCAATTTCTGCTCTTGCTCATGTCCTAAACACTCACCTCTCACGCCCATCTCAACCGGCCCCCATAGCAGCCCCTTCCACGGCATTGATTCCTCATGTCCCTTCCGCCAGTCCTAGTTATCCAATCATGGTGGTTGGGTCCGAGGTGTCTGTGACATCGGACCAACCCTATGCGATGGGTGCTTCCCCCCAGGCCTCAGGTTTCCACCCAACTACCTCTCCTATCACCGGCCTCCCTGCCGCCCCCACCACAGCTACCCCTGAGACTACTCTTCACGCGGCCCGGTGGTACCCGAGGAGGTCGTTGTGGTGGACCAGGGCTCACCTCGCCTAGGGGGGAACAGGCACCCCCAACGGCACTCTATCCCCCAGGGTTATACCCAGATTAACCATGGAGCGGATGGTGCACCACCCATGTATGTTACCTTCAACCCTTCCCAAGCTGCTACCCTTGTAACCTCACTCCCTGATCCTGAGAAACACCCCATGCCCTTTTTCCGCAGGATGGCCCAAATTCAGAAAACATACTCCGCTGCCTGGCGGGATCTTATTAGTTTGTGTGAAATAAAGGCTGGAGATGCATACTGGCCAATCATGGAACGGAGCTTTAACGACGCTCCACTTACTTCTGATACTGACTTTCGTTCTGGTGAAATTTTCTGTGAACAGCTCCGAGCCTGGGCACAGGATAAATTAGCTGATCAGGCTACTTGCATAAATGACATACTTCAGGATAAACTTGAGACAGTTGAAAAGTATCACTCTAGGTTGACTCAGACTTTCTCAGACTTAGGGTTCAGCACCTATAACAAAGCACACACCCAGATGCTATCTGCAGCTTTTGTGGCAGGCCTTAGGGAACACATTCGTAAGGGGTTAATTTTAGCTCGCCCAGAGTACAGAATTATTCCACTGGACACTCTTCTGCTGGTAGCCAAAGGCTTAGAATCTGTTCTGCAACCCACACAGCGCAGAACTAGTCCTCTGATGTACACTACCTCCACACCAATTGCCGGTTCTAACCAAGTTCCTCAGATACTCCCCCAGCAGTACACCCAGTTACCCCAAACACTGCCTGCACCAATTCCCTCTTCCCGGGACCGGACTATCACGACAATCCGGACCTGTTTTAACTGTAATCAGCCAGGTCACTTTAGAAGAGATTGCCCACACCCTAGAGTAATCCGCCCACAGACTCCCCGGTATCCAAGTCCCCATGTCACCGGCTATAACTTTCCCTCCACTGGTTACCTCCCTGCCCTGCCCCATCCACAGTTGCCTCAACTTCCTCCACCTCCTCCTCCTCCTGAATACACCCAAGCCCGGCTCCCTGCATCAGAAGCTCGTGCATACACTTCGGCTTCCGCTGAAGGGTATGACACCGATGATTTCCAAGACAGTCAGCCACTGCCCCGCCACGCTAACCGTCCATCCCGTCCTCCCATGCATTCTAGTAACCCTCGTTCCACTTCCCGCCGGTACCAGGGACCAGATCAGGCCCATCTAGATTTGTTACAATAGGTAACTGGCAAGCCTGTGTCAGCAACCCCTGCCATGGCAGTGTCTGCGGGGGATGGGGGAGGGCCTTTAGCTACTGTAGTTCTCCCCGTGGAGGGTCATCCAACCACCTTTCTAGTTGACACAGGTGCAGCCCGTAGTGTCCTCAGGGAACAAGACCTGCCAGATCCTTCTTTCTTATCTGACACCGATGTCTCCTGTGTTGGGGTGGATGGTACACCCCGCAGTAACCCCCTTACTAAGCTCCCACATGTAGGATCACATATCCTCTCCCGGTTTGTTGTTTCCTCTACTTGCCCCATTAACCTCCTAGGTGCTGATGTTCTCTCTTGGCTCCAGGCATCTATTACCTTTACTGCAGATGGTCAAGTTGAGTTGACAACCCCCTTATCACAAAAAGACACCTCTGTCCTCTGTTCACTCCCCATCTTGTTGAACTTAACTGACAATACAGGGAATGCACGGGTCTTACACACCCCCAGTGCTCTGGATCGTATCCCCCAAGAACTTTGGTCCACCGGCCCGGATGATATTGGGCGCCTGCATGTGCCCCCAGTCTTGGTCCAGCTCCTGCCTGGAGCACTACCTCCCCGTAGACCACAGTATCCTCTGAAGCCAGCACAAGCTGAAGCCATCACTAAACAAGTTGAAAGCCTACTTGCCAAAGGTGCCCTCATCAAGTGCACATCTCCATGTAACACACCACTTTTCCCTGTTAAAAAGCGAACTGTTAAGGGTCAACCCGACCAGTACCGAATGGTGCAGGACCTCCGTGCTGTTAATGAAGTAACCATTGTTCCAAACCCACACACCCTCTTGTCCCAAGTTCCACCAACTGCCACAATATTCACTGTAGTGGATCTAGCTAATGCCTTTTTCAGTGTGCCCCTTGACCCTTCCTGCCGCTTTCTCTTCGCCTTCACCCATGAAGGACAACAATATACCTGGACAGTTATGCCTCAGGGGGCTCAGAATTCCCCCACACAGTTTGCTCATGCCATGTCTCTGGTTCTGGAGCCCTGGCAGAAATCTCATTTGGATGTTGTCCTGCTTCAATATGTTGATGATCTCCTTCTCTGTGCTCCTGATTTGCTCATTGCAGAGCGTGACTCAGAAGATCTCCTATGTTTCCTCGCTGCAGCCGGTTGCAAAGCTTCAAAATCAAAGCTACAATGGTGCCGGCCCTCTGTGGTCTTCTTGGGACATTGCCTTTCCCATGGCACCAAACATCTAACTTCTCAACGTGTGCAAGCTATTCTGCAACTCCCTTTACCTGCGACACATCAGACTCTTCATGCCTTTTTGGGTCTTATCACATACTGCAGGTCCTGGATACCCGAAGCATCAAAGCTCATGCAGCCACTCTATGATGCCCTCAGGAGTGAGCCCTTTCACCTTACTGAAGAAACAATCACCTGTTTCCACAATCTGAAAAGAGCTATTGCTTCTGCACCTGCCTTGGGCCTACCCAACTACCAACTTCCTTTCAATTTGTTTGTCTCTGAAAAGTCAGGACATGCTTCTGGAGTCCTTACCCAGAAACATGGGTCAAGACAACGACCTATTGGCTATTTTTCCTGTATGCTTGACCCTGTTGCGAGGGGCAGTCCCTCCTGCCTCAGAGCGGTGTTTGCCGCCAGCGCCCTCCTGGACAAGACCAATGATTTTGTTCTTGGCCATCACCTCACAGTGTTGGCTCCTCATGACATTACTGCAATCCTGCAACAAGTCCAACCTAAACACCTCTCCTCCCAACGTCACCTCCGTCTACAAACCTCCTTACTTCTACCTGACAATGTGAAACTTCAGAGATGCCTTTCCCTGAACCCAGCCACTCTTCTGCCACTTCCCAAGGGGGGAGTTGTGCATTACTGGTATAGCCTGGATATCAACCCAGAGGTTCGAGCAGATTTGCAGCTGCCTGCACTTGCACCCCCACATGATGAACAATCAGAGGCCCTACTTCACTGTACCTTGTGGTTTAAGGACGTACCAGGCCCTGATATGAACTATGAGGAAGAGCTATTCCAGCTCAAAGAAATTCAAATTACCCTGACTGACTTATTCTGGGACCCCACAGGTACCATGCTCATCTTAGTTCATCTTCCAGAGAATGTAACACATCTCTATCATCATTGGGAAACAGCTATCCCACACATATCTCTCACCAGATCCCCCGACACCTCATGGAAAAACCTTGGCCCGATGGCCTGGAGCCAAATGACCCAAGAACAACTGACTTCTACGGGGATCAACAAAAAGAATATTAACTACTGTACAGCAGGGTACCCAAGGTACCACACAGAAGCCTGTGAAGATCCACTCACCACAGACTGTGACCTAGATATTCCTCATGATTGTTTTGAACAAATGAAAATGGAAACTACACACCTACCAACTGTCTATGAAGCTGCATTACTCAACCCAGATCAAACACTATTTGTGGATGGGTCAAGATTTGCTGATGAACAGGGACAATATCACACTGGGTATGCAGTCACCACAGGATGTCAAGTATTACAAGCAGCTGCCCTACAACCAGCTAAGTCTGCTCAAGAAGCCGAACTAACAGCCCTAACTGTGGCCTGCAAATTGTCTGAAGGTCTACGTGTCAATATTTACACGGATTCAAGATATGCCCTGGGAGTAGCACATGACTTTGGCTTAATTTGGAAGACCAGAGGATTTCTTACGGCTACCGGTACCCCAGTAAAACATGGGGCAGCCATTGCAGAACTAATGGATGCATTGGAACTCCCCAGGAGAAACAAAGTTGGAAGAATAAAGGAGCTGTACTCCGGGATGATGTTTACACCATCAATCTCAAGTTCTGCCTACCCAGAAGTATGTACTTAGCGGTGGTCCAATGGGCCCATGGGCCAGCCCACCTGTCGAAACTCCTGATGAACTCACTGATTGACAAATATTTTGAAGCACCAGGTATCACTACCTTAACACAGAATTGCTGTAAATCTTGTACTATATGTGCTAAGTGCAATCCTGGAAAGATTATAAAGACCGCACCTAATCACCTGGCCAAACCACAATACCCCTTCCAGAGGATCCAGATTGATCACATTCAGATGCCAAAGAGTGGACGTTATGAATATGCATTGGTCATAGTGGACATGTTTTCAGGATGGCCAGAGGCCTTCCCAGTGACTAATCTCACCGCAAGGACTACAGCCAAGTATCTTTTGACAGAAATTGTTTGCCGCTATGGAGTTCCAGAAGTAATTGAAAGTGACCAAGGGACCTCCTTCACTGCCTCGCTAACACGGGAAGTCTGGTCAGCACTGGGGGTGACCCTTGCATTCCACACACCATACCACCCACAAAGTAGCGGTAAGGTAGAACGCATGAATGGCACTTTGAAGGCCAGAATGCTTAAGATGTCACAAGAAACTAACATGCCCTGGTCCGAGAGTCTCCCACTAGCGTTATTTAGTGTAAGGTACACTCCCAGAGGAAAATATAGCTTGTCACCTTATGAGATTTTGTTTGGTACAGCACCCAGGTTAGGTTGCTACTTTCCCCAACAGCTTCAGATTCAGTCAGATGCTATGGTAGACTATGTGACTGCCCTCTCACATGCCTTGACCAAGATACATGCCCAAGTGTTTTCTTCTATTCCAGATCCTGAGTCGAATACAGGTACACACAAGCTGCTTCCGGGTGACTGGGTTATGGTCAAGAAGTTTCTCAGAAAACACACCCTAGAACCAAGATTTGATGGTCCTTACCAAGTGCTCCTGATTACAGCAACGTCAGTTAAACTAGCTGGAAAGAGTTCTTGGATACACGCTTCACATTGCAAAAAAGTGCCTGCTCCAGAAGAAGCTGATCCTGTTGAAATATGAATTTATTATGTGTCTTGTGTTTTCTTATGCTGCTACACTTTGCCTGGACCCAACAAGTGGCCATAACCAAAGATAATCACGTTTACACTTTCTGGTACAATTCTTCTAATACTGATGTAGCCACATACACCTTTGATTACTGTGACATAGTTACTTGTACATTTCCACAAACACAACATGCAGCCATATACAAAGACATACCTAACAAAAAGGATCCATACATTTGTGTGACTGGAGGAGTTTGGGGACACCATTGTAGTTCATGGAAAGCTGCCGGGTGGAATACAGGTAGACCATGGGGCTACAGACCTCAAGTTGCACTGGACAGACGTGACAAAGACGGGAAACCCCTACTTTCTAGAATGACTCTGAGTAAACCCATAGGGTCAACTCCCATTAAACTTACCCTGAATATAGAACACCCCAGCCCAAGGGATGCAGGGGAATATGTGATGGGAATGTATTGGAAAGGAGGTGGCTCACATAATGCATTGGGGACATTTTACCTACAAGACATGCTCACCTCCCCAGACTGGGTAGGGACCACTCACATGATCATTAACCCATTAAAGCCACATATTAAGACCCTACATGACATGGTGGCTATAGCCAACCCCACCTTTGAAGATACCATGGCAGTAGAGACTGGGTTTTCAGACACTAATTTGTGGCTAGAATGGATGAGGTATAATGCTAACTCACATAATAAAACTAACTGTTATGTATGTGGAGGAGCCAGGCCCCATCTGGGTACAGTACCTCTGAGCTTACCCCCCGAAGTAGAATTATGTGTTTTGAGTCTTTATGCACAATCCACCACCAACTCCTCAACATGTGAATCATGGAAGAGAATTTACCCAATCACTCATGGACATGTAAAACCACCTGATGGAGTCACCGTCTACCCAGGTAATTACACATGTTATGCAATACCTAAGAACGCTGGTTTGTATCTGGGCAAATTCCCATCAGGATACTGCTCAACTTACCATAATCCACCTGTATCACTGCTAATGAACCACACAAAGACAATCGGTGATATCTATTGGTTATGTGGTGACAAACAATTGAGGTCCCAATTAGCTGGGCAATGGTGGGGGGAGTGTGCCCTAACCAAAGTCATAATGCCTATCCACATTATTCCAGATGGTAGTCATAACACGTTAAACCTTACACATGTACACTCTAGAGCCAAACGAGAGGCTCCTATCCGAGGGAGCTTAGACCCCCATGTGTATATTGATGCCATAGGTGTGCCAAGGGGGTGCCTAACGAATTCAAAGCAAGAGATGAAGTGGCTGCAGGATTTGAATCCCTAATTCCAATGATAACTGCTAACAAAAATGTCAATTGGATCAACTACATCTATTATAATCAGCAGCGCTTCGTTAACTACACAAGGGATGCCCTGCAGGGCCTAGCAGAACAGTTACAAGCCACTACTCAAATGACATTTCAGAACAGAATGGCCCTAGATATGATTTTAGCTGAGAAAGGGGGAGTATGTAAGATCCTCCCTGAGACTATGACATGTTGCACATACATTCCAGACAACACTGGGCCAAATGGTAAGGTGACTACGGCCATAGAAAAGCTAGATAGCCTTTCTGATGAACTAAAGAAAAATTCAGGAGTCACTGACACTTGGGACAGATGGTTTGGGTGGATGAATGGTTGGCAAAGGACTCTCTTCCAGGTAGGGACAGCTGTTCTTATAATGATTATCATATTCTTATTTTTAACCTGTTGCGTGCTCCCTTGCATACAGAAGTACTTACAGAAAGCGGTAGATAAGACTATAGATGACGTGACCCCTACTTTCCTGCATCAAGACATCACAGACCTCAAAGATGACACTCCACATACACCCCTCCAATCACACCAGTTCAAACAGACAACTGCTCTCCTGTAGGGACAGTGTAGGGAAAGCGTCTGTCTTGGCAGGCGAGTCTCACGTGTGGAGATGTGGTGGACTAGCCGCTGCGGGTTACCCACGGAGTGAAGTGTTCGATGCTTGTTAAGACAGATGAGCTGCAGGCAGCTAGGGACATATTAGGGACAGTAGCAGTTGTTATGGTAAATAGCCATTTTAGGGGGGACTGTTGTGGAAATAAGGTCTGCACATATTTCTTAGTTAGTGAAAATGTCTATTTACTCATTCCACGATATATTATATATAAAGCTGAGCACACATGTTTTAATCAAAATGGCTGCTAGAAGCTTTTAACCCCTCCTCCCCTGCAGGCAGCTAGGGACATATTAGGGACAGTAGCAGTTGTTATGGTAAATAGCCATTTTAGGGGGGACTGTTGTGGAAATAAGGTCTGCACATATTTCTTAGTTAGTGAAAATGTCTATTTACTCATTCCACGATATATTATATATAAAGCTGAGCACACATGTTTTAATCAAAATGGCTGCTAGAAGCTTCTAACCTATATTATATATAAAGCTGAGCACACATGTTTTAATCAAAATGGCTGCTAGAAGCTTCTAACCCCTCCTCCCCCCCTTCCAATCAGAATTAACAATCACACGTGGGGGATATCTATACCCCCCACTGTGATTGTGGTACTGTTTCTTTAACGCCGGGTCACTCACGTGACCCCGGCGTTTACTTAATTCCTGGACCTCCCAGCGTGCAGCGTTATACATGCTGCAGCTGGGGGGTGTGGAGGACGCTGGCGGCGAGCGGCACAGAGGAGACGCCGCTCGCCGACAGGTAAGCAGAGAGGAGACCGCGGACGGCGATGGACGTGGGTGAGTGCTGCAAGTGGCGTGCAGCCTCCCCTCCTCGCCGCTCGCGGCTCCCTGACATAACCCCCCCTCGAGGCCCGCCCAACGGGCGGGAAGCCGAAGACTTCGAAGGGAACCGCGCATGAAAGGAGCGGATCAAGGAGGGCGCATTCAAGTCAGAGGCAGAAACCCAGGAACGCTCCTCAGGGCCGTAACCCTTCCAATCAACCAGATACTGCAACCGACCTCGAGAAAAACGAGAATCAAGCAGAGCAGCTACTTCGTACACGTCATTAGAGATAGCGCGGAGGGAATCTAGACGCCTAAGAGGACAAGAGAATCGATTACAGAGCAGGGGCTTCAAAAGGGAGGTGTGGAAAGTGTTAGGTATACGCATGGAAGGAGGCAAAGCTAGAGAGTAGGACACAGGATTGACCCTACGCAATACCTTATAGGGGCCAAGGAACCTGGGCGCGAATTTCATTGAGGGGACCCTGAGGCGGAGATTCTTAGAGGACAACCAAACCCTATCACCCGGGACATAAGAGGGAGCAGCACCCCTACGACGATCAGCAAATTTCTTCTGAGTAGCAGTCGCACGAGAAAGAGTAGCATGGACCTGATCCCACATCTTCCGTAAGGAGGTGAGGTGCTCGTCCAAAGCGGGTATTCCCTTGTCGGAGAATACGCCGGGAAGGACAGAGGGTTGGAACCCATAAGCAACCATAAAAGGACTTAAGCCAGTGGATGAATGAGTCACAGTGTTCCTGGCGAATTCAGCCCAAGGAAGGAGGTGAGACCAGTTGTCCTGGTGTGCATTCGTGAAGCAACGTAAATATAACTCCACAGATTGATTCGCCCGTTCGGCCGCTCCATTAGATTGTGGATGATAGGAGGAAGTAAACGACAAGGAAATCCCCATCTCAGCACAAAAGCCCCTCCAAAACCAAGAGACAAATTGAGGACCCCTGTCAGATACGATATCCTGTGGTATACCATGCAAGCGGAAAACCTCTTTGGCAAATACCTGAGCCAACTGAACCGCAGAAGGTAGTTTCTTAAGTGGAATAAAGTGTGCCATTTTAGATAATCTATCAGTCACAGTCAAAATTACTGTCATTCCATCGGATGAAGGAAGATCCACAATTAAGTCCATGGATAAGTGGGTCCATGGTTTCTTGGGTACGGATAAAGGCATTAGGAGTCCCGGGGGTTTGACATTAGGAGACTTACACTGTGCACAAACACGACAAGCCTGTACATAATCCACCACGTCTTAAGTGAAGGCCACCAAAACCGTTGAAGGAGACCCTTGTATGTTTTGGTAACCCCTGGGTGGCCAGCCGTTTGGCGGTGTGAAATAAAGCTAACAATTTCTTTCTATCTTTCTCTTTCACGTATAATCTACCAACAGGTGTCTCAGAGGGTGCTTGGGTTTGGTATGCCTTGATACCATCAAGGAAAACAGATGAAATAACTAAACGGGTAGCAGCTATTATCTTAGACGTGGGTACAATGGGTTCAGGAGTGGGGGCGATAGACTCCAAAGGTTCGTATTGTCGGGAGATAGCATCAGCCTTGACATTACGGTACCCAGGCCTATATGTGATAATGAACTGAAAACGTGAAAGAAATAAGGACCATCTGGCTTGACGAGAGGATAACCTTTTAGCATCAGCTATATAGGAGAGATTCTTATGATCAGTTATAACCAGGATTTTGTGTCTAGCTCCTTCTAATAAGTATCTCCACTCTTTAAATGCCATCACAATAGCTAATAGTTCCCTATTCCCAATGTCGTAATTCTTTTCCGCATCAGACAGTTTCCTAGAAAAGTAACAACAGGGATGGAGGGGTTCGTTATAGGATAATCTTTGTGATAATACAGCTCCTATACCTGATTCTGAAGTATCTACTTCCATTACAAAGGGAAGGGAAGGATCAGGATGGTGTAGCACAGGAGCAGTGGCAAATGCCTTTTTGAGGGTTTCGAAGGCCTTGACGGCTTCAGGAGTCCAAACACTGGGGTGCAAACCCTTTTTAGTTAGTTTCGTGATAGGAGAAATGACCGATGAAAAGTTTTTAATAAACCTGCGATAATAATTGGCAAAGCCTATAAATCGCTGTATTGCCTTAAGACCTTGAGGAAGAGGCCAAGACAATATGGCTTCTAATTTAGAAGGATCCATACTGAACCCCTGTTCAGAAATGACGTACCCTAGGAATTGTACTGATTTCTGGTCAAATAAACATTTCTCCAATTTACAATAAAGACCGTTCTGTAGCAATCTCTTAAGTACCTTCCTCACATGGTTATGATGTGACTCCAAATCAGGAGAGAATATGAGTATATCATCGAGATAAACCACAGCACAGACATGCAGTAGATCTCTAAGGACATCATTTATGAAGTCCTCCTCGCCGCCCGCGGCTCCCTGACACCATAGCTGTAACTGTAATTTAGTGGTAACTTTTCCCATTAAAGAGAAAGATATTGTATGTGAGGATGAAATGTAATAAGTTTAATAAAAACTCAACATATCCTTTGGGAAGTTTGGGATTAGGTTCAGGAAGGCACCCACATGCTCCATGCCTAGCTGAAACTTATTTGGGCATAATGGATGTAACGGATCACCTGGCACCCCGACTGGGTACCTCCGTTAAAGGGTGCTCTTAGCGTTTCCTGAGGACTCCAAGCACTCTGGCAGACACCACAATCACCGAACCAGAGAAGCGTATACCTTCTCTCAAGCATAAGAATGCTATAAACAGTTGAATAGGCAAAAACCATACGGATGGGTTTAGACTCCTAGCAGTCAAACTGAAACAGCATACAATAAATCCTCCCCCAATAATGAGACAACACTTCACTTTGAGGGTTAAGCAGGAACTGACTGTACTGGCACATACAGCCTCTTTTATTCCCACCCACAAACTTAGTACTCCCCACAGGGTTTTACAGAACAACCAATCAATCTGTACAATACACACAGACACTCCCACACAAAATCCTCCCCTCTGCCTGTGATACAATTACCTTACACAATGGGTAATCTAATTATCACAGACAGAGAAATACAGTTTTATAAAACACATCACAGGGAACCCAAAACATACAATAACCCCATAAAAAGTATATCCTTGGAACCGGGGTGAACCACATATCCAAAATTCACCCAGATCCATTCAGTACTTTGGAAGATACAGTTTAATGCAGATTCTGCAGAACATATACAGTCTAAATGAAAAACAATCACTGTATAATGTGTCCCCTGCTGTATAGTCTAAAACCACTGCACGATGTCTCTGTGCACCAAATACTGACGAGATGGCACCGTGTTGAAAAGTCCAAACAGTGTCTGTGAGTTAAAATGGCCGCCATCCATTGTTCTCACCATGTGCTTCATCCATTGTTTTCACCATGTGCCTCTGATACAGGAAATGGTGGCCACCCAGTAACTCCAAAGTATGTCCCCAGATGGTTCTTAAAGGGCCAGCAGCAGCACAACACAAATCCCTTATGCCCAAATCATGTCTTTAAAGGGCAATACATCCCAGGGGCCATAGTCACATGGCAGGAGGCTGGCAATCAGTCTTCTCCAATGCCCAGTGGCGAGGTCGGTTTTGCCACAATGGATTTTTATTGTGCTGCTGCTGGTCCTTTAACTCCTAGAAAAACCAACATTTCGACCTAACAAGAGGTCTTTGTCAAGCTTTCACATTTGGAGTGCCTGTGAATTTTTCTTATTGCCTACTGTTCTTTTATAGGCATGTCTATCATGACAAATACACAAAAATAAGTCCTACAGTCAGACTTTTGCACTGGCAGCAATGACCATAGTACACACCATACCTAATACATACAATCATAACCAAAGAAAAAAAGTTATTTGCGCACTATTCCAAATATCTAAGCATGTTTAAATAAGTGGAGATTTTAGTCCAGCTCCAATGGCCATTAGATGTAAGCCCACCTGCTGCGTCAAGGCAAAGCTCTTAGGTGGGTCCTTCACTAACAATTCACCTTGCTTGCTTCAGCTTCAGACAAATAAATCTCTACTGAGACATTTTGACATCAGAACTTTTAAAGGACCACTCTAGGCACCCAGACCACATCAGCTTAATGAAGTGGTCTGGGTGCCAGGTCCTTCTAGGGTTAACCCATTTTTTAATAAACATAGCAGTTTCAGAGAAACTGCTATGTTTATTAATGGGTTAAGCCTTCCTCCAATTCCTCTAGTGGCTGTCTCATTGACAGCCACTAGAGGCGCTTGCGTGCTTCTCACTGTGATTTTCACGGTGAGAGCACGCAAGCGTCCATAGGAAAGCATTGTAAATGCTTTCCTATGCGACGGGCTGAATGCGCGCGCAGCTCTTGCCGCGCGTGCGCATTCAGCCCAGGAGGAGGAACGGAGGAGGAGAGAAGGAGGAGAGCTCTCCGCCCAGCGCTGGAAAAAGGTAAGTTTTTAACCCTTTCTCCCTTCCAGAGCCAGGCGGGAGGGGGTCCCTGAGGGTGGGGGCACCCTCAGGGCACTATAGTGCCAGGAAAACGAGTATGTTTTCCTGGCACTATAGTGGTCCTTTAAGTAAATCTCTGTCCATACAAGGACACACATGATGAACCTCAACCCTCAATCCAAAAATTCCAGACTTCTCATGGTACAGCATAAAAACCTACCATCTGTTATATTTAACACGTTAGACATCCATACCTAATATGAATATGAATCGAAAGACAGAATAACTAATATTGTATAGGATGCAAATTAATAGAGAAAAAAGTATTAAATATAAAAAAAAAAGATGAGTGGAAAATTGTAGACCTGTTTTTACATAGAGAGTTCAAGTTCTAATTAAAAAAACATTAGCCAATATTTATTTCACCTTTTTTTACTATTATATGGCCTGAAAGAGTTGGGGACTAAACAATTCATAGAGCTTTATACAGTATAGCATGACAAAATAAAATATTAAGTCTCAAGATTTAGAAAACAAGTTTATAAACAAAATCATTTGTATTAAATATAATTGAAAAACAAAGAGATGAAACAATATATCTATTGCTGAAGCAAACATGTAGTCTACTTGATATCTTTTAGAACTGTGGAATGTGATATGTGCTAAGAACAGGCAGCTCACCAGTGTTATCTTGAAAATATATACTATATCTGATATTAGAAAGAAAGGCTGGTGAGTAAGATATTAAAAGTATGTTGTTATCCTCATTCACGGTACAAATTATTCTTTTTTGGGGGAGGAGGAGGGGGACACATTTTTATCTCTTTAGTAATTGTGTCAAGTCTAATATTTTTAGTCATGTGAAAACAAACTTGAAGTTTAATGGTCCATAGTTAATGTCCTCATTACTAGACTGTAAAGTTCGAGTTCGTACCGAACATTGCGGTTTTTGGACCCGGGACCCGAACACGGACATATCAGTGTATGTTCGGGTTGGAGTTCGGTGTTCGGCGATTTAATGGCGCATTTTGAAAGGCTGCATGGCAGCCAATCAACAAGTGTTTGACTTGTGTGCCTACTAATAGCATGGCTGTGATTGGCCAGTGCAGCATGTGACCCAGCCTCTATATATAAGCTGGAGTCACTTAGTGCCGCACGCACACATACTCTTATTGGTGTATGGAGAGGATGCCGCAGCTGTGAGGGACAGATTAGGAAAGAATTCTGGTGCTGAATCTGCAAACTACAGCAATTATTTGTGTGGGTGCTATAATATTAAATTTTTGTACCCTGCCCTGAGCCCAGTGCCACAGAAAGTGCAGTGCACTTGCAACTGCATGTGTGCCAGGCACATTACTTTAATCCTATTCTGGTAGCTCAGTGGGCAACATCTAGGCATTTTTAAATACTGCAATTTTTTACATTTGGGGCCTGCACTTTATATCTAAGAGTCAAATAGAAACCGTCAAATACTGCTGTGACGTTTTAAAAATTATTTTTTTGGGTGCTAAATAGTACATTTGGGGTGTGCACTTCATATCTGGTGTATGTGTGCAACACTGGCTAGTTACCGCTTCTCAAGAAAGTCTAAAGACTTTTTAAAAAAGTGAAAAATAGGTGTTATTGTGATCGTCATATACAGAAGCATTAATTTACATTTCTATATTGTGTAAAGACACAACTACAAAGTTAAAAACCAAACACCAAAACAACATGCCAGACAATCTACCTGTGCATGGCTAGCGTGATACAATAAGTCTACATCTTAAAAAGGCAATAACCCACAGAAGATGGGCAAGATTTTTTTTTTGCAACTGGAACTTTGATTCGAATTCACTACATCGGTCACTTGTAATATTGTTACATACCTACAACACTTGTTAAACAGATCTAAGTGATAGAAAACTGATTGATATTTTCTACACTAGGAACTACTAGATAACAAGCTGCTATATTTAAACTAGTAATCAATAGCTAAGAGGTACTTCACCAATATTGTAATTCTGGGGCAATACCCTCACAAGTCAAACGGAGAGGTCAGTTTATAGGGAAAACTGTAGCCTGAATACAATTCTAAAACAATTCCCATATGTCATTTGCAGAGTTTACATGCTGGAAAAACACAGGTGTCAACTGCTGTGGCTTTCTGCAGTGTGCAGACCGGCAAGGAAGGCAGGGTTGGGGAGTGGGTGGAAGATGATGTGTGCTAATCTGCTAAATAGTAAATTTTGTGGCCTGCTATTCATATCTGAAAGTCAAATCAAAGCGTCTAATAGTGTGCTTACAGCGCAGTTGTAAAAATTCTAATTTTCTGGGTGCTAATCTGCTAAATAGTACATTTTGGGGCCTGCAGTGCACTTCATATCTGAGAGTCAAATCGAAGCTTCTAATAGTGTGCTTACAGCGCAGTTGTAAACATTCTAATTGTTTTTCTGCTAATCTGCTAAATAGTACCTTTGCAGCCTGCGGTGTACTTCATATCTGAGAGTCAAATAGAAGCGTCAAATAGCGCGCTTACTGCGCTACCTGTAAGGCGGACTAGGCAGCCGCCTAGGGCGCCCCTTGGGAGGGGGCGCCGCCAGGAGCGCCGGCCCCGCTTATCCTGCAGCCGCCCGAGCGCTCTGTATTGAGCCTCAGGCGGCTGCAGCTTTGCCCGGGCGGTGCGTCCATGAGGGCGGACCGCACCGCCCGGGCGCAGCCTGAGGAGAGGCTGACAGGAGGGAACGCTCAGCGCTCTCTCCTGTCAGCTCCCTCTCTGTAGCGTGGCCGAGCCCTCTATGGCATGGTCCGACCGGTACAGAGAGCAGCTGTCTCCTGTACCCGGCCGGACTAACAGGAAGTGCACACTCTGTGTTCACTTCCTGTTAGTCCGGCCGGGTACAGGAAACAACAGCTCCCTGTACCGGTCGGACTATACTGGGCTCGGCCACACTACCACACAGGTAGGGGAGGGAGGGAGAAGAAAAAAAAAAGAGAGGGAGGGAGGGGGAGAAGAAAGAAACAGGGAGGGAGGGGGGAGAAGAAAGAAACAGGGAGGGAGGGAGAGAAGAAAGAAACAGAGAAGGAGGGAGGGGAGAAGAAAGAAACAGAGAGAGAGGGAGGGGGAGAAGAAAAAAAAGAGGGAGAAGAAAGAAACAGAGGGAGGGAGGGGGAGAAAGAAACAGGGAGGGAGAGAGGGGGGAGAAGGAAACAGAGGGAGGGGGAAGAAAGAAACAGGGAGGGAGGGGGAAAAAAGAGGGAGGGAGGGGGGAGAAGGAAACAGGGAGGGAGGGGGAGAAGGAAACAGGGAAGGAGGGGGAAGAAAGAAACAGGGAGGGGGAAGAAAGAAACATGGAGGGGAGGGGAGGGGAGGGGGGAAGAAAGAAACTGACAGGGGAGGGGGGAGAAATAAACTAACAGGGAGGTGGGGGGGAAAGAAACTAACAGGGGGGGAGACATTGACAGGGAGGGGAATTGATGGGGAGAGAGAAATTGACAGGGAGGGGGGAGTGACAGGGGAGGGAGGGGGAATGAGAGTAACAAGGGAGGGGGGGAGAAGAGAGTGACAAGGGAGGGGGGAGAGATTGACATCCATCACACACACACACACACAATCACACACAATGCACCCCTTACACACAAAGACAATGAACCCCTTGCACACAGAAAAACACACAATGCATTACACACACAATGCATTACATACACACACACACGCAATGCAACCCTTACACACAATGCATCCCTTGCACACACAGAAACACACAATGCATTCCTTACACACACTCAATGCACCCCTTACAGACTCACACAGCATCCCTTACATACACAGAAACACACCTTGCAGCCCTTACACATACAAACACAGATTCACACAATGCATTCCTTACACACAAATCAGGACATCCCCTACACACTCCATCCCCTGTGAACAAACTCATTGGTGGAAAATGAAGGTGGACCCTGGGACCCAGACCTTGAGCTGTGTAAAGGGCCCCCAAAAAATGGAGCTGCTTCTCGTTCTCCCAGAACATTGATTTGTGTGACCACAGTTACAAACAGCATCCAGAGATCCTGTTGTACACCAGACCAGTGGAGCCAGACTGCAGCTAGAACCCATCATCATCCTCATCTGCTTGTAAGTAGGTAATCTAGTATATTATTCGTGGCACTAATCTCTAATTTACCTCACCTTAATGTAGTGGTCCTGGTGTCTATAGCCTGTCCCTGCAGGCCTTTTAATGTAAACACAGCGGCACTGCAGCACTAGCGTTAGTTAACATGGCAGGTCATATGGGTGGGGCATTGCGATGTCACTGGGTGTGGAGGGGGTCGGCAAACTTTACTTTTGCCTAGGGCGGCAAAAATCCTTGCACCGGCCCTGTGCGCAGTTGTAAACATTCAAATTGTTTTGCTGCTAATCTGCTGCTTACATTGGAGTTTTAAAAAGTCAGTTTTTTTTTGGTGCTAAATAGAATATTTGGGGTGTTTACTTCATATATGAGAGTCAAATCGAAGCATAACTTTGATTCTAATTTACTACATCGGTCACTTGTAATATTGTTTCACACCTACAACACTTGTTAAACAGATCTAAGTAATAGAAAACAGATTGATATTTTCTACACTAGAAACTACCAGATAACAAGCTGCTATAAGGATTCTTGGGCTTAAAGGACCACTCTAGGCACCCAGACCACTTCAGCTTAATGAAGTGGTCTGGGTGCCAGGTCCTTCTAGGGTTAACCCATTTTTTTATAAACATAGCAGTTTCAGAGAAACTGCTATGTTTATTAATGGGTTAAGCCTTCCCCCTAATCCTCTAGTGGCTGTCTCATTGACAGCCACCAGAGGCGCTTGCGTGCTTCTCACTGTGATTGCTTTCCTATGCGATGGGCTGAATGCGCGCGCAGCTCTTGCCGCGTGTGCGCATTCAGCCCAGGAGGAGGAACGGAGGAGGAGAGGAGGCAGAGAGCTCCCCGCCCAGCACTGGAAAAAGGTAAGTTTAACCCCTTTTCCCCTTTCCAGAGCCGGGCGGGAGGGGGTCTCTGAGGGTGGGGGCACCCTCAGGGCACTATAGTGCCAGGAAAACGAGTATGTTTTCCTGGCACTATAGTGGTCCTTTAAGGATAGAGGACAACGAGTTGTCATTAATGGTAAATTGTCAGGCTGGTGTCCCTCAGGTTTCTGTTTTGGAACCGCTTCTATTTAACATATTTATAAATGATCATGAAAAAGGCATTGAAAGCCATGCATCAGTGTTTGCAGATGACACAAAACTTTGTAAAGTAATACAATGTGAGCAAGATATTGCTTTGCTGCAGAGGGATTTGGATAGATTGGGAGATTGGGCACTAAAATGGCAGATAAAATTTAACGTAGAGAAGTTAGAGAAGTTAAGTTATGCACTTTGGGGTTAAGAATGCACAAGCAATTTACACCCTAAATGGTAGTAAACTAGGGATAACCTGTCAGGATTACAGAATGATCCAGCACGTAGAACTGTGTAACACAGAGGACTGATAGGTAACGTATACCGGACCTTAGAATGGCCGGACTAATGTACCAAAGAATAGTCAGGAATAGCCGAGGTCAAGGGAAACAGAAAGAGACGATAAGGAAAAGCCAGGAGTCAGGGATGCCAGAAAACAGGGAAGTCAAAAACAATGCCAAAGTCAAATAACCAGAATAACCAGAATCAATTACACACTCTCGGACAACCACAAGGGAAACCACGACAGGGCACTGAGCAGGATGAGAACTGAGCCTAAATACCCCTCCTCTAGGTCTGATAGGCTGTAAACGGCCTTTGCAGTTACCAGATCTCATTTGCATAATTGCTGCTCCTTCTGTGGATTTGGTTGTTGCTCGGCACAACTTTTCCTGTGTGGACAGTAAATGTCATTAACCACATTTTTGTAAACGGATGAATAAGTGACATTACCCCCCACCTGAAGAACGCCCACCGGGTGGGCAGGACCAGGTTTGAGAGTAAATTTGGCGTGAAAATAGCGAATCTTGCGGCCAGCATGTACATCAGATGCCGGAACCCAAGAACGATCGGCTGGTCCATAACCTTTCCAATCCACCAAGTACTGTAAAGTGCCCCGAGAAAACCTGGAATCAATTATGGAGGAGACCTCATACTCATCCTGTCCAGAAACAACTAAAGGAGGAGGAGGGACACTTGCGACAGTATATTTATTGCAAACAAGAGGTTTGAGCAAGGACACATGAAAGGTATTAGGAATTTTCAAGGAGGGCGGAAGGCCCAGAGAGTACGCAACAGGATTGATCCTACGAAGGACACGAAAAGGTCCAAGGAACTTAGGAGCAAATTTCATGCTAGGGACTTTGAGCCTGATGTTACGAGAAGATAACCAAACCCTCACACCCACTTCGTAAACAGGGTTGGCACCTCGACATTTATCAGCAAAATGCTTGAAACGGTCAGCAGTAGTACCCAGAGCAGATTGAACTTTAACCCAGGTATCACGGATGGAAGCCAGACGGTCATCCAAAGCAGGAATAGCCGTGTCAGAAAAAACTGCGGGTAGGACAGTAGGATGCCGGCCATTATTAACAAAAAATGGACTGTGCCCAGAGGAGTCATGGTCAGCATTGTTCCTAGCAAACTCGGCCCATGGTAATAATTCGGACCAATTGTCTTGAGTGCTATTAACGAAACAATGCAAGTATAACTCCAAAGACTGGTTAGCCCTCTCAGCTGTACCATTAGTCTGGGGGTGGTAAGAGGATGAAAAAGACAATTCAATCCCCAATTGCTTATTGAAAACCCTCCAAAACTGGGATACAAACTGAGAACCTCTATCAGATACAATATTGTGAGGAATGCCATGCAGACGGACAATCTCATGTATAAATATCAGTACCAGGTCTTGAGATGACGGTAATTTCTTGAGAGGGATGAAGTCAGACATTTTAGAAAAACGGTCAACAACCATGAGAATAGTGGTATAATCATTAGAACTAGGAAGTTCTACAATGAAATCCATAGACAAGTGGGACCATGGGACCTGAGGAACGGGAAGAGGTTGTAACAAGCCACAAGGGAGTTTATGAGGTACTTTGGAAAACACACAAACCGAACAAGCCTGCCCATACTCCTTAACATCCTTCCTGAGGGAATCTCACCAGAATGACCTCATGATAGCAGAAGTGGATTTATTAATACCTGGGTGACCAGCAGACACATTGTTGTGAAACACCTTCATGATATTAACCCTTTCCCCCAATGGAACGAACAATTTGTCCTGAGATTTACCACAGGGCGCCTGAGACTGAGCCTCCATGATGGAGCCAAGCAGCAGAGAGGACAATGAAAGGATAGTGGAAGCAATGATACATTCTGGGGAAATGATATGGGACTTTTCTTGCTCTTGTATAGAATCAGTATCAAACTGTCTGGATAAGGCGTCAGCCTTGACATTTTTAGAACCAGGTCTATAAGTAATAAGAAAATTGAAGCGAGAAAGGAACAGAGACCAATTAGCTTGACTAGAAGACAATCGTTTAGCATCTCCTATGTAAGCCAGGTTTTTGTGATCTAAAAGATGTTGCCACTCCTTGAGAGCTAGAATAATGGCCAACAATTCCCTATTGACAATATCATAATTGCGCTCGGCAGGCGCAACTTTCTAGAGAAGTAACCACAAGGATGCAATGGAGTATCCTGGCTCTCCCTCTGGGAGAGAACTGCCTCTACACCTGTCTCTGATGCTTCAACTTCTAGTATGAAAGGTTTACTGGGGTCAGGATGTATCAATATGTCAGCAGAGGCAAACCGCTGTTCGAGAGTTTCAAAGGCTTCTATAGCCTCCTTAGACCATATAGTACTGCTAAACCCCCTTGCGTGTCATATTGGTGATGGGGGCTATTACTGAAGAAAATCCCTTTATAAATCTTCTGTAATAATTGGCAAAACCAATGAACCTTTGAATGGCTTTCAACCCAGTGGGTAAAGGCCATTGTAGAACCGATTCCAGCTTTTTAGGATCCATCTGAAACCCTGAGGCAGAGATATTATATCCCAAAAACTGTACTTCAGATTGGTCAAAGATGCATTTTTCTAACTTACAATAAAGCTGATTCTTTAACAAGGTCTGCAGAACTTGTCTAATGTGATCATGGTGAGTTTGAATGTCAGGAGACTAAATAAGGATATCATCCAGATAGACCAAGACAAACGAGTAAATGTAATCCCTGAGTATATAATTTATGAAATCTTGGAAAACCGCTGGAGGATTGCACAACCCGAATGGCATCACTAGATATTCATAGTGTCCACTTCTGGTATTAAATGCAGTCTTCCACTTGTGGTTTTCCTTGATTCTCACTAAATTGTAAGCACTTCTAAGATCAAGCTTAGTAAATACTTTAGCACCTTGGAGTCTATCAAATAATTCAGCAATAAGAGGAATGGGGTAGGCGTTCTTCATGGTGATTTTGTTCAATGCCCTGTAATCGATACATGGGCACAACTCACCATCGTTTTTAGATACAAAAAAGAATCCTGCCCCAGCAGGCGAAACAATGAATCCTTAATATATTCCTCCATTACTCACCTCTCCTGAGGTGACAGAGCATAGACTGCTCCCTTAGGTGGCATAGCGCCTGGTAGTAAATTAATACAACAGTCATAAGGTCTGGGAGGAGGTAGAGTATTTGACTGAGTTTTGCTGAATATTTCTTTAATGTCTTGGTACTGTATAGGGATTTCCGGGTTTTGAGGTGTACTAGTGGGTAATCCAATAGTGCCCACTCTTTTGACAAGATTCAATATACACCTTTCATAACAATCCTTACCCCATTCCATTAGCCCAGTTAATATGAGGGTTATGCTTGTTAAGCCATGGAAAGCCTAATATGATCGGACAGGAAGGGGATGCAATAACCTGAAATGCAATCTCTTCCTTATGTAAGGCACCAATGGACACATTAATGGGTAAGGTTTCGAGTGTAATCAATGGTTGTGAGAGTGGTCTCCCATCAATAGCTTCAACAGCTAGGGGTGATAGTCTCTCCTTGATAGGTATAGTATTACCTTTAACAAATTGAACGTCAATTAAGTTTCCAGCGGCACCTGAATCCATCAGGGCTTTGCATGAAAAGTTCTTATTTTCAAAGGCAATAGTAATATCAAGGAGAAACCTATTTTTCTCCATTCCAGAGGACGTTTCCATTACACCTAAGACCTGTCCCCTTAGGGTGCAGTAGTTTTCCGGACGTATGGGACAATTGTTTCTCATATGTCCTTTTCTATCGCAGTATAGACATAGGCCGTCTTTTCTCCTATATTGTCTTTCTGTTTCCGACAATCTAGTGACCCCCAACTCCATGGGTTCAGGTTCGGACTGTACAGGAAATTCAGGGACAATAGGTTTGGAGAAGTGGGGTGCTAAAGGCATATTCATGTGTCTGGTCTCGTTTCTAGTAGCTTCTCTGGTTCTCAATCTATTATCAATTTGCATGACAAAAGTGATAAATTCATTATGTTTTTTGGGTAAGTCTTTGGCTGCAATCTCATCTAGCATAGTTTCAGATAGTCCCTTTTTAAATGCAGAGATTAACCCACTATTAGTCCAGTCTACCTCGGAAGCTAGGGTACGAAATTCTATGGCATACTCCGAGATAGACCGGTTCCCTTGTCTGATATGCATCAGGGCAGTAGAGGCATCTTCCTCCCTGCCTAATGGTTCAAACGTAAGTTTAAATTCTGTAATAAACTCCTGGTAATTGTGTGCCACACTCCTATTACTCTCCCGTAATGGATTGGCCCAAGCTAAAGCTTTACCTTTTAATTGATTCATCAGGTGACCGATTTTAGCTCTGTCGGTGGGAAAAGATCCTGGTGAGGCCTCAAAATGATACTCTATTTGGTTAAGGAATCCCCGGCATTCTTGGAAATTCCCATCAAAATGCAGAGGAGGAGATAGAGAGATAGTTGGTACCTTGTATACTATAGGCGGATGTACACAAGGCAGAGGTGACACAGTAGGAGCAGCCACAGGTTGCAGATGTGCTGTACGAGTAAGAAGCGTACTGAAAGCCTGGGCAAATTGATCCAAGCGGTGATCATTATCCTCCAGTTTCCTTTTGCAAGCAGCTATGTGCTTACACAATTCTACAGGATCTATGGCCATGTCGTAATGTCAGGATTACAGAATGATCCAGCACGTAGAACTGTGTAACACAGAGGACTGATAGGTAAGGTATACCGGACCTTAGAATGGCTGGACTAACGTACCAAAGAATAGTCAGGAATAGCCGAGGTCAAGGGAAACAGAAAGAGACACAACGATAAGGAAAAGCCAGGAGTCAGGGATGCCAGAAAACAGGGAAGTCAAAAACAATGCCAAAGTCAAATAACCAGAATAACCAGAATCAATTACACACTCTCGGACAACCACAAGGGAAACCACGACAGGGCACTGAGCAGGATGAGAACTGGGCCTAAATACCCCTCCTCTAGGTCTGATAGGCTGTAAACGGCCTTTGACCCCAAAGGCAGTTACCAGATCTCATTTGCATAATTGCTGCTCAGCATTAACCCTTCTGTGGATTTGGTTGTTGCTCGGCACAACTTTTCCTGTGTAGACAGTAAATGTCATTAACCACATTTTTGTAAGCGGATGAATACGTGACATAACCACACACGAGAAGGATTTGGGAATTGTTATAGACAACAAATTAGTCAGCAATATGCAATATCAATCTGCAGTTGCTAAGGCCAGTAAGGTTTTGTCATGTATAAATAGGGGCATAAATTCTCGGGATGAAAATATAATTTTGCCTCTTTATAAATCACTGGTAAGACCACACCTTGCATATGCTGTGCATTTTTGGGCACCTGTTCTAAAGAAAGATATAATGGCACTAGAAAAAGTGCAGAGACAAGCTACACAATTGATAAAAGGAATGGAGCATTTTAGTTACAAAGAAAGGTTAAAAAAATTAAATCTGTTTAGTTTGGAAAAACGGTGCCTGAGAGGGGATATGATAACATTATACAAATATATTCGGGACAAGAACAAACCTTTATCTGGAAATCTATTAATAAACAGGGCTATACATAGGACACAAGGTCATGCATTTAGGCTGGAAGAAAGGAGATTTCATCTAAGGCAAAGAAAAAGTTTTGTTTTTTTTACAGAGCAATAAGGAAATTCTCTGCCTGAAGAGGTTGTTTTGTCAGAGTCTATACAGATGTTTAAACTGTAATTGGATAAATACTTGCAAAAACAGGGATATAATTTCTAATTAGTGGGGTAAAAGCTACTTGATCCAAGGAGACGTCTAACTGCTAGTTTGGGGTAATGAAGGATTTTTTTCCTAGTTTGTTGCAAAATTGGAAGTGCTTCAGACTAGGTTTTTTGCCTTCTTTTGGATCAACAGCAAAACATATGTGAGGAAGGCTGAACTTGATGGACGCAAATCTCTTTTCAGCTATGTAACTAGGTAACTATATAACATGATGCTGATAATGATTTTAGCAGCATGCAACCTCATAGCTAGCCATTGGAAAAAAAAAGTATGCCCCTCTACAAAATACGACAATACATTAGGTATGAAATGCTAACAGCTACCACAACCAAACAAATTACCACCACACATTATAACTGGCAATGATGGATCAATCACACAACACAGAACGGGTCTGTACCTGTATGAATGCCTAAACCCCTAACAAGCATGACCTAAAAGGGAGATGCACGGCCAAATAAGACCGTGAGTTGTACTGAGGCCCTACGGGGCAGGCGTGATAAAGGAGGAATATTAGCAGGGATGAGAGGGACCTAAAGTATGATGTATAAAGTATGGTATATAATGTATATAAGACGAGTAAGATACATCGACAACCAAGGGGTTCAGTGGTTGGTGTTCTATACAGTTAATCCCATATGGGGACTTAACTTTCAAATACTAATGAGAGAAGACTGGAGATATAGGCAGAGAGAGCATAGTAAATAGGATTATGGTGCTTACCCCTGTTCCTTATCTACTCTAAACCCTCCCAAACCATATCTAACCATCAACATATATAAAATATATATGTTGGAATATAAAATGAGCCAACCCACGTCTGACGCTGCATACTGTGGGTCTACTCTGTGGCAAAACCAACCTCACCACTGGGCATTGGAGAAGCCTGTTTGCCCGCCTCCTGCTGACTATGGCCCCTGGGCGATTTGGCCCTTTTAATACAGTATTTGGGCATATTGCATTTTATAATACTGCTGCTGGCCCTTTAAGAACCATCTGGGGACATACTGTGACTTTTGGGAACCATTCCCCTCTAAGACTATGGCCCTTGGAAGATATTACCTGTTAAAACTATTTTAGCAGATTGGATTTTAAAAGACTTGCTGCCCCTTTAAATTGTATCGGAGCAGTTCTGCAGCTTTAAATTGGCATTTCGGATGCAATCGAAGTGCCAAAGTAGTCGTGGCCGCCATTCGACAAACGAACACGTGGCGGCGGCCATCTTTAATTCAGCTGAAGTTTTACCTTCTCCAGACTTCAATGCATTCGACAGTTCATTCGACAGTTCATTGTAAAGTTTGACAATTCGAATGGTTGTCGTTCATCTGTTTGAACTGACTTTAACATGGGAAATAGACCGACCGCACAGCCTGATTCTCTGGAACTGTTTTGGGCATGAAAATGTGCTTGCGATCGGTCAAACTTGACTTATATCTATCTCCCGAATGGCTGAACGTATTCGAATGATTTTTGGGTATGTTTATATTTGAAATGTGATTAATAATATGTAATTTTTATGAAGATTGGATGTATATTTTTAAAGTTATAGTACATATATAAAAACTGTATTTTTCCTGCTTGTGATAATTATGTTAACCATTGTGTACCATAATTATATCACAGGCAGAGGGGAGGATTTTGTGTATAATTGCTGGGAGTGTTTTCCGTAATGTACGTGTGTTATTGGTTGTTCTGTAAAACCCTGTGGGCAGTACTAAGTTTGTGGATTGGGAATAAAAGAGGCTGTATGTGCCTGTACATTCAGTTCTACTTCACCCTCACCATTTGGAGTGGCGTCTCTTATTGGGGGAATCTGCTACAAGGGATTGCTCTGCTCTGCATACTCCCTTGCTATATTCACTGCTAAGCTCTTGTAAGAGCTTGTTCCTGCCTTGCTCTCTGAAAGGAGTCTACAGTGGTTATGGTGTCGGCTGGAGTGCTTGGAGCCCTCAGGAAGCGCTAGAAGCATCCATCAATGGAGGTACCCAGTGGGGGTGCCAGGTGATCCGTTACATACTCCTCAGTTAATACTGAAGGAGGACGTCTCCTAAAATAAATGTAGGATACCGCTCCTCTGATGCAGCAGAAGAGACTTCACCACAGTAGACACCACAGCCGGGTTGCCTCGGCACTCAACCCACTCTAAAGTTCAGCACAGAAGAGAGAGGTAGTTGGGAGTCACAAAAGTCATCATGTACTCACCAACTATTTTTAATTTTGGGTCCGGACGTAGCCCCCAATTGACAGTGAGGAATTTTCGTTGTCAGAAATGTCTTTTGTATCAATTTGCAACTCTCTGTATTTCTCCTTGTCTCCAAATGGTGAGGAGCCCCAATGAATGAGACAAGTGAAAGTAAGGTTCAAGGTGACTTCTGATGTTTAATGGGATGTGTAGCAGGTTATATTAAGCAGGAAACAGGGGCGGTCTTTACAAGCATTATCCAATCCTAAAAAAATTATCTATCTTATCTTAACACCTTAACCTATAGCAAGCTTGCAGGTGTATATTCATGTTCAGGCCTTGCACAAAGCTAAATTTCCCTATATCTACGCATTTTAGAATTATTACGCACTTAGAATTAAAGATATTAACTACGCAGTTCTAAACTACACATTATTAAGCAGTTATGATCAAAGGGAGAAACACAGGAAATAAGGCCAATGGCAGAAACACACAGGATATAACACCTGTTATACAATGTTCTATTATCCCAACAGGAGATAAATCATCCATCAATGCAATATTTGTAGCACTGGCAAATTTTATGGAAGTTAGAAGCTTTTTTAAGTTTGAACTGTAATATTCTGTTAATTATAATTGGTATAATGCACAAATACACAAGTTTGCAGAACACCTCCTAAGTGTCTTGTCATATGTACTATACTGAGGAGTGGTAACATTTTGCTCCAAAACAGCCATGTAACATTTCATGCAGTATTTTTTGTGAATTAATCAGTCTAAATATAATTTATAATATAATATTGTAATCCACACCTACTGAATAAATAAATTATAAATGATGCATAAACATTTAGCAGCACAAATGAACCAGCTACTAGCAACAGGCTCTCACCTAGACTGGCTAACTCAAGGCAGAACAATACTGGTCATGAAGAACGCTCACATTGGACAACATCCTCTATCTACAACCAATCACCTGCTTCCCCACAACATGTAAGGTCCTGTCAGACATCATAGCCTCTAAGATCGATGAGCATATGGGTCAGTACATGATAAATACTCAAAATGGGATTGGAAACAATACAAAAGATCCAAAACATCAAGCAGTCACATTGGATTCTGAGACCAGACAGACCAATTATGCACAGCCTGGATTAAATACAATACAGCCTATGTTACAATGCCACAAATATGGATAGTGGCAGGCCCGGACTGGCCATCGGGCACGACCGGATCTCACGAGAGTGAACTCTAGCCTCACAGGCTAGAGTTCACTCACCCACGAGGACCACCAGGGAACACCGCCTCCCAGTCACCAGTGTACCAGCGTGCCGGTCCCCCCCTCCCAGGCTAAAGGTAAGAAGGGAGGGGGGACATAATGCCTGTTTTTTGTTTTGTTTATTTACCCCCCCCCCCCTAAACACACACACAATAACATTTATACAGCACTCTCACACCCATCACACACAGCACTCTCTCACACAGCACTCTCTCACACAGCACTCTTTCACACAGCACTCTCACACCCATCACCCACAGCACTCTCACCCACAGCACTTTTTCACACAGCACTCTCTCACACAGCACTCTCACACCCATCACACACAGCACTCTCACACACAGCACTCTCTCACACAGCACACTCACACCGATCACACACAGCACTCTCTCACACAGCACTCTCTCACACAACACTCTCACACCCATCACACACAGCACTCTCACGCACAGCACTCTCACACCCATCTCACACAGCACTCTCACACAGAACTCTCACACCCATCACACACAGCACTCTCACACACAGCACTCTTTCACACAGCACTCTCTCACACATCACACACAGCTCTCTCTTACACAGCACTCTCACACCCATCACACACAGCACTCTCACACACAGCACTCTCACACCCATCACCCACAGCACTCTCACACACAGCACTCTCACACACCCATCACACACAGCACTCTCACACACAGCACTCTCACACACCCATCACACACAACACTATCACACACAGCACTCTCACACACCCATCACACACAGCACTCTCACACAGCACTCTCACACACAGCACTCTCACACACAACACTCTCTCACACAGCACTCACAGCACTCTCTCACCCATCACACACAGCACTCTCTCACTCAGCACTCTCACACCAATCACCCACAGCACTCTCACACACAGCACACACAGCACTCTCACACACAACACTCTCACACCGCCCTCTCTCACACAGCACTCACAATACTCTCTCACAGCACTCTCTCACCCATCACACACAGCACTCTCACACCCATCACACACAGCACTCTCACACAGCACTTTCACACCATTACACACAGCACTCTCTCACACAGCACTCTCTCACACAGCTCTCTCACACAGCTCTCTCACACAGCTCTCTCTCACACAGCACTGTCTCACACAGCACTCACAGCACTCTCTCACACAGCACTCTCTCACACAGCACTCTCACCCATCACACACAGCACTTTCTCACACAGCACTCTCTCACACATCACTCACAGCACTCTCTCACACCCATCACACACAGCACTCTCTCACACAGCACTCTCTCACACAGCACTCTCTCACACATAGCAATCTCTCACACACATCACTCTCTCACACACATCACTCTCACACCCATCACACACAGCACTCTCACACACATCACACACACACGGCACTCTCACACACACCGCACCCCTCACACACACACATACTGCACCCCTCATATACACACAGAACCCCCCCCTGTGATGGAATTCCAGTAAAATAAAAGTTTAGCAGGCCAAGATTGCCACAAGGCATATGTAGGTACATGTGTTTGTAGTATCAGTTAGTTAGTTACACGTAGCTAAGATACTGTCATCACTGTACTGAGCATGTGCAGGAATGCAGGAACTGGAATTACGCGTCCCTCTCCTTTGTTTCAGATGAGCCACGTGGTTAGACCGGATGGATGAGTTTAGACTCTATTCATTGATTAGGTTAAGGGTATGTGTGGGCGTAGCTAATTATGGGAGGAGCTACAGTGCTATATAAGGAATGTACTCTATGTATTCAGTGCTCAGATGCTGTTTTTGGTGACATAAGTCCCTCTGAGTCCCGGTCGGTGAATCGAATAAAGATTCCTGAAGAAACCTGTGTCCATCTCTCTGTGCTTGGCCTCTGTCAGTTTCCCGGTAACATCTTTGGTGCATTGGCCGGGAAGCTCATCGTTAACGGTGGCTAGGAAGCAGAGGCGTGAGATGGTCTATCTTTGCCCACGTTCTCTACGGCTGCACCCCTGAACTTCTGCGTGGACCTCCCTTCATCTCGGCGCCACTGGTCTGTTGTCCAGGAGATCATCGGCCTCTACGTAGTAAGTACTGGGGTGTCCCCGTCGATGAGTGTGAACTCAGGTTCAGGAACGAGGAGGTAAGACGACTACTGTTTTAGACGGTGGACCCACTAGGGGTATTGGATACCGATTGTGCGGTAGGCCCATAAGGGGTTTAAATTGAATTGTGTATGGAATTGGCCCCCTCCAGGGAGTGAAGGAGCGAAGGCGCACCGCTCATAATTAGACGCCCTATAGTCAGCCCGTCTAATCTTGGTATGGAGTCAGGCTGGGTCTTGGTTGAATGTATATAGCCCAAGCTGGACACCGGTGTCTTGTCTAGACTAGCGTATCTAGGGTGTACATTTCGTTCGCTAAGAAGACTCTGGTGTACATTATCGTTTGCTAGTTCTCAACCTATCTTGGCTAAGTGGGAAGGCGTGTAAATTTGGAACCCACTAGACTATTGATAGAGTAGATAGACTAAAAGGGTATTGTTGTTAATTCCGCCCTCTAGTTCGCTATATGTGGTGCTTGGGCAGCGACGGCTAACCAAAACGGATGTAAATAGTTTTAGGTAGTCCCTCGAGGTACTGTCCAATAGGTTAGTTGGGAAACTGTAAATGTGTTAAAATTTATTATAGTAGAGTGTATATCTTGCTGGGTAGCGTGAGCTCTGCCGTCTAGCGAGAGTATGAATAGTGTGTAACTGTATCATAGCGCACGGTACCATAACCATGTATTATAATCACTGATACTGTAAATAATCACTAATAACTGTTGTTTATGTTGTATGTTTAACACCATAACTACTATTAACTGACCTGTGACTTTAAAATTGTATTCTAACCAATGCTAACCGTACTATAACTACTGTTTGTAAAGACGATGTTACTAGGGTGTGTTATAGACGGGTAATTTAAATACTGAGAATTATAGCTTGGGTAATTGTATAATTTTGCCAAAAAAGGTACAGTAATAGTTGTAACGGACCGTTTTGCACAAAAGGGAAAAAAAAACGCTTAGACGATAATCCCCTTTCAGAGACAGGCACAGCTACTGTAGAATCACCAAAACTCACGAACTGAATACAAGTGAATGCTCCAAACTCCCGAACGGCATACAAGGGAATGCTCCAAACACTCGAACTGCATGCAAGGGAATGGTCCAAACACTCGAACTGCATACAAGTGAATGCTCCAAACTCCCGAACGGCATACAAGGGAATAAGTTAGCACTCCAAATACACGAACAGGAACCATACGAATTGCTGCTACCAGACGAACAGGAAAAGCTCCCAAGCGGCTTACACTCCTGGCAATCAGTCCTTAGCAGCATACAGTAAATCCCCCCAAAGACGAGACAAGGCTCCGTGTTGAGGGTCAAGCAGTGGTCTGTTTAATGAGGGCTACCTGCCCAGTATTTATGCAGGTCTCCCACCTTGTGGACACTCCCCTAGGGGACCAGATGGAAGACTGTAACAAAAGACAGACATGTACCAATTACAGACATACAGAAGTAAAACATCCCCACAATGCATCCTGGCTTCCTCCCCTCTGCCCTGGAGAAGTAATTCAATTATCTCCCAGGACAAAGGCAAAACTCCATTACACATGTGGGGACACAAAACCAGTATTATACTTTAAAATACATAAAGTAACATTTATTACATAAAACACAGACATGTAACATATCCCCAGATAGCTCAGGTCTGAGCGCACATTATTAAGTGAATGGCGCTCAGACCACACAAATACAGTTTAATCGCCATGGAGCCAAAGTCTTTACAGTCAGTTTCATACGAATGGGCTCCATGGGATTCCTATCTGGGGTATAACACATTCAACCAAAACTACCGAACCCCAGGCAGAAAAGCACGAATAACAAAACGGGGGGTTGAGTCAGCGCTAGTCAGAGAGGCAGCAGTCCCAAACAAGGATTCCCTCTGGTGTCCTTGGAATACAAATAGTAGGAGCAGAAAAAAATGGGGGATGGGTCTGCGCCGATGTGTACACTGAGTGTTGAGTCCAATGTATATTGTCGTGTCCAAAGTTCTACTTTTGGTGGGGTTCAAAAGGTACGGTATCGTGGAGAGTAGTCCAAATATAAGAAGTAGAAGAGATCTTACTTACAATTAACAGAGCTTAACCCAGCTCTGGTGTGGATAGCTCGCAGCGGTATTATCCCCGCTTACAGGATATTCGGCAAGTGTCCTCTTCTTTGTGGTAGCAGGTGGTCGTAGTTGGGGAAGATAAAATGAAGACAGTAATGGTGCAGTATGTTCTACACTGATAAAAAATATAATAAAATATGATTGATACACTCACATTCGGTAGAGCTTAGGCTAGCTCTAGTTGGTTAGGCGTACAGTGGTATCCCCGCTTATGGGATATATGAGGAGTGATCTTGATCGGAGTATCAGGAGCTCGAAGAGAAGGTAAAACAGCGATAGTGCTCTCAATAAAATCTTGAATGGTAAAATAAAATAATAAAATATACTCACAGTGTATAGGGCAGGCTAACTGCTCTATGTAACAGCATAGGTGGTATAATCCCCACCTGGGATTCTTGGAGTATGGTATACAGGACTTAAAATAATAAAAAAAAAAAAATAAAAATAATAAAATATATAAAAAAATAAAATAAATATATATATATATATATATATATATAAATAGAAAGTTATTAAAATAGCCAGGTAATAAAAAAGATGATGGTTTACATGTAAAAGTGACCAAAATCTTTTATTAACAATATATAAAATAGTATAAAATATCCAAACGCGTTTCACCAATGTAAGGCTTTATCAATGGATAACAAAAGCACGAATGAAGCTTTTCTGCAGGTAAAAAAGATGTCTTTTAACAGGGGACCATAGTCCAAAGGCAGCAGGCAAGCAACCAGGCTTCTCCAATGCAATGTGGCGAGATTGGTCTCGTCACAATAGTTATTTAGTGTGTGGTGTAACAGCTGTGTGTGTACGGGAATTCCCTGTATGATTTGTTGTGTGCGTTTGGCCTGGTAACTGTGCCACGTGGTGCTGTTGCCAAGGGAAACGGGTGTGACTGTTGGAAGTGTGTTTTGTTTTGTTTCTATTGGAGACGACGCTCCACTGTTAAGTATGGGTGCGTTGGATTCAAAGATCGTTGATCCCTTAGATTGCATGTTAAAGAATTTTAAAAAGGGATATAATGTATATGATTTTGGGGTAAAGATGTCTCCAACACGTTTGACTACTTTATGTAGCAGGGAATGGCCTGCCTTAGTGGTTGCATGGCCTCCACGTGGTAGTCTTGATCCTAATCTAGTGCAGCGTGTACACGTAGCTGTATCTGGTAGACCGGAACTTTACGACCAGTTTCCATATATTGATTGTTGGAAACAGGCCGTGGATGACTTGCCAAAATGGATCAGGGTGTGCCAAGAGGAGCAATGCCGCCTCCTGTTGGCCAGAACTCGTTTGTCCACCAAGGCCGTGATCACGCCCATTCTGGACACGCCCCCTGAGTCAGAGATTCCTTTACCACCCCTTACTCCTCCTCTACAGGAAGAGGAAGAGGAGGTGCGGCTAGTAATGCCACTCCCCTTGTCCCATTGTCTCCTCCTACCCCATCCTCTAGCTCAGAGCCTAGCCCACTTGTTCTAAACCCTCCCCTTCCGGTACCTACCCCAACTAACTCCACCTATCCGGATTTGACGTAATTTCTGGTTCCTGGTCAGGCTCCTCCCAGCCCGGCCCGGAATATTCTGCTTACCAACCTCCCCTTCAGTAAAGAAAAAGCGTCCCCCTCCCCTCGTCTTACTACCCCTCGACCGGAACCCATAACTGACCTTCCTCAACGAAGCCCCATACTAACCCGACAATTGACCGGTACCCTCCAACCCCAACATTATCAAATGCCTCTCCGATTGACACCGGGCCCGACACACATTAATGGTGAAGGCCAGTTACAACATGCCGACCCCATATTTGTTTATGTTCCCTTTACCACTACGGATTTGTTCAACTGGAAAACCCATAACTCCTCTTACACAGACAAACCTCAAGCCATGACAGATTTGATTACCTCCATAATCCAAACACACAATCCCACTTGGGCTGATTGCCAGCAATTGCTTATGACATTGTTTAATAATGAGGAAAGGACTCGGATTAATCAGGCGGCAATTAAAGTGCTTGAAGAAGTGGCCCGTGCACAGAATCAGGCCAACCCGGTAGCATGGGCCGCAGCTCATTACCCAAACGTAGATCCGAATTGGAATGTTAATGGTTCTGATATGGCTCACCTAAAAGCTTATAGGGAAGCCATTATTACTGGCATGAAAGCCGGAGGGAAAAAGGCGATCAATATGTCAGAGACGGCTGAGGTATTGCAAAAATGTGATGAGTCGCCCAGTGCCTTTTATGACCGATTATTGGAGGCATACCGATTGTATACCCCCTTTAATCCAGAGGCTCCTGAGAATTCCCGGATGGTTAACTCTGCCTTTGTCAGCCAGGCTTACGGAGATATTAAAAGAAAATTGCAAAAGCTAGAAGGGTTTGTAGGGATGTCTATAACTCAACTAATGGAAATAGCAAATAAGGTTTATATGAATAGGGAGACAGAGACGAAGAAGGAAGAAGAGCGTAAGATGAGAAGGAAGGCAGATATGTTAGCGGTAGCTATCGCTGGTGTAGATAGAAGGGAAAAGGAAGTGTACAGGGGAACCGAGAAAAGCGAGAATAAGTGGAATAGGGAGCTTTTAAGTAGGAACCAATGTGCATATTGTAGGGAAGAAGGGCATTGGAGGAGTGAGTGTCCATTGAGGGAACAACATGAGAGAGATAAAACAAGGGTAGGATATAGTAATAACTATAGAGGTAGAGTGAGAGGAAGAGGAGGCCATGGAGGAAATGGTGGGAATAGTAGAGGAAGCGTTCAAGGGGATAGGTATTACCCAGCAGCGCAGAGACCGCGAGAAAGAGAAGATAGGGACTTCGTGGGTTTGGCTGACACTGTCATAGAGGACTATTGATACGGACCGGGCTCCATCCCCCTTGGTCGAGCGGAGCCTATGGTCGATGTAGCAATAGTGGGGAAAAGGAGTTCTTTCATGATCGACACTGGTGCTGAACATTCTGTGGTAACCAACCTAGTTGCTCCTCCTTCAGGAAGAACTATCACTGCAATAGGAGCAACTGGGAGAAGTGCTGCTAAACCGGTTCTCAAAAGTCGACTCTGTACACTGGGAGGCCACGTAGTGAAACATCAGTTTCTTTACATGCCTGAATGTCCAGTCCAACTTCTAGGACGGGATTTGTTGTCGAAGTTACAAGCACAGATAACATTTCTGCCTAACGGAACAACATCCTTGAAGTTTAATGGACCCTCAGGTATAATGACACTATCAGTACCAAAGGAAGAAGAGTGGCAACTTTATACAGTGATGACAAGTCAAAACCCTAAGAGTGATGAATCCTTGTATAATATACCAGGAGTGTGGGCAGAAAATAACCCACCAGGACTTGCTCGCAATATCCCACCTATACGCATCGAACTAAAGCTTGGGGTTTATCCAGTAAGCCTGCGACAATACCATATACCTCAAAAGGCGAAGAAGAACATACAGTCTTATTTGGATAAGTTCATAAGGTATGGTATCCTAAAATTCTGTACTTCCCCCTGGAATACTCCATTGTTGCCTGTTCAGAAGCCTGGGTCAGATGAGTATCGTCCTGTGCAGGATTTAAGAGCAGTCAATGATGCGGTAGTAAGTATACATCCAGTTGTGCCCAATCCTTATAACCTGCTTGCCTTGATTCCGGGTGGGGCTACTTACTTTACAGTCTTGGACCTTAAAGATGCCTTCTTTTGCCTACGAATTGCTACAGAAAGCCAGTGTATCTTTGCATTCCAATGGGAAGATGCTGTAACGGGCTCGAAACGTCAGATGACCTGGACAAGATTGCCCCAAGGGTTTAAAAATTCACCTACCCTATTTGGATCAGCATTAAGTCAGGACTTATTAGATTTCAAGTCCATCCCAGGAGAATGTGTACTACTACAATACGTGGATGATTTGTTGATAGCGGCAGTTACTAAAGAGATATGCCAGCAAGCAACTTATGATTTACTGCACATTCTTTGGAAGGCAGGATACAAGGTGTCCAGGAAGAAAGCTCAGTTGTGTCAGCCAACTGTCAAGTATCTGGGATTCCATATCTCTGAAGGTCAAAGGATAATGGGGCCTGAAAGAAAAGAGGCTGTATGCCAAATACCAACATCTAAGAATAGAAGACAAGTGCGAGAATTCTTAGGGGCAGCAGGCTTCTGTAGGATATGGATTCCCAGTTATGCGATACTGGCAAAACCCCTCTATGCCGCTATTAAAGGCATGGAACATGATTCCTTCCTGTGGACCATCGAACAGCAGAAGGCATTTGAGGATGTTAAGAAGGCATTGATGAGCGCCCCCGCATTAGGTCTACCTGATCATACACGTCCATTCTACTTATATGTACACAAGCAAAGAAGGATGGCTGTGGGAGTACTGACACAGTATCTGGGATCATGGCAACGACCTGTTGCGTATATGTCCAAACAACTGGATGCAGTAGCCAGTGGTCTTCCTCCTTGTCTAAGGGCCGTAGCTGCCGCCGCCCTGTTGGTAGCAGAAGCTGACAAGCTCACTCTGGGTCAGGAACTCTATGTGCGAGTCCCGCATGCAGTACAGACGTTGCTAGACTATAAAGGTAATCATTGGTTTAGCAATAGCCGCATGACTAAGTATCAAGCCATGTTATGCGAGAACCCGAGAGTGCATCTTGAGACTGTTAATACCTTGAACCCAGCTACCCTCCTGCCGCAACCTACTGAGAGTCGACATGATTGCCTGGAGGTAATGGATGAAGTGTTCTCAAGTAGACCGGACCTTCATGATTTTCCCATCCAGAACCCCGATGTTCAGTATTACACGGACGGCAGTAGTTACGTGAAAGAAGGGATTCGCTATGCCGGATATGCAGTGACAACTATAGACAAGGTGATAGAAGCGCGGCCATTGTCAAAAGGAACATCAGCACAGAATCGCACTTACACGGGCTTTGCAATTGGCTGAAGGGTTGAAAGTAAATATCTACACAGACTCAAAGTACGGGTTTTTAACCACACATGCCCATGGAGCTTTGTATAAAGAAAGAGGATTACTGACCTCCGAAGGAAAAGAAATCAAGTACCCAGCTGAGATATTACAACTATTGGAAGCTGTATGGGAGCCGAAGAAAGTTGGTATCATACATTGTCGAGCACATTTGAAAGGTGATGGTGATGTGGTGAAAGGAAATCGGATGGCAGATCCGCTGAATACGGACAAAAAGAATATGTGGAGTGTGTAGCAGCTCTTATACCGACCCCTCTGTCCCAG
>OW240913.1:19972929-20077293 GCA_933207985.1 Pelobates cultripes | reverse complement strand
GATCCTTGAAGGGGTACCTCAAAAGGATAGCACCATTTTGTTGTTTACTTATGAACAACCTTTACCATACTTCATTGTTATTTACCAAATTATTTATATACATTAACATTGCAGGAACAGTTAATATCTGTGAAAGTATACATCTTTTTAAACAGAATGTTAGTAAAGTATTACCTTTGGAGTAAGGGGACCATGGTCATCTGCAAATGTGGAATTTCCTACAAACATAAAAAAAAAAAATACATGTTAAAATATATTGTTAAACTGTATACAATTTCTGTCATGTACAATGTTATTACTACTTCTGTTTCAGGTATTTATAATTGACTAAAATAGGAAAAATAAACAATATTTTTAAACCTCCTTTATTAAATATAGAATTACTCAGAAGCACTGCCATTTCATATCATACCTCTTACCATCATTATTTAATCATCTCATAAATCTCCCTGTTCATTTAATATGTACATTCCATATTTTGTTTGTAGTAACAATCTTCAGGTGAACACATTCTACAGAGGGCGTGGCCTGTGCTGTGATTGGTATGGCAGCATGAATCCAGAGCTCCGCTCTACATTGCCTATTAAAAATGAATAAAAAGCAGCCAGCACCAAAGATTGGCTGCAATAAGAAAGCTGACCATCTCAGACCCCTAAGAAGCACCCAATCAGGGTCTCAACTGGGACCTATGAATGGATTTCTACACATACCATCTAGCTCACAGATGTATTCCGGCTCCAAGATGACGCCTTTACCTCTCACATCCCTGGAGACCGCTCCCGAACAGGCCATGCTAGCACAAAAAAATGAAGACCTGCTGTCCCTGGCGGCCACAGTGGTCACCAAATTTGACCTGCAGGCACACTCTGAAGACCTCCATGGGACCATCAGTTTGGATATGACCCATCTGAGGATGTTGCGCGCAGGACCAACATCCTCAGATGGGTCATATCCAAACTGATGGTCCCATGGAAGTGATGTAGAATTATTAAAATCTTTATTAGAACATGTATTGAATTATTGTACTAACTCCATTTTGTTCACCTTACATGACAGAATTTCCTGACAGTATTCAGTATAATGAATAAGAGATTGTATTTTCTCTCTCTAAGGACATAACTAGCCCCGGAGTTAGCGGATCTCCGTTGACTTGCAACATAGTATAATCCAAGGCCAGGAGAACAGTGACAAAATGAAATGTTCTATTCATAAAAGAACCTTGGAACAGACCACGAGACTGACATCACTAACTACGTAAAATGACGCCCAAGCCCCCCTTTCCACCGAGTAAGCCTCGTGCTAAAGAGCAATGGCGACGACATCCCATGATGGGAGGGTGCCTCACTAGTCACTCAAATCTCTGAGCCAATTAATAATATTAATGGGTGGACACTGACATAGCCACTTAACATTTAACCCAATTAATGATGTTTATTTGTTATTATCTGATATTCAATGATGATGTCATTTTGCATATAAAAAGGCCTGCGTGCCCGCTTTTTAACTAGATGCTAATAAATTTCCTGAAGTGTTTTTAACCTGAACTGCATGTGTCAGTGTGAACTTACTTCTGCGTATACGCAATTTATTCATCTCAGATTTGGACAGGAACAGATAGACTTTTAAACATTTTTGTTTATTTCTAAATTAATCTTGTTCAATCTGGCGTCCATCCAACGTGGGGCATCGGGCTATGGCCTCCGCCGGTAAGCCGTCCTAAGGAAGACGCTGTTGGACGGAGGAATCAGGGGGGAAGGAAGAGAGACTGATCACCTCTGAGTACACGGTAGAGACTTCTGCAGGAGCCACCGGTATGTTCCAGCCCCTTTGATTGACCCGTCCACGTGTCTGTGACTGCTTCCCGGGAGGGCATCAAAGACAGGTAATATCTTGCCCGGTGTCTTGTTACCCATTTGTTTACCTGCATTTAGTCTATCTGTTGCCTGGGTGTGCTAGTGGTATATGTTTTGTTCTTTCCCTCTTTAGAGATAAAGGGGGGTGGACCCGTGGGTGGTTGCCTGGGGGTCTTCTGTTGCCTGTTTTTACCCCTTTTTAGGAGTCACTTGGCCCAGACTGTTGGGAAAAAAGGGGGGGTGGACCTGTGGGGATTTTCCAAAGGGGTCCTGTTTTCCTGTTTACTTCTTTTAGGTACTGTCTAGCTAACAGTAGTAAGGAAAAAGAAGGGTTGGGGGATTCTGTGGAGGGGACTTGCCTCCTGGGGTTTCCCGGTTACGTCACTTTGATATTCTAGCTAGCCTCATTGTGTACGTTGCTCTGCTTGCAGAGGTTATGGTACCCTCCAGCTTCGAGCGCTGAGGCTGGTGGCATTCCAATTTATTTGTGGTGTGTGGATTCGGGCAGGCATTGTTGTCTCCATCACCACGGGGTAGTGTGACTTGTGGGTGGGTCCATAGGGAGCACTACGGGAGTGAGGATAGAGGTGGCCACACTTAGTGGACTGCTGTAACGAGGGAGGCATATGGATTTCGGGCCGGTGTTAGTCGTTATCCTTGGCCGCTGGTAGTGAAACTTACGAAAGTTGTTCTCCGAGCGGGGACACTACGAGATTGAGGGAGGTGGCTTGGTGGCCACAAGAGTAAAGGAAAGGGATTACTGTTGATGCATGCACTGTATTTCAATTGAAATGTTGTATTAAATGTTGTCTTAAGTGTGGAGTCATTCAAACTCCTGGGTTTGTCTCTACTTTCACTGTTTACTTTTCCTCTACTTCCTGTACTATTTACACTATCCACTCCTATTTCTCTTGAAAGAGAAGTGATTGGTCACACACTTCTCACCCCGCTCCAATCCGTGGTTACCATCGAGGGTACACGGATTCAGTGACTGGTCTACGTTTTGGGAAGACGCACTGGGAGGGACCCACCCTTCCTAGTGGCAGTCGAGCATTGTAGACGTTCTGTTTCATTTTCCTTTACCTATACTTGGGACGCTTTGTATAGGGGGATATGGGACAGGAAACGAGTAAGCCCGCTAGGGGCTGGCTCGCGTGTGATTTAGTTGAAGATAGAGAAGGTGAAGAACTGGTTAAAAATGTTGCAAAGATTGCTAAAGTGTGTAAAATTGCTGTGCCTTCATGTGGTAGATTACAGCCAGAAAGCTGGCGTAGATTACTGACAGAGAAGAAAGGCAAGCTTACAGATAATGATTTATTGCGTACTGCTGAAGCATGGTACAGAGTAGAAAGGCTATCCAGCAGGAGGGTTGGGTAGAGGAAGAGATAAATCATAAAGGGTTAAGAACTGTATGTATATCATAATAATTGTGTTACTGGGAAGTTATCCCAGCCAGTGCCCTGTCGGGGGTTCCAGGAGGTGACCACTTCCATCATCCTGTCAGTAATGACCGAAATGTAGCTGACCATGGTCACCATCCCACCCCAATCTTAAAACGCTGTGGGGTTTTTGTATTTTGTGTTAGCCATTACCCTGGTAGAGGGTGGGGGTTTAAATGAAATGTTGTGTTTTTGCTTTGTAATGTAATTGTCCTTCTGTCTTGTTACTGTACAGCGTTGACATGGTTAAATTCGTGCTGGCAGGCAGTCTCTCTCTTGTTCCACTCAAATCCCCCTCTGCTAAAACACCCCCCCCTCCCCTCGCTTCTGTGAGACGCGGGGGGGAGGGGGCGGAGGGGGGTGGTGACATGCTTGCGATTTAGGTCTGTCTCTTCGGTGTTCTGTAGAGTTATTCAGAAGCTACTGATAAGATTTTAGCAATGAAATTTTTGCTAGAAAATATTCTAATTGTGTTTTTTGTTATCTCAATAGAAATTGATAGGATGGTTAGGGAGTGAATCTGATGCAGGAATAGAAGTTATTAAGTTAGTATATGTTTCTAGAGACAGCTTTGTGGGCTGTTAGATGTATAATATTCACAACTGTCTTATTTAATCCGTCAAGTCTGTCCACAGTTCAGATTTTCATTTTGCCGAACAGAATGTTACTTCCCATGAAACCCACGCCTCCAGAGAGACTTAGTATGCCCTAAAGGAAAATGGCCCCTAGAACAAAAGAAGGTTGTCCTTAAGTGCCTTCACTCTGCCCTTAGTGAGGTCATATCTGCCCATATATCGTGTCAGTTCTGGCCATCCATGGCTGACGAGATCTTCACGTGTTAAGTAACAATATGTATTAACTTTGTGTACAAAAAATTGATAACATGCTAAAAGAAATTTCTAATAAACAAAGATTTCTTGAACAAATGGTAATACAATTAAAGATTGGTCTCAAGATGTTTTGATCTAATTGAAAAGAACCAGAAAACATTATGAGCCTAACTACTAACAAATGGATAAGGGGGGAGGGTGTTCCAATCTGTCTTTATTAGATAATGTCAACCACCAAGATTAAAGACTGACTAACATATTTTTTTAATGTAAGCCCAGATATTTTATTATTATATATGCATAGAAGTCGAGACTTTGGGCATTATAGTGTATTGATTCTAGATCTGTTACTAGCAGCAAGTGCTTAGCCTTATGCCTATCCCACGCATGCTTAAACACTCCTTTACTGTGTTAACCTCTATCACTTCAGCTGGAAGGCTATTCCATGCATCCACTACCCTCTCAGTAATGTAATACTTCCTGATAGTATTTTTATTTAAACCTTTGTCCCTCTATTTTTGAGACTATGTCCTCTTGTTATGGTAGTTTTCCTTCTTTTAAATACAGACTCCACTTTAACTGTGTTGATTCCCTTTGTGTATTTAAATGCTTTTATCATATTTCCCCTGTCTCGTCTTTCCACTAGGCTATACATGATAAGATCCTTTAACCTTTCCTGGTAAGTTTTATCCTACAATCCATGAACCAGTTTAGCAGCCCTTCTTTGAACTTTCTCTAAGGTATCCATGTCCTTCTAAGGATATGGTCTCCAGTACTGTATACAGTACTCCAAGTGAGGTCTCACCAGTGTTCTGTACAATGGCATGAGCACTTCCCTCTTCCTACTGCTAATACCTCTCCCTATACAACCAAGCATTCTGCTAGCTTTTCCTGCTGCTCTATTACATTGTACATTGTCATTAACAGAGAGAAACTGGAAACCAGAAAGGATAAATTAATGTATAGCTAAATGTAAAGCTTAACAAAACCTCCATTATCTTTTTCATTTATCTCGCAGAAAAACAATGTTATTTGTCTATTTTGTAAGTTTTAATACATTATCAGTGAAGAGTAAAATAAGTTTTATCCCTTTTGCGAGACATAAAATTGCGATAATGTATATTTGTGATGTAAGTAAGAGTTATATTTTATAATAGGTTGAAAAAAAAAAAAGAGAGTCAGGGATAGCGTCTGTCTCTACGAGCAAAAGTCTGGTGTGGGAGATGTAGTGGACTAGCCACTGCGGGATACCCACGGAGTGAAGCGTTCGAGGCCTGTACAGACAGATGTGCTTGTTAGCCTTTTATTATTTTTCTCTAGGGAAAGCATAGGGCCAGTTAACAGTTGTTGTACATGTGCTATTTGCAGCCTCCATTGCATTTCTACTTAATTCTGATTTCTGATGTATCCTCCACTGCTACATACCCACGCCTCCATTCAGAGACCACGCCCCCGAAGAGACTGGAGACCTGTCTGCTCCCTTACCTGCCCACCCCTGCCTACTCCTACTCCTCCTCCTACTCCACCTTCTCCTCCTTCTACTTCTCTCTCCTCCTCCTTCTCCTCCTCTTTCTCCTCTCCTCTACTCCACCTTCTCCTCCTCCTACTCCTCCCTCTACTTCACCTTCCACTCCTCCTATTCCTCCCTCCCACTCCACCTTCCCCTCCTCCTACTCCACCTTCTCCTCCTCCTACTCCTCCCTCCTCCTCTTATTCAATCCTACTCCTCCTATTCCTCCTTCTACTCCACCTTCTCCTCCCTCTACTCCACCTTCTCCTCCTCCTACTCCTCCCTCTACTTCACCTTCTACTCCACCTTCTCCTCCCTCTACTCCACCTTCTCCTCCTCCTACTCCTCCTCCTACTCCACTCCACCTTCTCCTCCTTCTACTTCTCTCTCCTCCTCCTTCTCCTCCTCTTTCTCCTCTCCTCTACTCCACCTTCTCCTCCTCCTACTCCTCCCTCTACTTCACCTTCCACTCCTCCTATTCCTCCCTCCCACTCCACCTTCCCCTCCTCCTACTCCACCTTCTCCTCCTCCTACTCCTCCCTCCTCCTCTTATTCAATCCTACTCCTCCTATTCCTCCTTCTACTCCACCTTCTCCTCCCTCTACTCCACCTTCTCCTCCTCCTACTCCTTCCCTCTACTTCACCTTCTACTCCACCTTCTCCTCCCTCTACTCCACCTTCTCCTCCTCCTACTCCTCCCTCTACTTCACCTTCTACTCCTCCTACTCCTCCCTCCTACTCCACCTTCTCCTCCTCCTACTCCTCTCTCTACTCCACCTTGTCCCCTACCTGACAACATTATATTTTGAAAAAAAAAAAAAAAAGTTGCTCTGGCCCCTCTTCCGCCACTTCCCAGGGGGGAATACCACACAAAAAAAAAAAAAAAATTATTATTCAGACTGTTTTGGGCACTCTCAAGGAAATAGTGCGGTCCTGACCCAGATTCCCATGGAAGTAAGACACCTGTATCATCACTGGGAGGTGGCTGCCCCTCATGTTTTCTTCACTAAGTCCCCAGAAATCTCATAAAAGGAACCTGACTCAATAAAACATGAAACACTAAAAATCGATATCAGCTCTCTACAGAGGGGGGGGCAGCAAGACAACTGTAAATGGAAAGACAAATACCCTCAATCTCACACAGAAATAGGTGAGGATATCTCTTCTACTACTCCTCATGGTTGCTTTGAACAGATGAAAGAAGAAATAAGACACCTCTCAACAAGGCATGCAGTAGCTTTGCCAGATCCTGACTCCACTCTGTTTGTGGATGAAGAGGAAAGGTACCATACTGGATTTGCTGTTGCTACAGAAGATCAGGTACGTCAAGCATCTTTACTTTCCTCACCCACATCTGCTCAAGACACCAAATTGACAGCCTTCTCAGTGGCATGCAAATTGTTTGTTTCTGAAAGACAAGGCCATGCAACAGGAGTGCTCACTCAGGCCCATGGTCCTGGAGGCCGCCAAGGCCTATTGGATTTTTCTCCTGCCAACTGGATATTGTGGCCAGAGGACGTCCCTCTTGCCTTCGGGCCGTCTTTGCTGCCAGAGAGCTCATTGAAAGAACTGGAGATCTTGTCCTTGGCCACCCCCTGGTTGTCTTGGCCCCCCATGACATTTCTGCCATAGTCAACCAGGTCCAACTTAAGCATGTTACTCCTGCTAGGCATCTTCGCCTTCAATGTCATCTTTTGTTGCCTGACAACATTACCCTTCCAAAGATGTCAAGTTCTCAATCCGTCCATTCTTCTGCCACTCCCTGAGGGGGGTGTATACTACGGATTCATCATGGACGAAACTTATGTTTTTCTTCTCACTGGTACCATCAAGAAGGAAATGCATCCCAACCTATCCTTTCATGATGGACAAGCACTCCTTCATGACGGAGCAGGATATGCCTTCTGTACCATGTGGTACAAATCAAACATCACTCCTGAAACCTGCTATGAAGATGAACTCTATCATCTGGTCGAAGTAAAACTCACTGCACAAGACTTCTACTGTGATTCTGAAGGCAACAGTATGGTCTTGATTCATCTACCTCCGGAACTCAAGTATTTGTGCCGTCATTGGGACACTGCCATTCCACATGTCCCCGTGACCAAGTTGAAAACAATATCATGGAATGATCTTGGGCCTATGGCAAAAGCATGGGCCACTATGGACGAATCACAGCTACAGGAAAATGGTGTTGTCAAATATCCAACAACTGACCACCTAAAAGCATGGCCGCGTCATTTCCTGGAGAATGAGTCCCAAGATTTAACCATAGTGAATGACTACGACCCAGATACACCTCATGACTGTTTTGAACAGATGAAAATGGAAACAACACATCTACCAACTGTGCATGAAGACACATTGGTAGATCCCGATCTCACCCTGTTTGTGGACGGCTCAAGATATGCTGATGAAGAAGGAAGATACCATACAGGATATGCCGTAACCACAACAGATGAAATTGTCAAATCATCATCTTTACTATCAACTATGTCTGCACAAGAAGCTGAATTGCAAGCCCTGACTTCAGCATGCAAGATCTCTGAAGGAAAGCGCGCCAATATCTACACGGATTCAAGATATGCACTGGGCGTGGCTCACGACTTCGGATTAATTTGGAAAATAAGAGGATTTCTTACTACCGCCGGTACACCAATCAAGCACGGTTCCGCAATCAAGGAGCTGATGGACGCCCTCCTACTCCCAGAAGAAGTGGCTATTTTGAAGATAAAAGCACATGGGAAGTTGGACTCAGATGAAGCAAAGGGCAACCATCTAGCTGATCAGGCTGCAAAACAAGCTGCAAAAAGAACCACAGGAAGTGGAAAGAAGAGTGTCCGGAAATGAAGAAACTCCCATATTTACTCTGCAGACTCTTCCAACTGACCTAAAAATCCTGCGGGAACAACAGGCTACAGTTGCCCCTGAAGAAATACAGAAGTGGAAACAGAAAGGGGCAGTTCTGAAGGATGGAGTGTACTCCAACAACCTCAAGTTCTGCCTCCCTAAGAATTTGTACCCAGCAGTCGTACAATGGGCACACGGACCTGCACATTTATCAAAGGATCTAATGAATGCTCTTGTACAAAAATACTACCTCATTGTCCCTATATGAGATTCTATTTGGGACTGCACCTAGGCTAGGTTGCTATTTTCCCCAACAACTACAACTTCAAACTGATGTCTTAGTAGATTATGTAACTGAACTCGCAAACGCCTTAAACAAAATCCATGCCCAAGTTTTCTCTTCAATTCCAGATCCTGATTCTGACACAGGCAACCACAGTCTGCTCCCCGATGACTGGGTTCTGGTCAAGAAATTTGTGCGAAAACAGTAAATGTCCGTTCCAAGTTCTCCTGATCTCCCCTACCTCTGTCAAATTGGCCGGAAGGCCTAACTGGATCCACGCTTCCCATTGCAAGAAGACACCTGCCCCAGAGGAAGCTAACTCTATGCAACCATGTGCCTCTGGTACATTATCTCCTTAGTTGGTCTCCTTAAAGCCCAGCAGGTGGCCATCACCAAAGATGCTAGTGGGTACACCTTCTGGTATAATTCATCATGTACCCGTGTGGCTACTTATACTTTTGACTACTGTGACATCGTAGAATGCCCATTCCCCACGTCACAGATTCAGAATATCTATAGAGATATCCCTCATTCAAAAGACCCCTATGTTTGTGTAGTTGACAAACAATGGGGGCACAACTGTAACCATTGGGGGGCGGCGGGATGGAATGCCGGGCCTGCCTGGGGTTACAAACCAAAAAGTGTCTTATCTAAAATTGATGATCACGGTAGGTCCCTCCTCCAGAGAATGACTCTGAGAAAGCCCGGAGGAGGCATACCTATGAAATTAATCTTAAACATTGAGCATCCCAGCCCAACGGATGCAGACCAGTATGTAATGGGAATGTACTGGAAGAAGGGTTCCTATAATAAATTAGGACATTTCCACCTTAAAGATATGTGCCACTCTCCTGAGTGGAAAGGGACCACCCACATGGTCTCAAATCCGTTGAAACCACACATCCAATCTTTTAAAGACATGATGGCCATTGCAAATCCAACATTTGAAGATACCATGGCCGCTGAAACAGGTTTCAATGATGTTAATCTATGGTTAGAATGGATGAAATATAATACCAACAAACATAACAGAACCGCATGCTATGTGTGTGGTGGTGCCCGGCCGCACCTGGGCACTGTGCCTTCAACTTTGCCAGTAGATATAGAAGAATGTGTTCTGAGTCTTTTTGCCTATCACTACAATTTCAATAGGTCCATATGTAAAGCATGGACAGTAGAGTATCCTCTTCTAGTCAAAGATTGCAAACCCCCAGATGGTGTTACCGTCTATAAAGGTAATTATACCTGTTATGCTAATTATGATGGAATTGGTAAATTTGTGGGTAACTTCTCTAAAGGTTATTGTGCCACCTACAGAACTGTCTCTATGAACCTCCTACAATTCCACACTAGATCATTGGGGGATATTTACTGGTTGTGTGGGGATCTACAGCTGAGATCAAGAATGGATAAAGAATGGTGGGGGGAGTGTACTCTGGCTAAAGCAATCATGCCCATACATATTATCTCTGACACACACCCCGATACTCATGAGTCCAAACACTCACCAACCAAGGTAAAGCGTGAAGCCCCAGTAAAAGGCAGTTTTGACCCTCATATTTACATTGATGCCATTGGGGTACCTAGGGGGGTGCCCAATGAGTTTAAAGCCAGGGATGAAGTTGCTGCAGGATTTGAATCACTTTTTACCATAGTCACTGCAAACAAGAATTTAAATTGGATAAATTACATCTACTACAACCAACAACGGTTTGTTAATTACACCAGGGATGCCCTTCAGGGTTTGGCCGAACAGTTGCAGGCTACGTCCCAAATGTCATTCCAAAATAGAATGGCTTTAGATATGATTCTAGCCGAAAAAGGAGGGGTATGTAAAATTCTGCCTGACACCATGACATGTTGTACTTACATCCCAGAAAACACAGGCCCCAATGGTAAAGTAACCTTAGCTATAGGAAAATTGAAAGAGCTCTCTGAGGAGCTAAAGAGGAACTCTGGGATAAAAGATCCCTGGGAGAGATGGTTTGGTTGGATGACAGGATGGCAAAAAGCTTTGATGCATATTGGTATAGCAATACTAATTTTCCTTTTTATCTTTGCTCTTCTCGTTTGTTGTGTCCTCCCTTGTCTGAGAAAGCTCCTCTTGAAGACTGTAGACCAAGCGGCACCCACTTACGCACACCTCACAGTTGATGACCAAGATTTCCAAAAAGTCAACTCGCCCTGTATACCGCTACAATCTATCCCGTTTATTGATAAAGTGCAAGAGTTCTAGGAAGGGACCAGCTTAGGGACAGCATCTGTCTGTCTGGGAAGTCTACCGTGCGGAGATGTGGTGGGTTAGCCACCTCGGGATACCCATGGAGTGAAGTGTTCGAGTGCCCAGCGGACAGATGAGTTAGCCAATTAGGGACAGACGAAGGGACAGCTTTGCACTTTGCAATAACACCTAGCTAGCGGGTCACGGGGTTTCTGTGCCTTTGGGCTAACACGTCTTCTGATACTAGCAAATAAAGATTATCTTTTAGAATCTAACATTTCATAGGGGGGACTGATGTAGAATTATTAAAATCTTTATTAGAACCTGTATTGAATTATTGTACTAACTCCATTTTGTTCACCTTACATGACAGAATTTCCTGACAGTATTCAGTATAATGAATAAGAGATTGTATTCTCTCTCTCTAAGGACATAACTAGCCCCGGAGTTAGCGGATCTCCGTTGACTTGCAACATAGTATAATCCAAGGCCAGGAGAACAGTGACAAAATGAAATGTTCTATTCATAAAAGAACCTTGGAACAGACCACGAGACTGACATCACTAACTACGTAAAATGACGCCCAAGCCCCCCTTTCCACCGAGTAAGCCTCGTGCTAAAGAGCAATGGCGACGACATCCCATGATGGGAGGGTGCCTCACTAGTCACTCAAATCTCTGAGCCAATTAATAATATTAATGGGTGGACACTGACATAGCCACTTAACATTTAACCCAATTAATGATGTTTATTTGTTATTATCTGATATTCAATGATGATGTCATTTTGCATATAAAAAGGCCTGCGTGCCCACTTTTTAACTAGATGCTAATAAATTTCCTGAAGTGTTTTTAACCTGAACTGCATGTGTCAGTGTGAACTTACTTCTGCGTATACGCAATTTATTCATCTCAGATTTGGACAGGAACAGATAGACTTTTAAACATTTTTGTTTATTTCTAAATTAATCTACATCACGATTATACCACCCATGCTGTTCCAACTAGAGCAAGTCTTGCTCTATAAAATGTAAGTACATTTCCTCTTATTCATTTGATATAATAGTACTTGCTACACCATTGGAGTTATTTCTGCTCTTTTACTTCCATATATACCACTTATATATCTGCATTTCCACCTGGAGGACCAGCACAACCTATACTACCATATATCCTTAAACAGGGATTGTACCTTCCACATGCAATATAGCAGAGCTCTATTATAGCTCTATTAAATAGGAGTGGTTTTCCTATAGCTAAGATTAGCATAATTTGCACTTTACCATATTGTACTGCACTATTATTGTCTCTTTTTTTTTTGTTATCCTGAGGTTTGCAACATTGTACTCCCTGAAGGTTTATGTATGTATGATTTTTGAGGTGCAATATACGCATATATATATTTTTTTCTAAATCACACAAGGTTTTGGGAATCCTTGTATTGTATGCCGCAGCCCCTATTAACTCATTGCACTATAGTGAGCGCCTATAACTTTCAGTTTTTCTGTATAACTTTAAAATGTATAGGTGGAGCTTAGTGCCCTTAATATTCTCACCTTTTTACCGGATGGTGCTCTTATAGTATAAACAGCATTTGCATTATGGGGATATGAGTTAGGATGTGATGGCGAATTCACTTTTCCATTATCATCGAAGAAAGTATCTCCATCAGTAACTGCAGAAGAATAGAATTGAACACATGTATTAACAATAAAATTGATAATTTTTTTATTGTGTCAATAAATGTATGGATGGGTGCTTAACTAATCAAGGAACTCTTTATAAATATACAAATTGTCACCACCTTATTAATCCAGCCTGGACACGATTTACCCCCCATGAGATACTCTATTGGCTCATTTACAACTTTGGCCTCAATTTAATGTTTTTGGATAAGCTTTTCAAATTATATAATTTTTTTTTGTATATTGATATATATATATTTTTAATATTGTTATAATTTTCAAAGTGTATCAAAAATATTAATATTATATTTGAAAAGCTTAAAGGGAAACTATAGTGCAAAGAAAACCTTTTGTTTTCTGGCTCTATAGCTCTCCTATAGTGCCCTTCCCCCCACCCTCAAAGGTGCAAAAGGGATTTAAAACACCATCTGTCACTTATCTGATTCCAGGGCTGATGTTCCTCAGCCCTGGTTCATGCTCTGCTCCCACTCCGCTGCCCATGTCAGCTGCTGGTGGGGACCTAATGCTCATGCAGGGCAATGGCCACGCTCACCTTAGGACTTTCCCCATAGAAAAGCATTGTATAAAGAGTGAGCTGCATCTGGCAGACCCCAAGTCCAACTTTTCTAAAATAGGATTTACCTGTTTTATAGAAAACTTTAAATTTGCTTTGAGAAAGTTCACGATTGCTGACAAACTCCATCAACAGGCTCTTTTGAGAAGAAACTAAAAGAGGGATTATTGTAGACCCACAGGTCTTGTCCTGAAGAACCTTTGCTTCACGACTGTCACCATTGTAAAATTTCAAGTAAGATTCACTGCACCCAGGGGATTGTGGGATATTGAGTTCATAGATTTCCAGAAAAACCTAAGTTAAGAATATTCAATGTGAAGAGCTCAATTAAATCAATGTATATGGTAGAAATAACATGAAAATACATGAATATGAAAGATGACATAAGTAGAATCTATTTTTAATGTAAAGGGATAATTCATACTGTTATTCTCTGTTGTATATTTCTGGGCTTTATTTATTACATCTATTTGAAAGCTATCCATGGGAATTAACACATACCTTAATTTCATTAAAAATATAAATGTTGGTCTGCCTTTATCACAAGTAATAACAGAAAAGGTGATAAAAGCCAGTGCAACAACTATGAGAGCCAAATGTATATTCTTCTTGATATCAACCAATTTACTGCATGTCTGACACTAATTTATTTTCTTCATAATTATTGCAAGCTTTAGTGGTTGTGGTGCTATGCATGCACCTGACAAACAAATTTTAATTTGGTATAGGCATCTTTTGGTCACTGACAGAGATTGAATTATTGCCGTATTAAGACTTAGACACCACATTTGTGTTTTTTATCTTCTTAGGACCTCTCCTGGATGCCTTTAAACTTCATAGGACTATAGGACTGTAGGAGTACCTTCATTAACTAGGTAGTTGATACTAGAGTTAACCGCCATTCTAGCTAGACTAGGGGCTGCCTCGAAGCTGCAACTAGCATATTACCAAGGTCCACTCCAGTTATACCTAGTTGTGACAGTCTCACTGATATTAGCCTAAGCTAGTCGGACTTCCTAGTAGGTAGCTTTTTGATGGGTTACCTTTTGCTAGTATATATGCCCTTGGCATAGTGTATCTTTAGAGCACAATAGATTGTTGCATTCACCATATAATCCTAATCGTTTTTTGTTTTTTTGTGCTCCATATAACGAAGTGCTACATTATTTACAGCATTTTATATTAGTAAGCAGACTCCTTTCAGGACCTGCAGATTTTCATTGTATGAATCAAGCACATTTTTTACTAGCTGGGATATACCAATAGGGGCATTTTTCCTCCATCGCTAACACTCAGATTGTTACTCTAATCAATTTGGGATTTGCTGCTTTGAATTGCCCCATATATCTAGAGACCTTTTTCATTCTCCTACCTGTAAGTGGAGAGGAGGATGATCAGAGGCAGAGCCAGCACAAGTCAAACACAGCCATGGCCAATCAACATCTCATCATAGAGATGAATTGAATCAATGAATCTCTGTGAGCAAAGTTCAGTGTCAGCATGCAGAGGGAGGAGACACTGAATGTTGTGATGCTTACTTTGGAGCACTCACCCAGGAAGCACATCTAGCAGCCATCTGTGGAGTGGCCGGTGAAGTTATCCCTAGGATGTAATGTAAACACTGCATTTTCATTGAAAATACAGAGCTTACAGCAAAGGGCCTGAAGGGAGGGATTCTACTCACCAGAACAAATACAATAAGCTGTAGTTGTCCTGGTGATCATATTATCCCTTTAAAGTGTTCCATTTAAGAGGCTTTCCCTGTATCAATCATTGTCCTGTATCAGTTGCTTTTCTCAATGTCATGGCTTCTTTTCTATAATTATATGCAAAACAGAGATATCCAAGATTTTTAATATGCATTTCTAAATGTGCTTCAGAGAGGTATTTTCTGGTAAGGTGATTTTTAATAATTCATTATGAGCCCTTTTATACACCAAACATCTTATAATGTTTAATACAACTAGAAAGCAATTTGGCATTCAAACCATAAGGTATCTTTCCCAAATTGCATTCAAATGCCTAATAATTGGAATGTCCACGATAAGGAGATCAAAACTCAAATTGTGACGGGAAACATTGGATTTATTCAATTTGTTTGATATTAACCTTTTGGCTCAAATATTGTGGAGTTTGAAAAACCCAGACACAGATTTTATCATTTCCAAAGGAGAATTCGCTAGAAGTGAAAGTGCCGGAAGTAAACTTTGTAAATTTTGTCCGACAGAGATCTAAAAAAACAGAAAATTTGGATTTTGTTTGAAAAACTGATAGAAATGTCACATTGTCAGAATTTCACTAATAAACAATAGCTATTTCCACTTACCTTGGCACATGACATTACCATGTTTAGTTCTGTTGCCAGCTATATAAACAGTATATCTTTAAAAAAAAAAAAAAATTAATAAATCTTACTGCAACGATATTGTAAATTTATTTTCTTTACATCCAGATGACTCATCCAATTAGTCCTTCCAATTTCCACTTTAGGGTCAGGTTTTGGGACTATAGTATCTCTACCAGTAATTGTGAAAGCTTTTCTGTAAAGAAAGAGGTGACATTATATTGTTGTAAAAATGCAGGAAATAGAGTAGATCATTATAACAAAGCTCATCACATGGAAAGGCAGCAGGAGATTAGAGAGGTCAATGCGTGGCTGAAGTCTTGGTGCAGGATGGAGGATTTGGGGTTTTTAGAGCACTGGGCTGACTTTGCGCTTGGGTATAACCTTTATAGAAGTGATGGGTTGCACCTAAACAGGAGAGTGTCTGCAGTGCTGGGGGATAGGATGGCTAGAAGGTTGGAGGAGATTTTCAACTAGTAGTAGGGGGGAGGCCCATAGCAATCTACAAAATAGAGATAGGACAGAAAGGAGATGGGCTTTAGCTCAGTATAAGGGGGGTGGAGACAGGGGGGAGGGGCAAGCTCGGAACAGAGAAGGTATGTAATGTTGATAATTCACAAAACGTACAAGTGACTTATGATATTAAATGTATGCTTACTAATGCAAGGAGCCTAAATAACAAAATGGGGGAACTAGAGGCAATAGCATACAGTAAACAATATGATATAATAGGCATAACTGAAACATGGTGGGATGAGACACATGACTGGACAGTAAACTTAAATGGGTACATATTATTTAGGAAGGATAGGAAAAACAAGAAGGGTGGTAGGGTATGTTTGTATGTCAACCATGAGTTAAAGCCATATCTTAAGCAAGTGGAATGTGATGAGGAAAATGTGGAAGCTTTATGGGGAAAAGAAGGGAAATCAACTATTGGTTGGGATATGTTCTAAACCATCTAATGTTAATATTGATGAGAAACAACAGCGGTTTGAGCAAATTGAGAAAGCTGCAAATCTGGGTAACACTTTAATTATTGGAGATTTTAATTACCCAGACATAAATTGGGACAGAGGGACTAGTAGCTCAGCAAAGGGAATTAAGTTTTTAAACTTGCTAAATGACACCTTCATGTCACAACTTGTACAAGCACCAACTAGAAAGGACGCTTGTCTGGACCTGGTTTTAACAAACAACGTTGATCTTTCGACCAATGTTCAAGTAGGTGAGCACTTGGGAAATAGTGATCACAACATAGTGTCGTTTGAAATAAACTCAAAATAACAAAAGCACATGGTGTATACTAAAACATATAATTTTAAAAAGGCCAATTTCTATACGTTATGGGTAGCTTTACAATAGATTAACATCTTCCAACAAATATTACATTTTAGGTGTGTACCATTGGGTAATAAATATAAAAGAAACAAATTAAAACCAATGTGGCTTAGTAGAGAAGTAAAACAAGAGATTAAAAATAAGAAAAGGGCATTTAAATCAGACAAATCAGATGCATCCTATAAAAGATACCCAGTTAGTAAGAGGGTATCAGCTGTTGGAGACGTCCTTTTTCCAGGGGAAGTCGCTGTGTAGTGGTGGCTTATTCACATTCACTGGATCCAAGGCAAGAGTCAGGCAGAGCTCTTAACAGAGCTAGGTGATTTAGCTGCATATCCCCTTTCAAGAACGAGACAAGGCTACGTTTTGAAGGGTCAAGAAGAACTGAATTTTAATTTCAGGTACTCTCCTTTTATGTGATGCTGCCCATGCAAGGGAGACACCCACATAATTAACACAATAACCAATAAAACATAAGGTAAATCCCACACATCTCCTCCCCTCAGATAAGCCTGTAACACAATTAACAAAGTTACATTTTTCCCCAAGTTTTGGATGTACCCCAAATATCTGGGATAGCCCTAACAACATATTTAAAAATCATCTCATTCGGTTCAGGGGTTCTGGAGATATGGCACTTTAAAGTTTTGACCGACCGCACAGGCATAAGTGCCGAAAACAGTTCCATAAGTTTTGGCCTTGTGGTCAGTCCTTGTTTGTGGGTAAAAAGTCCTGAAAGGCTTGCCATCCATGAATATTTCGATGTTCGCTAGAATTCCCGTGTGTTAAGTACAGGGAGTGCAGAATTATTAGGCAAGTTGTATTTTTGAGGATTAATTTTATTATTGAACAACAACCATGTTCTCAATGAACCCAAAAAACTCATTAATATCAAAGCTGAATATTTTTGGAAGTAGTTTTAGTTTGTTTTTAGTTTTAGCTATGTTAGGGGGATATCTGTGTGTGCAGGTGACTATTACTGTGCATAATTATTAGGCAACTTAACAAAAAACAAATATATACCCATTTCAATTATTTATTATTACCAGTGAAACCAATATAACATCTCAACATTCACAAATATACATTTCTGACATTCAAAAACAAAACAAAAACAAATCAGTGACCAATATAGCCACCTTTCTTTGCAAGGACACTCAAAAGCCTGCCATCCATGGATTCTGTCAGTGTTTTGATCTGTTCACCATCAACATTGCGTGCAGCAGCAACCACAGCCTCCCAGACACTGTTCAGAGAGGTGTACTGTTTTCCCTCCTTGTAAATCTCACATTTGATGATGGACCACAGGTTCTCAATGGGGTTCAGATCAGGTGAACAAGGAGGCCATGTCATTAGATTTTCTTCTTTTATACCCTTTCTTGCCAGCCACGCTGTGGAGTACTTGGACGCGTGTGATGGAGCATTGTCCTGCATGAAAATCATGTTTTTCTTGAAGGATGCAGACTTCTTCCTGTACCACTGCTTGAAGAAGGTGTCTTCCAGGAACTGGCAGTAGGACTGGGAGTTGAGCTTGACTCCATCCTCAACCCGAAAAGGCCCCACAAGCTCATCTTTGATGATACCAGCCCAAACCAGTACTCCACCTCCACCTTGCTGGCGTCTGAGTCGGACTGGAGCTCTCTGCCCTTTACCAATCCAGCCACGGCCCATCCATCTGGCCCATCAAGACTCACTCTCATTTCATCAGTCCATAAAACATTAGAAAAATCAGTCTTGAGATATTTCTTGGCCCAGTCTTGACGTTTCAGCTTGTGTGTCTTGTTCAGTGGTGGTCGTCTTTCAGCCTTTCTTACCTTGGCCATGTCTCTGAGTATTGCACACCTTGTGCTTTTGGGCACTCCAGTGATGTTGCAGCTCTGAAATATGGCCAAACTGGTGGCAAGTGGCATCGTGGCAGCTGCACGCTTGACTTTTCTCAGTTCATGGGCAGTTATTTTGCGCCTTGGTTTTTCCACACACTTCTTGCGACCCTGTTGACTATTTTGAATGAAACGCTTGATTGTTCGATGATCACGCTTCAGAAGCTTTGCAATTTTAAGAGTGCTGCATCCCTCTGCAAGATATCTCACTATTTTTGACTTTTCTGAGCCTGTCAAGTCCTTCTTTTGACCCATTTTGCCAAAGGAAAGGAAGTTGCCTAATAATTATGCACACCTGATATAGGGTGTTGATGTCATTAGACCACACCCTTCTCATTACAGAGATGCACATCACCTAATATGCTTAATTGGTAGTAGGCTTTCGAGCCTATACAGCTTGGAGTAAGACAACATGCATAAAGAGGATGATGTGGTCAAAATACTCATTTGCCTAATAATTCTGCACTCCCTGTAGTCTTTCTACCGAACAGCGGGGCGTTCGGTAGTTTTGGCACAGATTTCTGGTAGTCTGGAGATTTCAGCGGTGTTCGGTAGTTTTGGCACAGATTTCTGGTAGTCTGGAGATTTCAGCGGTGTTCGCCTACTCGAGTGTCCCATTTTAGTTCCAGACACTCGACTGCAAAACACCGCTGTTCGGAGTTAAGCCACATGTAAAAAGTACACATGGATTCGCTGATCAGGGATGTAAATTGCAGCACAATTATGTATCAGGGGGGTCTGGTGTTCAGTAGTTTGCATTCGTATGAAGAATGCAGTGTTCATACAGTGTTGGGTGCCCCAATTGCACGAATCCTTTAAAAGTCCCGAAAAGCTTTGTAGAAATCCTCCCGAAAGTAACTAAAAAACCTCCAGCTTGTAAGCGGCTTGATGTCCTCAAAGTCAGGAAAATATATATACTTTTAATCCGAGGTCTCTGTTCCTGTATATGTCCCTGGCTAGTTCTTAAAGGGCCAGTAACAGGGAACATTCCCAGGCACATGGCAGGGTTTTGTTACAGCGTGCAAAAAGGCAATGAGATTTGCTAAACTTCAAAATGAAAAAATGATAGCCGAAGAGAGCAAAACAAACCCCAAGGCATTTTTTAAGTACATAAATTCTAAAAAACAAAAAAATGAAATGGGGGTGTTAATTAAGAGCAGAAAAAGGCAGGAATTTTAAATAACCATTTTTCCTCCGTATTTATTAAGGAAGTACCCATGTCAATAGATTGCTACTAAAAACTTGCAGAACAATTGTAATTCGTTAACTCAAGAAAAGGTGCTGCAACAACTAAAGAAAGTTAATATAAACAAAGCTCCAGGGACTAATGGTATCCATCCACGAGTACTTAAGGAAATAAGTGTAGAAATAAATGAACCTCTGTCTTTAATCTTTCAAGATTCTTTCCTTTCAGGAAGTGTTCCGGAGGATTGGAGGAAGGCAGATGTGGTTCCTATATTCAAAAAGGGTTCAAAATCCTTGCCTGGAAATTATAGACTTTTGAGCTTAACTTCTGTGGCTGGGAAAATATTTAAAAGGTTATTAACCTCTTCCCGACCAAAGACAGAAATTTTCTGTCAAACTTGTCCCTGCGTTAAGGACCGTTTACAGAAAATTTCCATCATTTCCGAAAGTTAACCGCAGATCGCGGCAATAGCGGTTAACACTCACCCGATCTGACTCAGTGTTCGAGGCAGACCGGGAGCACCCGATTGCACTACCCTACATCCGTGATCGTTCTGACAGGCTGTCCGAGCGAGCACATGCGCTGCAGAGACTCACGATCCACCTCCCTGCTCTTCCGTGTCCAGTGTGAATAGCAGGGAGACTGATCAGTGCTGATCCTCTTCAGTCTGTGTAAAAAAAATTAAAATATTGTTCGAGGAATATAGTAGGGTCTCTTATTATAAACTTAACCAATTAAAGACCCAAGCCCTACCAATTAGGCTGCAGACGGTGACAGTACAATCATTGAAGCGCAAAAAAATAAAATATTGTTAAATCCCACCCCCTTTCCCCTGCATTAATACAATTAACCCCTTCTCTGCCAAATGATCACTGACTACAGTGATCAATTGGCAGGGATTACATTTTACTTCATATGATTATTTTTTTTAACCCCTGAGGGTAATTATTTTTTTTTTACCCCCAGGGGTTACATTTATGTTATTTAAAATATTTTAAAATTATATATTTAGCTTGCTGGAGTGGTTGGAGAATTGGGGGATTTGGTGTTAGGCTAACTCGGGGTTAACGTTAAAAAAAAGTTTTAAAATAAGCTTTCAAAAGTTAAATGTTTTAATAATGTTTAAGTTAAAAAAATAAATAAAAAAAAACTTTACCTAGTCCTAATAAAAATTAACCCCTTCCCTGCCAGTTGATCACTGCCTACAGTGATCAAAATACAGATCACAGTAATATACTGTGATCTAATTTTTTTTTAACCCCTGAGGATTAACTTTGATTTATTTTTTAACCCTCATGGGTTCCATTTATTTAGGGAGGTAAATTGCAGCACAATTATGTATCAGGGGGGTCCGGTGTTCAGTAGTTTGCATTCGTATGATGAATGCAGTGTTCATACAGTGTTAGGTGCCCCAATTGCACGAATGCTTTAATATCACCGACTCCCTGTTACTGCAGAGGCGGTCCAGCACACAGCTTCTTCACATTCAGTTCATTGCCTCCAATAACTCTCGCAAGACCCACAGGCTGTGTGCTGAGCCCCCCCTCTGCGGTAACAGGGAGCCGGGAGGCCTCCCTGCCCCCCACTCCACTGACACACACACACTGCATCCACTAGTACAACACACACACACTCTGCATCCACTAATAAAACACACACACTCTGCATTCACTACACTGACACACACTCTGCATTCACTACACTGACACACACTCTGCATTCACTACAATGACACACACAGCATCCACTACATAAACATCCTGTATTCACAGTACACACACCACATCCACCACACATTGAAACACTCTGCATTCACTATACAGAGAAACTGCGTCTAATACACACCCTACATCCACTACAGACACTGCATCCACTAAACACATTGCATCTAGTACACACAAACAGTACATCCACTACACAAACATACACTACATCACTGTACACACACTACATCCACTACTCAAACACACTCTGCGTTCACTATACACACTGCATCCACTACACAAACACACACTCTGCATTCACTGCACAAACAGTATCTAATACACACAAACACTACATACATTACACACATTCTAATTCACTTCCACTATACACACCACATTCAGTCCTGCATCATTGTTAGCGGACTAGGTAGGGCATGGGTGGGCATGGGGGGGAAACTGAGGGGGGACCCCAGACCTTGTGCTTTGTCAGGGGCCCCAAAATTTCTGATGGCGGCCCTGGTCGTGGCACACATAAGGTTTGCAAAATATACTGTGCAAACTCACTTTGTGTGTCAAAAAGGCAGAAAAAATGCTTAGTATCTCTACACTTGGTACAAGCTAGAGGAAAAAATGATCCCACACCAAGGTTCAAAATATGCCTTTTGAATTACCCTGGGATGTCTTCTTTAAGAAATGGTATGCCTTTATGGGGTAATTGGATTATATAGCCTGGTAAAATACTCTAAAATGGGACATGGGAACAGCGCAAAAATTCAAAGTTTGAAATAAAAAACTGGAATGGCTGTGTCTCAAATGTGCCCCTTCAATGTCCACATGTACCTGGCAAAGGTACATGTGGGTTTTTGCTGTACTCAGCCAACATAGCTTAGCAATATATTTAGTATTATACAGTCATAGCACACAAGGTTTGCAAGATATACTGTGCAAACTTACTTTGTGTGTCAAAAAGGCCGAAAAAACGCTTATTACCACTACACTTGCTACAAGCTAGCGGAAAAATGATCCCACGCTAAGGTTCAAAATATGCCTTTTGAAATACCGTGGGATGTCATCTTTAAGAAATAGTATGCCTTTATGGTGTAGTTGTAATACGTAGCCTGCTCAAGTGCTCCAAAGTGGGACACGGACGCATCAAAGCCCTGCATGAAAATTCACACTTAAAAACCTGAACTTGTCACGTCTCTTTTACAGCACTGTAACTTCACAAAATAGTGTCTAGGTCATACATCGGGCATATTGTTTTACTCAGAAGGTTTAACGGAGTATAATTTGGGGATTTTTATGACAGTGGCACATATCAAGTGTAAGAAATATGAAAAAAATGCAATTCCCCCCCACCCCCCTCACCACAAACATTGACATAAATTGGTGAAAAAATGGTGATAAGTTAAGGCACAATATACACCATTTTAGATACCCTGTGGTGTCTGCTTTATCAAATGGCATTGTAGCTTTACAGAGAAGTGCCAAAGGCATACAATGGGGGTACCGTTATACTCAGCAGATGTAACTGAACACAATATAAGGTTTTGTGCAGGGATAGCAAACTCCAGCTTTACGAAATACACATTACAAAAACTTTGTTATGTGTATATGCCAAAATAGAGAAAAAACATACATTTACCTCAATATTTAGCAGAGATTGGTGATAAAATGGTTACATAAAAAGTGTCAAATTAACCTTAGGTAAATAGCCTGTGATGTCTACTTTATATAAATATATACTTTTGTGTGGCAATTTTGTTTTCTGTGGTGGCTACTAAACCTACAAATAAACATACCAACTTGTAAAATTGTTTCACATTAAAAGTTTATTTTAGTCCTTGTATTTTGTGACCTGTACAGTGGCGTACATACCAGGGTCCCCCACCAGGGGACCCGGCCGCCCCTGCGACCCGGTATGTAGCCACAGGGCCAGCCTCTTCCCCTGGGGGGCCCAGGAGCCGACCACCCCAGGGCCCCCCGAGGCTGGCCCTGCTGACCCGGGCGGGTGGGTGGCCGGCATCCCCACGCGGCGCGCGAGGGAGCTGAAGAGGAAGCACTGAGTGCTCCCTCGCGCGCTGGCCACCGAGACAGACAGCCCGCCCAGCAGCACCACTGGACCCCAGGGAATCCCCCCAGCACTCCAAAAGGTAAGGAGGCTGGGGGGGATTAAATTTTTTTATTAAAAATGTGTGTGTGTGTTAGTGTATGTGAGTGTGTGTGTGTTAGTGTATGTATGTATGTGAGTGATAGTGTTAGTGTATGTATGTGAGTGATAGTGTTAGTGTATGTGTGTGTGTTACTGTATGTGTGTGTTAGTGTATGTGTGTGTATGTGTGTTAGTGTATGTGTGTGTGTGTGTGTGTGTGTGTGTTAGTGTATGTATGTGAGTTATAGTGTTAGTGTATGTGTGTATTTTAGTGTGTGTGTTAGTGTATGTGTGTGTTAGTGTATGTGTGTGTTAGTGTATGTGTGTGTTAGTGTGTGTATGTTAGTGTATGTGTGTGTGTATGTTAGTGTGTGTGTTTGTGTGTGTGTAGTGTGTGTTAGTGTATGTATGTGTGTGTGTGTGTGTTAGTGTATGTGTGTGTGTTAGTGTATGTGTGTGTGTGTAGTGTATGTGTGTGTGTTAGTGTATGTGTGTGTTAGTGTATGTATGTGTGTGTGTGTCTGTGTGTTAGTGTGTGTGTGGGTGAGTGTGTCTGTTATTGGGTGTGTGTCTGCTAGTGAGTGTGTTACTGTGTGTGTCTGTTACTGAGTGTGTTTGATGTCTGTTAGTGAGTGTGTGTTTGTCAGTGAAAGTGTATGTTTTGTAAGTGAGTGTGTATGTATGTCTGTCGCTGAGTGTGTCTCTGTCAGTAAATGTGTGTGTCTGTTAGCTAGTGTGTATGCGTCTGTTCGTGAGAGTGTGTGTGTGTATGTCTTTAGCATTTACCTTTCTCCAGCGTCGGACTCCCTTGGCGCTGGGGATCCCTCCGCCTCTCAGCTCCGAATGCACATGCGCGGCAAGAGGCGCACGCGCATTTAAACCGCCCATAGGAAAGCATTACTCAATGCTTTCCTATGGACGTACAGTGTCTTCTCACTGTGATTTTCACAGTGAGAATCGTGGAAACTCCTCTAGCAGCTGTCAATGAGACAGCCACCAGAGGCTGGATTAACCCTCAGTGAAACATAGCCGTTTCTCTGAAACGGCTATGTTTTCAGCTGCAGGGTTAAAACTAGCGGGACCTGGCACCCAGACCACTTCATTGAGCTGATGTGATCAGGGTGTCTATAGTGGTCCTTTAAGTGTGTGTGCATACCGCGGTCGCGGGGTCGCAGCCCTGCAACCCCTGCGACCAGGTGCCCGCCGCCATGTGTTGCGGCCCCGACCCGCGCCGAGTAAGCGCGGGGGGGCCCACGGATCAAATTTCGCACCGGGGCCCCATGGATCATGTGTACGCCACTGGACCTGTAACTTTCAAAATAAGCTGAAATCCTATACATATTATGTACTCTATAAATCAAGACACGTAAATGAATTTATTTTGAATTACTATTTCTAAGCCGGACATATTATGGTCAATAGTGATGTCCCGAACGGTTCGCCGAATGGTTCGCCACGGATAGCGAACATATGCGCTGTTCGGTCCGCCCCCTATTCGTCATCATTGAGTAAACTTTGACCCTGTACCTCACAGTCAGAAGACACATTCCAGCCAATCAGCAGCAGACCCTCCCTCCCAGACCCTCCCACCTCCTGGACAGCTCACTAAGCATGCAGCTTCACAATGAATGTAAAATGGATGCTGACCAGGAGGTGGGAGGGAGGGTCTGCTGCTGATTGGCTGGAATGTGTCTGCTGACTGTGATGACATAGGGGGCGGACCGAACAGCGCATATGTTCGCCGTCCGTGGCGAACCGTTCGGGACATCACTAATGGTCAAGCTATTATTGCCAAAACTGTGAAAAAAAATATTTGTTTTTGTTTTTTTCCCATTATGTGGCAATTTTTTATAATTAGTCAGAATGTATCTATGTATGTGTGACAACAAATTAAAGCCATTTTTGCCCTCTGAAAAATGGTATATAATATGTGTTGTTGTACTAAATGACAGAGATGCAAATTGCGTTTGAACACAAACAAATTTTAATTCTTTATTTTTGAGTGCATGAAGAATGATACACATGTGCTGGTAAAGTACTTTTTTTTTTTTTCCTTTCTCTCTAAAAAACAACTTTCTCACCCTCGTTTCCACATTTAAATAATTTTAATGGACTCATCACCTTTATAACATCACTCCCATACTCTTGAATCCTAATTTTGAAAAGTGATTTTAAAAATTGTTTCTGATTGGCCAATTACACTTTTGGCGCAATTTTCAAATTAACATAGCCCTATTTAAACAACCCCTGCCAGGTTACTACTTTTATCCCATTCTGAAGAAGCCACTTATGGTGAACCTATCACACCCTGAACTTTCATACTATACCATTAGTCGCCTCTACCTTGTATTTACATATACGGAACGGTCTACACTAGACGCATCCACAGAGGAACTCTATCAAGTATCCTAGACCATCTATTGGCACCCTAACAATACTTTACTGGACTATCTACCCTTATTTGGTGCAGCCCTTCCATATCTTTTTGTATCTATCCACCAAAGGTTTTCCTTCATTTGGGTTGCTGCCTACCTTGACTAATTTTGTGATTACTAGCGCTGAATTCTTTTTGTGTTTATCTACATATGCTGGTAATGCCACAATAGCAGATACCGGCCACTTGAGAATAACATAACTATGGCATAAAATAGGACTGCACAGATTTTTCTTGTATAAACAGGCTTAAGTTTGGGTAAAATGGTGACTGAAAAATTATACAAACAAGTATGAATATCAGTTAACTTTGATAATCCGCTTAACAGGTTGACATTGAGATTAAAGGCAGTGATACGTCTGACTGTCTGTAATAGTCGTGTTTGCCTGGCGCCTGTTGTTGTTGCATCGTTTATGATACATTTCATAGTGTAGGGGATGTTTGTTGGGCATTAACTAAAATGGTTAGCAGATATTAACGTACTGCTTGTCTGATTAAGTAGGTAGTTGAGACCGTGTTAGTGAGCCTGAGAAGAGGCATGTACATGCTTAAGATTAGCTAGTTGTTTTAGCTTATTGTATTGGGTGGTTTCTCGATAGTCAGTGTAGAGACAGAGTATTTTGCGTTGATACTTAGGTAAAATGTTGTGTATATCATAAGTTCGGTGGGTACCGGTCTGACAGCATATGGAAAGATCCTCTCGAGTCTGTCCCCTTTCTCCATATCCTCACTTGTCTTCTTTTGCATGTAAGTGCCCTCTGTGTCTCCGTGCTATGGCCTGTGTGCATTTCCCCCTTCATTCCGTCTGCCCCACTCCCCCCTTGCGAACTGGCTGTTGTCTAGTCGGGAGGCGTATAATCCCTTTCTGGTCTCCCTTTTGTCCTGTGTGCCCTGCCCGTCTGTGCCTTGTGTATGTGGTAATTAAGTGGTGCCTCTATTGCCCCTCTAGACAATCTTTGTGGTCTCGAGCTGCCTAGGGAGGGGGCTGGGGAGTGCCCAGGTGTAGCTCCCAACTGACCGTTATTGTGTTTTGTAGAGCGCTTGGTTGCCTCAGCTTCTCCGTGTAGTTGTCCGTACTCCCCTGAACCCATCTATTTGAATAGTAATTAGGTGGGCCTCCCTTATTGGGTAGGTAGTCTCCTCCTCTGAGGGTCTAATCTTGGCTAGTCAGTTAGCCTGCTGTTGTGTGGCTAGTGAAGTGTACCAAGGCATTATAATAACGTAACATAAATTGGTGAACAGTTAATAAATAAAAGTAGCTAATCAACTAAAATGTAGACATTATACATCACCAAGGTCGCAAGACCAACGTGGGCTTCAGCAGCGCTTCGCCTCTACCCTGTAGGAGATGAGTGATAAACACACTCTCGCTCTGTCAGTTCAAGGGGGGTTGTTGCTGTCGCCAGTTTCCCTGCTTCTTTTCCGCCCTGGTGCTGCTCTCCTGTTCTACTTCTTCGCCAATCGCGCCCAGGGTCCTTTTGCTCCCCTGCTCCGAGGGTAACGTCTGCAGTTGCTGTAGTCTTAGAAGAATTTTGTGGGGTCTTCCTCCACTGATAACGATAGGACAGTGTCTTTGTGAGTCACCACCAGTGTGCCCGCTGCCCCCCAGTGGTATTGGATGCCTCGGTCTCTTAACTGGTTTGTAATGGGCATAAGTTTCTGTGACGAAGTTCCCTTCGCCACTTGGTCCTGGAGAGGCCTACTTGCCAGCCTCCTCCCCTGTGACTATGACTCTTTCATGTATCTGGCTTTAAAGCCCCTAGTCTACCTTCAGACAGACTATTTATGTAGGCTGCTTTATTTATCTTATGTTTTAGTCACCCTGTACCCATTATAGGTGCAGGGTGTGTGTGTAATGTAATTGTTTATAGTGTGTGTGTATGTACTGTGTAATGTATTGCCTGCTCTCTTGTATTGCTGAGGTTTGCTACCAACTAGGTGGGTTTGGCTATGGAGCTTGTCTAGTGCCCTCTGTTGGTAGCAACAGCAATATGCACTACCTGATTTGCAAGACTGGTTCATTTGCATATTCGGGTAGATTTGCATATTGCTAATTCTGCAGGCAGGTGAGATATTTACTGTTAAATATTGTCTCCCCCCACCCCTTTAAAAAATGTGCCATTGTGTTGTGATAAGTCACTGTGTGTTTCTTGATATGGTTTGACTGTTTGTGATTTTATTGAGGTTTCACAACAATGTTATTGTGGTGACCCTATTGGCTGGTCCCAAGGGAAATAAAGGTTTTGACAGTTCTTCTTGATCCCTCTAAATGTAGTCTTGTCTCATTATTGGAGGGAGCTGTTATAATCACACTGGGGATTGCTATGCTCTGCATGCTCCCCTGAGCTTGAGTCACTTAGCTCTTTTAAGAGCTTGTTCCTGACACAGTCCTGGATGCTGGAGGTCCATACAAGGTGGAAGGAAGAGTTCTTTCCCACACAGTCCTGGAGGACAGAAGCTGATCCAGGGTGGAAGGAAGACGGTGAGACTCCAGTCAAGATACGGCGGTTGCGGAGTCTGTGGTGGTTGTGGTGTCTGCTGCAGCGCTTGGAGTCCTCAGGAAGCGCTAGGAGCATCCGTCAATGGAGGGTACTCAGTCGGAGTACAAGGAGCTCCGTTACATTGGTGGCATCGGTGGGATGGCGTCCTAGTGCGAGGAGAAGCAGCTCAGAGACACTGGTATCGTATGAGAGGTTATTGAGGGCAACGCTAGCCACTGTGCAGCATCCCTAACTACAGCAGCATGGAGCAGGGATGGATAGAGCCCTGCGAAGAGCACCTCAACATGATACGTCGCTACGAGGACGACGCTTACATTGAGGAGGTAAAGAGGCGGTTGGTCTGCTATGGCCCAGACTTTTCGAACGAGGTGGTCCACCAAGTAATGCGCCAGTTGAGTGCTGAGAACAGTGCGGCAATGGCCTTTGAGCGACAACTGTGGAGGTTGAGGATATGGACACCTAGTCTCCAGCGGCAGTGCAAGTTACAGGGAGCTGAAGGTGTCGTCCTTCCTCCCCAGCGGCAGTGCAAGTTACAGGGAGCCAAAGGTGTCGTCCTTCCTCCCCAGCGGCAGTGCAAGTTACAGGGAGCCGTAGGTGTCGTCTTAACTCCCCAGCGGCAGTGTGTCCTACAGGGAGCAGAGACAGTTGGTCTCTCTCCCCAGCGGCAGTGCAAGTTACAGGGAGCCGAAGGTGTCGTCCTTCCTCCGCAGCGGCAGTGCAAGTTACAGTGAGCCGAAGGTGTCGTCCTTCCTCCCCAGCGGCAGTGCAAGTTACAGGGAGCCGAAGGTGTCGTCCTTCCTCCCCAGCAGCAGTGTGTCCTACAGGGAGCAGAGACAGTTGGTCTCTCTCTCCAGCAGCAGGACAATGTTATGGGAGTGGAGACAGGCGGTCTCCCTCTCCAGCGGCAGCCTGTGTTTCAGGGAGAGGAGCACAGCACCCTATCTCCCCAGCGGCATCTTATCCTACCAAGGGGAGACACCAATCTCCCAGATGGCGCAGAGGGGACCGTGGTCTCTGTGCCCGACCTACAGGGATGCCGGACAGCCTGTCCAGATCCCCAACTACCCTCACAGGGACAACAGGAGGAGGGGGTAAGTACGAATTCCCCTCCCCAGCTAACTCCTAACTTGGCCCCAGGGTTAACAGGGGAGATGTTAACCCCCACTGACCCCCACGTTCCCCTGGCTACTGAGCCGGACTATGTCCCAAGCCCCCCAGCGGAAGAGCTGGCAGCTGGGCAGAGTGCAGTCGGCCTCTGCCCTCCCTTTGTCCCTTGTCCAGAGCCTGATGTCCTGCAGGCTATACCAGCAGAAGAGCTGGCATCAGGGCAGACCGCCGCTGGCCTCTGCCCTACCGATCCCCTTGTCACAGGACTGGCCTGCACCCCCCTCCTCCCAGCAGAAGCGCTGGCATCAGGGCAGAGCGCCGCTGGCCTCTGCCCCTCAAGTCCCCACAGCGTGTTGCCCCATCACCCCAGAGGAATACCCAGGTGCAGTCACTGTTTGCTGTGGGTGGGCTGCTCTAATAACTGTTTGTTGTGGGTGGGCTACTCTGGCACTTGCTTATGGTCGGTGGGTGACTCGACTAACTTAGGCACTGACCGACAGAAAGTCAGGTGCCTGGTTAGTCTTCCCCCCGAAGGGGAGATATGTGACGAAGTGCCCTTCGCCACTTGGTCCTGGAGAGGCCTACTTGCCAGCCTCCTCCCCTGTGACTATGACTCTTTCATGTATCTGGCTTTAAAGCCCCTAGTCTACCTTCAGACAGACTATTTATGTAGGCTGCTTTATTTATCTTATGTTTTAGTCACCCTGTACCCATTATAGGTGCAGGGTGTGTGTAATGTAATTGTTTATAGTGTGTGTGTGTACTGTGTAATGTATTGCCTGCTCTCTTGTATTGCTGAGGTTTGCTACCAACTAGGTGGGTTTGGCTATGGAGCTTGTCTAGTGCCCTCTGTTGGTAGCAACAGCAATATGCACTACCTGAATTGCAAGACTGGTTCATTTGCATATTCGGGTAGATTTGCATATTGCTAATTCTGCAGGCAGGTGAGATATTTACTGTTAAATATTGTCTCCCCCCACCCCTTTAAAAATGTGCCATTGTGTTGTGATAAGTCACTGTGTGTTGCTTAAAATGGTTTGACTGTTTGTGATTTTATTGAGGTCTCACAACAATGTTATTGTGGTGACCCTATTGGCTGGTCCCAAGGGAAATAAAGGTTTTGACAGTTCTTCTTGATCCCTCTAAATGTAGTCTTGTCTCATTATTGGAGGGAGCTGTTATAATCACACTGGGGATTGCTATGCTCTGCATGCTCCCCTGTGCTTGAGTCACTTAGCTCTTTTAAGAGCTTGTTCCTGACACGCTCTCCTTGGAGCGTCCTGGATGCTGGAGGTCCATACAGGGTGGAAGGAAGAGTTCTTTCCCACACAGTCCTGGAGGACAGAAGCTGATCCGGGGTGGAAGGAAGACGGTGAGACTCCAGTCAAGATACGGTGGTTGCGGAGTCTGTGGTGGTTGTGGTGTCTGCTGCAGCGCTTGGAGTCCTCAGGAAGCGCTAGGAGCATCCGTCAATGGAGGGTACTCAGTCGGAGTACAAGGAGCTCCGTTACAGTTTCCACCTCTCCATTAGAGTTGTGAATGGGAGATCGTCAAAGATTCTGATATTGTGCTTATCCACTTTGGTGGTGGGCGATTTTCCGGAGTGGGCCATGATTGCCGCCTTAACTGATATATTCCGGGTGATGGCAATAATGTCCCTAGAGGCATCTGCCAGGGCGGTCAGGGCTTTTCGGATCCTGAAGGCTGCCGTGATCGGCCATGTCTCTCCGTCTCTCTTCGTCCCCATGGTCTCTGCGACTCTGTTTGCGTATTCCAGTAAGGCTTCCGGGCCTACCTCCTTTGGGCTCCTCTAATGCGCGCATTTCTCTTTCGATGGTGTGCTTCCATCGATGTGACCGTGCGGGTAAGGCTTTTGAGTCAGTGTGACAATGTTTCTATATTTGTTCTGGTTTCTGTGAGTTCTGAGTCTCTCTTTCTCTCTCGTTTTTCGACTGCATTCGGCGCATTGTGATGTTTGTCATCTCCGCTTGTACTTCAGCCAGGTCAGATTTCCATACTTCCCGCAGGTCCAGCAACAGTCTTTTGATGTCACCTTTTGTAGATGGCGAGTCGTCAGAGTCGGAATCCTCCGGCCGGTACACTGCGGTGGCCTGGTTTGTGGTCTGGAGGATATCGTCCTCATTAGATGTGTCTGAGTCACTTGCTCTACGCGGCCTGCGCGGCGCCATTTTAAGCTCCGGATGATGCTGCGGCCTGTCAAAGGATCGCCTGATGTCGGGTTGGTAGGAACCCTCCGGGCGGGTAAGTCTTTTGTTTTTCCACCCCATCTCACTGTGAGGGGGTTTAGCGCTGGTCGTAGGTCCGTTTTAGGGTCTCAGTGCTGTGTCTTTGTGGCTACTTAGTGGGTTTTTGAGTGTTGTGAGCAGGAGCTCCACACAAACACGTCTTGATAGCTGCTCTGCTTGGCCACTCCCCCCAGCATTTGAAGCTGTGTCCTTAAGGGGTTAAGGGATAATATTCAAGAATTCCTCCAACATGGTTATCAGCAAAAATCAGCATGGTTTTATGAAGCACAGGTCATATCAAACTAACTTGATTGCGTTCTACGAAGAAGTAAGTAGAAGTATAGATCAAGGTGTTGCCGTGGATGTGATCTATTTAGATTTTGCCAAGGCATTTGATACAGTTCCACACAATAGATTAGTGTTCAAACTCAAGGAAATCAGTCTAGATGAAAATGCTTGTTCTTGGGTAGAACATTGGCTTAAAAATAGAGTACAAAGAGTTGTCATTAATGGTAAATTTTCAGGCTGGACAGATGTGGCAAGTGGTGTCCCTCAGGGGTGTGTTCTAGGACCCCTTCTGTTACGGTACCTTCAGCATGAAATGTACAAACCGCCGTTTAGTGAATGCTCCCCGTTCGCACTAATGTTGTCTGGTAGCGTGTGCAGTACAACCATGCGAACCACCAGCCAGGAACACTCCAACCTCCCGAACGGTACCCGTACGGCTCCTTCCCTTCACGAGCCACAAGTTCACGAACTGCCAATATCAGCTGAACGCCAATAGCTTCCAAGCGGCAAATAATTCCAAAGAGCAGTCTCTAGTCGCCGGTAATAAAATCCCCCCAATAACGAGGCCAAGCTCCGCATTGAGAGTAAAACACAAACTGAGTTTACTGTGGGCTACCTGCCCATATTTATGCAGGTCTCCCACTTGGTGGACACTCCCCTAGGGGACCAAATGGGAGACTGGAATAGCAGATGGACATGGGAAAATTTCAGACATACAATCACCCAATATTCCCAGCATGCATCACAGTTACCTCCCCTCTGCCCGGGAGATAATTGAGAAGTAATTCAATTATCTCCCAGAGCAGAGGCAAATCGCCATTTTAAGTACAAGTCACAAAACACATAAAAATATATAACTTGATAACTGCCGAACATATTACATTCGTGTAACACATCCCCAAATAGCCTGGATCTGAGTGCATATTATTGGCGAATAGCGCTCAGATCCCATACGCACAGTTCAATCACCATGGAGTCAAAGTCTATTACAGTTCTTCGGTATGCGATTGACTCCATGGGAAGGCTATCTGGGGTAAGTCCATTCGTGCCTTTAAATCTCCCGAACGGCCGGTGTTCGCACACTTCTGTCGATTGAGAAGGGAGGTCGACGGCTTCAGCGGTGTTCGGTTGAAAAAGTGTCCGTTTTCAGTTCCATGAAATAACCGTCGAACACCGCTGGTCTTTCACATGGTTAAAATGGCTGCCGCCTCGTGGTCGACATGCGAACGATGACCACCCTGTATTCAGTTTTAATTGAGAAGTGTCTGTGGTTAACCGCAACGTTCTAACTGGGATCAATAGGTTAACCAGCAGCACACTTCTCTTCTGGGTGGCCGTCCGTTCGACAGTTCCGTTCGGCAGGAAAGTATATTCACTTAAACAAGGCATACGAATGGGTAAATGCATGCAAACGGCAAAACAGACCAACACAGCAATGTTAGTTCATACGGATGGGTCTGTCACACCTTCTATTTAAGATATTTATAAATGATCTTGAAGAAAGCATTGAAAGTCATGTTTTAGTGTTTGCAGATGACACAAAACTCTGTAAAATAATACAATGTGAGCAAGATATTACTTTGCTGCAGAGGGATTTAGATAGACTGGGGTCTCAAATGGCAGATGAAATTTAATGCTGAAAAATGCAATGTTATGCACTTCGGCGTAAAGAATACACAAGCAATGTATACCCTTAGTGGAAGCGAATTAGGGATAACAACACACAAAAAGGACTTGGGAATTGTTATAGACAAACTATGCAACAATGTGCAATGTCAATCAACAGTGGCTAAGACTAGTAAGGTATTGTCATGCATGAAAAAGGGGATTCAGTCTCAGGATGAGAATATAATTTTGCCTCTTTTTAAATCACTGGTAAGACCACATAATGAATATGCGGTGCAATTTTGGACACCTGTTCTAAAGAAGGATATTATGGCACTAGAAAAAGTGCAGAGGCGGGCTACAAAATTAATAAAAGGAATGGAACATATCAGCTATGAGAAAGGTTAACAAATTTAAACCTATTTAGTTTAGAAAAAAGTCGCCTGAGAGGGGATATGATAACATTATACAAATATATTCGGGGCCAATACAAACCATTGTGTGGAAATCTATTCACAAAACGGACTTTACATAGGACACAAGGTCATGCATTTAGACTGGAAGAAAGAAGAAGATTTCATCAAATCTTCAAGGATATAATATAGGATATAATCTTTCAATGTAGGAATAATAACTGCTTGATCCAAGGATAAATCTGACTGCCATTCTGGGGTCATGAAATAATTTTTTCTTGGCTTGTTGCAAAATTGGAAGTTATATTCAAACTGGGTTTTTTCCCCGTCTTTTGGATCAACAGCAAAAAAACAAATGTGAGGAAGGCTGGACTTGATGGACGCAAGTCTCTTTTCAGCTATGTAACTATGTAAGTAACTATGTCATTATGTAACATCTCTATTTTAGAGCTCAACCTACCGTGGATAATGCATGACTGAGTCATAATCATACGGAAGGTCCCAATTGTTTGTATTCGACAGTTCAAAGTTGCCAATTCTTCCTGCACAAAAATATAGGTGTAAGTCATATAAACAGTTATAATACTCATTGCAAGACTAAGAGATTGGTTTTGTTCTGAACTGCAATTCATAAAATCGGGGCAATCTAATCGAATTTATTAATTTGAAATTGAATTAAACCCAGATTCACAATTTTTTTAAAAAAAAAAGTACAAAAAGGTGAGCTGTTATAGTTTACTTGGAATTCCATGTGCTGTGCGTGCTGCTAATAGCCACTGCCAGTTAACATTAACTTTGTACCACTCATTTACAGTTTTACAGTTGATTTGATATATATTAGTTTTTTATCAAAGGGACACCATTTTCATTCATTTTCAAGCATTCCAAAAATTTTTGGGGCTTCACAAAATTTTGCAGTAAAAATTATTTTTTTTCAAAGAAATTCTTTAGATCCCAAATTAATTTTTGCGCTTAATCACTTCAAAGTCTAGAAACTAATATACTAAAATCGGAATTTGAGTTGCTTGGATGAATACAGAGCTCATAGTTCAATAGTATAGTTGCAGACACCAGACATCCGAAGTGAAAATCATCTAATATCAACAAAACAATAAAGTACTGCACACTTTAAAAACCTACACTGTGTCATTCCATAGAATTTAATATTCAATGATATAATCTCATAGTGTTACAAAGAGAAATGTTAAAACTTTTAAAGTGACTGTGACAAACATTGCTTTCCACAGATGTTTGCTATGGACTCTGGAGCAGAGTGGAACTGGCCTCCTGACTCATCGACTATGGGCCAGGTTAGCGACTGTCCCTGAGACGCTGCCTGAGAGACAGGCAGAACACCCTATAGTTCGTCCGCCAGAGCCCCCGAAAGTTGACCGGCAAAAGCACTGAACTGAAACTGTTTTGTGCATAGGACCACGTGTGTGGCCGGTCAGAACTTTAACGCGGTGGCGATTCCCCTGTACTGCATGGATATGAGTGCTATTTGGACAACTTGGGCTCTCATAATTTGTGTGGTTATGGATTTTTATTATGTTTTGGGGTGTTTTATGATTTTGTGTATATTTCCCTGTATCTGAGAGATAATCAAATTAATGACCTTTAGACTGAATTATCTTTCAGCTACAGGAATTAAGGAGAGGAGTTTACGTGTGGACATGAAGGGAAACTATGGATTGCTGGTGTGTATTAGGTAATGTAATTTATGCTGTGCATTGTGTATAAAAGTAGGCCACTTGGCCCTAATAAAAACAGTCTTACTACACCCTTCATCAAGTCTTGGCTAATGTTTGGGAACACAGAGCTATATCATACTTTCATTCTGCAGGACTAAGGAGACTACTCAATGGAAATACTCATCTGGGGTATAGGGGATCCGTTACAGTGACAATGTGCAAAAAATATTTAATGTGACAGTTCTCCAATACAGACTTATACATCAAACATTATATAAATTAGTCTTTTGTGGATCACTGGCAGTTTAAAATCTTTTTACCCATTTTTACTTTAAAAGTTTTAACATTTGCTCATTGTGACACTTTAAATTAATAAGTTGTGTATATTGTATGGAATTGCACTGTGTATGTTAAAGCACAGCGCTGCATTTTTGGGGAGCTAATATTCAAAGTCTAGAACCTATTGGTTACTGCAAAGGTAGTCTATCGTTTAAAGCACTGTTTCCAAACCAGTCATCAGACCCACTAAAAGTCCAGGTTATGTCAGTATTTCCATTGGAAAAAGCCGGGAAATACACAAATCATGGATTGTTGGTGGACTATGAGGACTGGTTTGGGAACCACTGGTTTACAGAAGATGAAGTTAGAAGTTAAATAGGGCTCATGGCATCCTCTCATAGCAAATTTGAACTCGTTTTCTCATGGATTTTGATTTGTTAATTGCTTACCTGGACAAATGTTTTTAGTGAAGATATTTACATATTGATCCCTATCACTTCTACTCTGTTCATGGTAAAATCCCAGCGCATGAATCATTTCATGTTGGACTGTTCCGCTGGTTATGCAGGACGGTTGACTTAGGCTCACAGTCTGTTTTCCACCAATTCTTCCAAGATTTGACCAGCACCTAAAAAAAACAACAGCATACATATATTTCTTGAATATTAGCATATTAGATTGTAACGGCACCCCCAGGCATAAAAGGGTTAAACCGCCATTTAGTAGATCTTCCCCTTCCAGAGACACAGGCGGCTACTGTAGACACCAATCCACCGAACCGGAGAAGCATATGAATGCTGTAAACAGCCAAACCGGAACCATACGAATGCTGTAAACAGTTGAATAGGAAAAACGATACAAATAAGTTTACACTCCTAGCAGTCGAACTGGAACAGCATACAATAAATCCCCCCAAGAACGAGACAAGGCTCCGTTTTGGGGGTCAAGCAGGAACAGACAGAGCTGTGCATTTATTGTTCTTATATACACATTAGTACCACCCACAGGGTTTTGGAAAACAACCAATACACTCAGACACTCCCACACAAAATCCTCCCCTTTGCCTGTGATACAATTACCTTACACAATGGGTAATGTAATTATCACAGGCAGAGAAATAGTTTTTTCCACATTATTCATAACTTGAAAAGTATGCATCACATTCACATAAAACATTTTCAGAATCAGCATACTCCAAATACAAACATACGTCAAAATCATACAAATTGGTCCAGTGGTTCAAAAGATAGATCGTAGTCCTTTGTGACCAAATGAAGCATGGCTTTTCTGCCCATAACTTTGCAGCCATTGCATAAAACAGGTACATTCAACATATCCCCAGATAGCTCAGATCTGAGTGCACATTATTACTGCATGGCGCCCAGATCACACACATACAGTTCAATTGCCATGGAGCCAAAGTCTTTCATTATACGAATGGGCTCCATGGCATAGCTATCTGGGGTATTACCGCTCAAGCACCGAATGACCCGGCTTCCATGTCTTTGCAGGGGAAAATCAAGTGTTTCAACATAGGTCCATAGTCTAAAGGCAGCAGGCGGGCAACCAGGCTCCTCCAATGCACAGTGGCGAGATTGGTCTCGTCACATAGATCAAAAACAATTAGGTTATTAAACCCTTTAAGTATTCATGGCAATCTTTTCTGTCATTACATTCTGGTCCATAAAGACAACACCGGCCTTCAGCATGGAATGTTCTGCTCTTTTAGCCGTGATTGCATGACACAACCTTTTTTGTTAAATTAGTAATTTTTTTTTAATTTTTTTCCATTTTGGAAATTAATTAAAAAGAAAAAAAAAAAGATTGTTATGACTTTTGTTATTATGCTAACACTACCATTGTTCCAAGGGTTTGAAAATAAAGAAAAATAAATTATCGTATGTCTAAAGCTATACTAAAGAAACAAAACATTTTGTTTAATTGAAACATTATACAAGAAATAAAACTTTAATAATATGGCTCTGTCATAAGAACATTTCTGTTTACCCATAAGAAGCTATGTAAAAACTGTCTATTTCATAATCAGATCATTTTAAATCCTTTCATCTATGGAAACTGAACAAGATATGTATTGTTCTAGATGTTAATTAATTTAGTATATATGGGGCACAGTGTCTTAACAGCATCGATATTCAAATAATATAAAATTTCCGTGACACAATGAAAATCTGGGACCAATTCAACAAATAATAAATTTTTATACTAGCTACTGATACTGGCTTCTGGCATCAAATGACTCTTTTTTTCTAGAAATATCTCAACTCAAATGGTTGCAAATTATGACATAATTCCAAAATGTCCCACTCTACCAAAGCTGCAGAAGCCAAATGCTGATTCTGACAGTCATTCGTTGACTCTGAGCATCAGCTGAGCACTCTTGGCCAGTGAATGAACTTCTGTGCAAAGAATGTACAAAATTGACATAAGCTGACCCAGCTGATGATGCTGCCAGAGATGGAGTTACACCTCAGGCAGCAATCTAAAGAATGTCAGTATGTCCACGATGCTGCACTTATACAGGGCTTTTCACTAAAGTCCACACCAAATCTTATGGCTGCAATTCACACTGCAAAATCTGGACATTGTTGATAGAATTCATCAATGTTTGCATATTGTCATACTTGGCCTGAAATAAGCATGAATTTGGTCAGGATTTCAACCGGGACAATATCCTCCAGATGCCTAAAATTTTGGCCAAATGCAGAAAATCCAGACTAAGAATTCAACTTTAAGCTTTGACTTAAAAAGAAAGCCCAATGATTTGCCCGCTGTCATCGCTAGTCAAAAACCCTTGGCAGAACAAGGATTAATCATGCAGCAGCTAGTCAGTGTTTGATAGCCAGCCGGCTCAATACAAATGTAAATTAAAATATAAAAATCCTACGGGGTTCAATAAAACCCACATATCGCTATAATGGAGATATTTTACCTCTTTATGTCCCCATTGTTCATATAGTAACTCAGCAGCCATTGCTGGCAAGTTGCTATAAAAGGGATATTCCCCCAATGCACCCTTCTGGGGATACTTAACATTTAAAGGGAGGGACCTAGTGTCTCTTCCCCTGGTACCAACCCATGTCCTAATATGAATTAGAGGGGGAACTAGTGTTATCTTTCTTAGCCTCAGCCATGCCAGAGGGTGGGAGTCCTTCTAAGCTTTATAAAGGTGGGGGCACCTGGTGTCCCTGTAACATATTAATGCTCACCTTGCGGACAGCGGCCATGCATCTGCATGACTAACACTTGCGCCCTGTTAATAGACGCCGGTCGCTCCGGATCCACGACTAATTATACCCCGACGTCCGCTCATGTCATTAACAACGTTGGCGTGACTACATGGAAGCACCCCGCACGCGCATTTTGGGGTCAAAGAGCGATCCCGGACAATCAGAAAGGTTAAGAAGGTATAAAAACCTAAAATTACCTTTCCTCATTGCCCTGTTGTGGTTTCCCTAGTGGTTGTCCAAGAGCGCCTTCCTGATTCAAGTTTATTCTGGTTTTTGACTTTGGCTTTGTTTTTGACTTCCCTGTATTCTGGTATCCCTGACCTCTGGCTTTCCTTTATCGTTGTGTCCCTTTCTGTGTCCCCTGACCCTGGCTATTATCCTGACTATTCTTTGGTACGTTAGTCCGGCCTTTCTAAGGGCCGGTAATACGTTACCTATTAGTCATTTGTGTAATACAATTCTACGTGCTGGATCATATAGTAATCCTGACAGTCCCCTCCATCAGCATCTACTCATGCTGATGGGTGGGGGCCCTAATTATTATAAAAAATATGGGGATGGACATGATCCACCCTCCTATTTTACAGTAAATTCCCCCTTGTGACTAGGGATAACCAATCCCTTAGCCACCCACTAAAATAAAGTCCCTACCTACCTCTCTAACCTAATAATAGTGTGGATGGTGTCATGAAATTTAAAACCTCTAATAAAAAAATTATACTTACCATCAGAAGTCTTTTTATCGTCTAACCCATAATTTACAAATTAAAATAAATAAAGGCCTATCTAAAAAAAAACAAAAGCCACAAGAATAGTCATCCCAACAAAAAAAAAATATCCATCTTCACATATGGTGGGTTCACTGCAGAATGAGTATTTCTAGTGGGGAAAGCCCTTTCATAAGCTTACCACCTTATAACCGCTATCACTAAGCGAAGTGTGAGAACATTTCCCATACTTTGCAATATGACCATAAGTAGTCTGATAGGCTGGCTAGTTAACATACCAATCAGATAGCTCTTACAGCCAAGTGTCGAGAGAAGTAAGACTTGGTTGTCAGAGCTGCCACATAATTAACCCTCATGCTTCTGAGGGTTTTTAACTATTTGCCTGTGACTGCTAGCAATGCCAACAGCAAATAGGACTTCAAATGATCATTTCACTTGCACATGAGCATCTGGCTGGATGTATTCAGTTTATCATCAGCCCCCCTGTGGTTATTGATAAATCTGCTATACCGGTGCTGTAGATTGGTTCAGATGTGGAAATCACTGATTTTTCAAACTCACCTGAACTAATTTTACAGAATCGGTGATACAACAGCCTAATCCTAACTGCATTTGGCTTTAGTAAATCTAAAAATTGCCAATAGCGTCAGAATGCACCATGATCACTTCAAAACATTGTTGGATAACATACTTACATGATCCATTCATTCAGATTATGAATATTCATTATTTAGTGAAATAGGTCATGTGACCTTAAAAAAAACTCTCATTAAACTATTCAGTTTGTCTTCTTATCTTACCAAATAGGACTTCCCTACCTTTGATTTCAACTTACCCACTTCCAGGATCTATGCTGATAAAATCTTTTTCTGTTGTTCTATCAACAAACTTCACACAGGTCAGGAGTTCAAACTGATTGAGACCTGCTTTAATTATTACAACTTCTGCGTCTGCTGAGAATAGAAGGGAAAAGAGAGTTCCTGATATTAATGTGAAAAAAAAAGCAGCAACAAAACTAGCAAGTTGTTAACTAATGTGAATAGCTTACTGTACATAGGGGACATCAAAATAGGCAGAATAACTGTCCCAGGTTTGGATTCTGGCCAGAAGCAATTTGAACAGACCATGGCACCACGAGAAGGTGCAGGGCGAGGTGCGATGTCACCTTCAAGTAGTTGGTCAATGATGCCTGAAATTAAACATTGGTGATTAGTTATATAACTTAGACCAACTACAGTCTACTGTAAAACTTGAACCCACCTGTTACGGCTCCCCAATAGGAGAGGGGTTACTGCTGTATAGGACGTTCCCTTACCAAATGTAGAGGTAACTACTGAGCGCTCCAAACTGCCGAACAGCAATCACAAGAATCAGTCAGTCTCCCAAATAGTCGAACAAGCATAATCCATATGAATAATCCCCCCAATGACGAGACAAAGCTCCGTATTGAGGGTCAGCATGAATCCGTTTTACTGAGGGCTACCTGCCCGGTATTTCTGCAGGTCTCCCACCTGGTAGATACTCCCCTAGGGGACCAGATGGGAGACTGTGACAAGGACTTTACAACAACCAATCACAGTGTTACACCTGTAGCCATGCCCCTTTAATTACCCAAGACCCTCTGCTCTACCCGGGAGATAATTGGTAAGTAATTCAATTATCTCCCTGGACAGAGACCAAACGCCATTTTAAATTACTATAACAAAATGCATAAAAATATATAAATTTACAATAACTGGACATAATACCGGCATTCAACGTGTCCCCACATAGCTGGGATCTAAGCACACAAAAGTACAGAATAGAGCTCAGATCCTATGCACACAGTCGAATCGCCATGGAGTCAAAAAGTGTTCACACAGTATGTTCTCCATACGAATAGACTCCATGGGATGGCTATCTGGGGTATGGCTTATTTGCGGACAAAATACCGAATACAGGGATCTTCGGGAGTTTTCTACCAAAGGAGAAGGGAGGTCGGCGGCTTCAGCGGTGTTCGGGCCAAAAAGTGTCCGTTTTGAGTTCCATGGGTTTACCGTCGAACAACGCTGAGCGTTCGTGGATTTAAAATGTCCGCAACCTCGTGTTCTGGATACAAATGGCGGCCACCCAGCTACAGGCATCAATTAAAAGGTGTCTGCGGTTAACCTCAATGTTCGATTGGGGCCAAGAGCACACTTCTCTACTGGGTGGCCGGCCATTTGGGAGTTTTATTCGGTAGTAAAAAGGGGAATGGTATAGAGTCCACATGAACGGGAAAACATGAATTAAACCAGCGAATGAATGATACGTCTCTGTAAATTCAAGACAGAGAGATCTGTCACACAACCTAATCTTAAAAATGTAATACTGAATGATAATGCCAAAATTCTATTTTTATATTACATGAATCTGTACAAATTGGGACAGCTTAGCCGAGATACCCAGTGCTCTTAGCATATCACTGCAACTATTTCGTGCTCTGTAACCACTTCAAAGGCTGTAGTGATTACAGCTGTAGTGTAGCTGCAGTGAGTACTTAAAGTATTCATTCAGTTGTTTATTTAGTGAATAAGAGTGCGCTGGATTCTGTATTTTGTATATTTTGGCCCCAGCAGCACCCTAAAATGTATGCATGTTCAGGTGAGTGCAGCCCTCTTGGTTTCTTTTATATATTTGGAAGTCCCAGGCAAACTCCTTGGTTTTGCACCCCTCCCTGTTACAGGTGCCTCATTCCAGGGCCCTATTTAGCCTTGACTTGCAGAGAGTCCCAGTAAGGAAGTATTTCCCAAGTAAGTGGATTAATCTCATAAGAGCAAGCATCAGGCTGCTACTAGGATAGGACCTGCCGAATATGGGGTACTTTGACGTAGTTGGCAGGCTTATGCAATGTATGATCATATAATATAACTAAACCTCCATCATTTTTTTGCCTAGGTGAGGTGTTTTTAAATAAAACTATTACAATTTCTAAGTCTTGAAATCATTGTTTAGTGAATAAGCGAGTGTGCTGGCTTCTGTATATTATATATATATATATAAAGTGTGTCCTTTGCAGCATACTGCTTTAAAATACACCTAAATAAGACTAGAGGAGTAATTGCCCTTCTTTGTTCCCAGTTCACAAATACAGCGTTGGAGACTATAATTGAAATTTAGTATCATGCAGTGTCATAGTTTGCACAGATAAATATAGGGATATTTACATAAACTAGTAAAGGTAAAATACATATTGCATTTTATATAGTTTTTATTTATTCAATATTTTTTTTTTTATAATGTTCTTTTGTAGGCTACATTACACAGTATGCACAAAGTATGTGCTTCAACCTCCTGCAAGGCACTATAGCCTCGCTATATTATTATATTGTTGGATAAACTTTTTGAATGATTTAATACTTTATGCTAAACTTTTAAATATTTTTTTTTGTTCAAAATATTATAATATAAAAATATATCAGTTATAAAAAAAACAATATATCAGAAAATATAAAATATTTATTTTTATGTATTCAATGTTTATTGAGAAAGTTTCCATGGTACAGGTGTGTGTATATATATATTTCAATGAGCCCTGTTATCGATACATGCAGAAAAGCAACATCAACTACACAACTAAAAGTTTCAACAGAACCAGTTGTAGTGGCCACAGTTACAGTTTCATAACCAAAAATATCCAACAGGATGGAGGGTATGGGTAGGGAAGTTACAAGAGAGTGGACTGAAGGAGTGGGGTGCATGGGGACTTGTCTGTGTGGGGGGGCAGGGGGTGTCATCTTTGATACAGAAATTGACATAGAAATGTTGAGGTATAAATCTCTGTTTTAATATTCACACAACAACTGCAAGTGCAAGACTTCAGCAGCATAGAAAAAACTGAATTGACAGGACTGGCAACAGTGAGGTAAAGCAAATTGTAAGTATTTGGCTGAGTACACAGACAGCAGTAATTTGTATTCGTTGAAGAGGAATAGCACTATTTACTATGCAAAATGGAGTGAATAATGGAATGTTGTGGAAGGCCCGGTAAAAAGGTAAAAGCCACAAATGTATCTAATATTTAAAGAGTGCATAACTGGTGACAGTAATGAACACGTATAAAACTGCAGAGAATATAGAAGCATGCCATCAAAGGGGTCAGGAGATCTAAACCATGAGATCATGGTTTCTTGAGAAAGTTAATTTTGTTTCCAAAATGTTGGGGATGGGTTCATTGACCTGGTAAACTGCTCTCAAATTTAGACTTCTGTTACTGATGTGTGCTGTTTTATGTGTTATTGTATAGACTATGTCACTGGATACATGTTATCTGTCCTTTTAACATAATTTGAAATAAAGATATAGGTATTTTTATTGCTTATTGTAACATCGCCTTTAGGAGTGCTCTGTAGGAAACCATTTTGGACAGGTTAGCCTTCCTACTATTTCTTATTTTTTATTTATTTCCTATCCCATGATTCGTTGTTATGAATGTTTTGTATTTCAAGATTTTTATAAATTGCCATAAAATTGAAGTATCCTGTGCTCCATAGTGTTAAGTGTCACAAAGTGGTTATGTGGTAAAAAAAAAAAAAAAAAAAATGGAACCTATTGTCTGCCAAGTGCTTATATAGAAAAGTTAAATTCTTATTACAATTGTATTCATATTTTTTAAAATTATTTTTTTAAATATGGAAAGCAGCTACACACTAGTATCCTTCACCCAAGTAAAAGGTGATACCCACAGCAATATTTTTTTGTTTAAATACATTGTCTGTCCAATGACATAACATGCAGAACTTAAAACACACATACATATAAACACACACTCACAGGCACACTGTATGTCTCTCCTTCTCCTTTTCATTTTAAAATCACAGTAGTTACAAGTCAATTACAGATCGTTTCTTCAATTCTCACCTTCGTTCCTCGTTAATATTTCTCCAAACGATGTGTCATCATCTGAGGAAACAGATTACAGAGGCAGGTTAAAATCACATGTAAAATAACATTTTTATGATTTGTCTCCCATTTTATGGCTTGAAATCCCTGAACAAAATGACAGGATTATAGTTTTTTTAACTAGCAAACGTACAGGCCTCGAGATTTAATATTTTTCAGTCAGCTTTTAAAATGATTCAATACTGTTGGATAAACTTTTAAAATAATTGTTATGAAATATTAAAATATCAAAATATTATAAAATAAAAATATTTCAATATATCAAAATCTTAAAATATTGAAATATTTTTCAAAATATGAAATTATTTGAAAAGTGAATCCAAAATAAAGGCTATAATCTAAGAAAAGCATGTGAAATTCTATCTTAAAGAACAAATTCTAACCACATTATATGTTAATTAATACGTAGTTAATAACATAATGCTCACCATAAGTTGTGATATTAGGAACCTATAGAAAACAAATACAAGTTATTGTTATCTGCATCCAGACAACATAATATTCAGTCATGTCTAGTCCCACCAAAGCCATTCTGCTTTTTCACACAGATAGGTAGCAGTTTCTTATGGGCATAAAGAGTTCAGTTTCTGAAAAGTATAAACGTACCTGTACAGGTAAAGCCAGGGAAATGGTCCAACCAGCTGCAAACAGCACTAGTAACTTGGTTAGCTCCATAGTAACTACATAAACAACTCTATCTCTCTCTGCTATTTCTAGTTTAAACATTAGCTATAAAGGACAGACCTACAGATACCCAAGGAGGAGAGGCTTAGCACCAAAACTCCCTGATGGAGTGACTCCCACTCCCATACACACATTGTGATAAGAAATTACAACTCTAGCAATGCTATAGATGTTACATTTTACACAAAATAGAAATAGAGAAAAGGGTATTATAAAAGTAGGTCATTGTACTCCTGCCAATCTAATATAATAAATTCCAAATATGTTTTTGTGAAATATTTATTTAGGTGGTTTATTGTAGGAAGAAAAGAATCAATACTTTCTGATAGTAATGTAGATATGTTGTTACAGGACAGCTGGTACTCTCTAAAATGCCTCTCACTATTTTAACAAATACTTTGTTTACTTACTGATGGCCTAAACCTAAAAAGACACATAGATATGTATCAGCACAGCATGAAATCACACTTTAATACATCTCCTGCTGACATCCAAATAGAGAAAACATGTGACAAGGTAGCAAACCTGTCGGAAAACAGTATTTGCTGCTAGGTACAAGCTCTTGTTATTAGAGTTAAAAATAAGATATAAAAATATACTTCCCCTAAGATTACAGCTCCTTCTGAATATATCCACCTAAAATAGCCGAACTGGAAATACTGCTGATTTAGAGAATTGTTCAATTACATTTTTTTTTTTTTGTGTTGAATTCATAATGAATTGTTGACACTTTTGTCTGTTGAGGACAATCAATTATATATCCCCCATCCCCTAAGCCACCCATTAGTTAATTGTTTACAGCCAGGCAGCATACATGCTGGAACTTAAAGGAACACTATAGGGTCAGGAACTAAAACATGAATTCCTATCCCTATAGTGTTAAAAAGATTATCTAGACCCCATGACTCACTATTGCCTCACTTAATATAGTAAAATCTTACCTTTCTTCCAGTCTGGTGGTTCTGGCTCTGCACTAAGCTGCCTCCTTGACTGATGTCATCAGAAGTTATGACCTCAGCAAATCACAATGCTTTCCAATAGGAACACATTGGATTATGGTTTCCCAAAGGAAAGCATTGGATTGGTTGAAATTGTCAATTCTAATAATGTCAGCCAAGGAGGCGGGCCAATGTGCGGTACTCAATGCATCTCTATGAGGAAAGTCCAGTGTCTTCATGCAGAGGTATGCAGCACTGCCCCAGGAAGCACCTCTAGCAGTCATCTGAGGAGTGGCCAGTGGAAGTATCCCTAGGCTGTAGTGCAAACACAGCCCTTTTTTCTAAAAAGATAGTGTTTACTGCAAAAAGTCTTAAGGGACTGACTATACTCACCAGAATGACTACATTAAGCTGTATCTGTTCTGGCTACTATAGTGTCCCTTTAAAGTGATTCTATAGTGTAAGGAACACATAGTTGTATTTATTACACTATAGTTACCTCTGGTCCACCAATCCACTGTGCCCCCACCTCCCCGGCATGAAAAGACTTAAAAAAAAAACCTTTATTTACTCATTTGAGTAAATAAAGTGAAAATCTCCAAGCTCCTCCAACATCATCTGGGGGATAGGGGTTAATGCGCATGAGCGGCAAGCATCATGATCACAATATGCCCTCCCCATAGGAAAGCATTAGTTTCCTATGGAGGACGTCCAGTGTCAGTTAAAGAACCACTATAGTGCCAGGAAAACATACTCGTTTTCCTGGCACTATAGTGCCCTGAGGGTGCCCCCACCCTCAGGGTCCCCCTCCCGCCCGGCTCTGGAAAGGGGAAAGGGGTTTAAACTTACTTTTTTCCAGCACTGGGCTTAGAGCTCTCCTCCTCCGATCCTCCTCCTCTCCTCCCCGTCGGCTGAATGCGCATGCTCGGCAAGAGCTGCGCGCGCATTCAGCCAATCGCATAGGAAAGCATTCAGAATGCTTTCCTATGGACGCTGGCGTGCTCTCACTGTGAAAATCACAGAGAGAAGCACGCAAGCGCCTCTAGCGGCTGTCAATGAGACAGCCACTAGAGGCTTTGGGGGAAGGCTTAACCCATTGATAAACATAGCAGTTTCTCTGAAACTGCTATGTTTATGACAAAATGGGTTAACCCTAGCTGGACCAGGCACCCAGACCACTTTATTAAGCTGAAGTGGTCTGGGTGCCTAGAGTGGTCCTTTAAGTGACCAAAAGCGGTTAGCCACACGGATGTGACTTTGGTTGACAGTCACTAGAGGCAGTCTTACTTGTTAGTTTTACTTTAGTTTCTCTAAAACTGCAATAATTTACATTGCAGAACTAAGGGAAACCGGGACACTGCACCCAGACCACTTCAATGAGCTTAAGTGATCTGGGTGCGTATAGTGTTCCTTTTAAGTTAATAAAGTGCACTCTGTTGCAATGAGAGTGTAATACTGATAAAAAATAATACTGTATTAAAGATCTTCTAAAAACAAAATTTATTGGCATTTTAAGGGGAGTGGTCTAACACGGGACCCGAGCGGCCGGATGTAAAGGCAGCTCCCGGCTAAGAAACTGAATAGAGCACTAAATAAGCGGACTAATGAGCAAAATCCACACAGAAACCTTAACCACCGGTGCCACAATGTCCCATCGTCAAAAATCTAAAGCGGGGAAACCAGACCGAGCCTCCTTCTTTCTCACGAAGGTAGCAGCCTCGAAACGGCAGGAAGACCAAGACCCTGCGCAAGATGATGGAGAATTAAGGTCGAGGGAACACTCCCTCTCACCTTCAGCAACACCAAGCCATAACACGGATGAACAGCCGTTGACAACGGGCAACATGCGAGTGATCATGGCAGAATTTTCTGACATTATACAGAAAACCATCAAAATGCAAATGCAAACTCTATCATCTGACCTCCGGAAAGAAATCCAGGACATAGGGAACCGCACATCCCACACGGAAACAAAAATTGTCGAATATGCGTTGGCCCACAACAGCTTAACAGACAAATTTCAAGAAGTAGATGACACTCTGGAGTCATATAAACTGAAGCTGGCCTGACAGGTCAAGGAGGAATAATCTCAGATTCCGAGGAATACCGGAGTCCGTCCTTAATGTCGACCTACACATCTATCTCTCTCTGATCTGTTCCAGAACTTAGCACCAGACATCCACCCGGACCAGCTTATCATTGATAGTGCTCACAGACTACGCATACCTAAACACTTTCCCACAACAGCTGCGAGAGCTGTTATAGCGAGGATCCACTTTTTCCATGCCAAGGAATGGATATTGTGAGCCAGCGGGAACTATCACAACTGCTAGTGTGGTTCAGCACGCAGAACTATATAACATCTACATAGAATATAGAAAAAAACAGAAAGGATAGAACGTAAACCAGTCCTTAGAGTGGCCAGACTAATACGTTAGAGACAGAGAATGGTCAAGGGAAAGCCGAGGTCAAGGAAGCCAGAAATACACAAATACTATTAAACAAACCAAGTCAGGAGAACCAGAAATCAGAGTAGTCAGGAATAGCCAAGGTCAAAATACCAGAAATCACAATGATAGTAAAGATAAACGCGCTCTCGGGAAACAGGACAGGAAACCACAACAGGGCAAGATACTGGTATGCTTCAGGGAGATATATATCCCTCTCTAGACTGCAGTTGGTCAGAGGGTGCTTGTGCGTTGGCGTCGTGATGTCACAAGCACGTTTGTATAACCCTGGGGGCGGAGCCATTGATGGCTGTGACCGCATGGACGGCGCAATCTTTGTTTTGCGCAAACTGCCCAGAAGATTCGGAGGAGTGGTTCCCGGCTCGCCGCTGAGCAGGTAAGCTCAGCTTGTTGGCGTGGTCATGCTGGTCGGGCGCGAACGCGCCATGCGGCGATATGGGAGCCGTGACAGGAACACAAATACAGTTCCATAAAGATATTTGCGGACTTGTCGGCGGACCCACTGCACTTCAGAAAATCATTGGCACCTGTCACTTCTACCCTCCATGAGCACAACCTAAACTACAGATGGGGATACCCGGCCAAAACTCCTGATTTTACACGCTCTACACGCCATCACTAATTTGGCTCAAGGCACCCAAAAACTAATGATTGGGGGTTTCCGCCCCCAACTCCAGCGCCCGCCAAACTGGTCAGGGTCCCCAGGATGTCCCCAGAGTGGACAATTCAATGACACTTCTGCATCCTCCAGAGTTACACGTAAATATAAGCTGACTACCCCCACTGGTTATGTTTGTGTGTCCTTAGCTTTATTATCACACATTATTTATCTACACTTACCTGAAACCCTATCTATTAGAATGCCTCCATACTGACAACTGCCCTTAACACCTAAGTGTCCAGCGAAATAGCAGCGTGGTTCACTGGTTAGACTTGGACTATGCCCAGTTAGCATCCCAAGGCAATATTTTTGTACACAAGGGCAAGGGAGCCAGGATTGTCATGCCTGCAAACATGCACCAACTCTTTCCTATGGGCTGTAAAATGTTATAGAATTGTCAGTTAATCCGTTTTTGGTTCAAAACCACTACTCTGCTTTTCATGTTTTACATTGCAAAGGCTCTAACAGTTTACTTGTGAGTAACCTCTATGAGAGAGAAACTCACCACTACCCCCACTAGACGCACCTACCCACTAGGTGGCGCAACGAAGCTCCACTTCTCTGAGCCGTTTTGGGTATTCCACGCGACTATTCTTGTACCCTTCCCCTGCTCCCCCCCGACCTACCTTACCCATACCTAACCATGACCCAGTACTCCCAACCCAGAGTCACCGCAGGAAAGCCCAACAGCCACCCGATGGCGGTATCCCAATACAAACCAGCAATAAAGAGACAGCCCCAACAAAGCACCTTGGCCAACTTAACCGACTAGACTGAAGTTACTGACCTATTATTATTATTATTTTATTATTTATAAAGCCCCAAAAATTCCATAGTGCTGTACAATGGGTGGACTAACAGACACATAATTGAGATCAGACCACTGGACATACAGGAACAGAAGGGGTTGAGGGCCCTGCTCGATGAGCTTACATGCTAGAGGGAGTGGGGTATAGTGACACAAAGGGTTAAAGTAGGGGAATTACATAGTTTGTTAGAGAAGGGTTTATTGAGTGCTTGGTAGGTCATTTTTGACAATTGCAGGAGAGGAGTCATGGGGTGGTGGATGAGAAACCTGCTGACAGTTTAATTGATATGCCTTAATGAAGAAGTGAGTTTTCAAATATTTTTTAAAGGAGTGGAGGCTGGGTGAAAGTCTGAATGAGGAGGGACTGAACTCGCCTGGCAAACGTAGGCTCCTACTGCAGGATCTAAAAAAAAACAGGGTTGATGTGGCCTGCATACAGGAGACTCATTTTAAAAATACCAGAACCCCCGAGATTTTTATTAAGACATTCCCAACCCAATACCATGCCCTCTCTGAAAATAAGACGAAAGGAGTCTCAATTCTTATCCATAAAGACATAGCGTTTCAATTGCTAAAACATTTCATTGATCCCCAGGGACAATATGTTATAGAGACTGTGTGAACATTGTTTTTTCTATGTTTTATTTACTTTAAATGTCACGCAATTATGACATCATTTTGATGCCAACATTTGAATAATTGTTTGTTTGTAAGTGTCTATATAAAACATTGTGTACCAGGTTATTATTTCTATTGCCATTTGAAGAAGCCCTGTTGGCGAAATGCGTTTTGGCTGTTTTTATACATTATTAAAGGAATATTGGCCCCATTTAGTTTGTCTGTGCCATATACCTTTCTTACCTTTTTATTTTATTTTTTTATTTTAACCTAGTTACCTTATATCTGGAAAATCCACTCACTCAAGAATCCCAGGTGGGGATTATACCACCTACGCCAATAAAGTGAGCAGTATATCCTGCTCACCTATATATGAGTACTATACTTTTGAAATACCATACTATCCATTTTTATATACAGTGAGCACTATCTGGTTTTATCTTTCTCTCTCTATACCGAGGATCTCTAACACCTATCATCACCCTTTTTGTAACCATGTGGTTAATGGAGTCTTGCATGTGTCCTGGGAGATAATTTGATTACTTCCCAATTATCTCCAGGATAGAGAGGAGGGATTGTGATGTCAGTGTGGGAGTGTGTTGTTTGTATTGTCTGTGATTGGTTATACTGTGTCCCACCCTGTGGGATGTCCCCTTGCATGGGGACTTGCATAAAAGCCAGTGTGTGGTCATTAAAACCAGATCATCTTGTACCTTTCTCGAAGCCTTGGCTCATGTTTGGGGGAAGGGATACCTACACTATGGGGATTGCTATAATCACTGACTCCCCAGAGTAAGCTCTTGCAAAAGCTTGATTTGTTCCTGCTACGCTCTCTGGATTTAGGAGAGGTTCACCCACTGGGATCTGGATCCTGGTCGTGGATCCAGGGTGGGTGGAGACGGCGAGACCTCGACGCAGCTGTATCGCTGGAAGTGGGGTCTGCAGTGCTGATGGTGTCAGTTGGAGTGCTTGGAGTCCTCAGCGAGCACTAGGCCATCGATTGGCGGTGGTACTCAGTCGGAGTGCCAGCGTTACGTCACAAGACCTTCTGGGGAAAGAGTCTTAAGCTCAAACACCCAAGGCATTTCTCTTTTGCCCAGGATTCTCCTCATATCTCCTTCATCCAGGGGGTATGGCACTGTTCGATCCCAATACATTTTAATAATTTAGGGTCTTTATTATGTTTTAAAAAATGTTTTGACACAGAGTGGTTTTCATACCCTTTGATATTGTGACAGTGTTCCTCAAGTCTTATTTTTATACATCTTTAAGTCATACCTATATATTGAAGACCACATGGGCATTCCAACATATAAATAACATTTCTGGAGTTGCATCCAATGAAGTCTTTAATTTGGTAAGATTTGCCAGTGTTATTTGAAGAGAAATTAATAGTTTTAGATTTGATTGTTGGATCTGTGGTTTTGCACACAATACATTTATTGCATTTAAAGAAACCTTTCAGTTTCGATAGAAAACTTGTGGGATTTGTTTTAGTAATTTTAGTGTTCTTTGTAAGGATACTTTTGAAACTAGGTGCTCCTCTAAATATAATGTGGGGTCTGTCTGTTATTTGATCCTTCAGGAGTTCATCTTGTTTCAGGATGTGCAATGTTTGTTTAGTATTTTTTTCATAACTTTGTTCTTACTGTTAAAATCTAAAATAATAGGTAATGTTAAGGGGTTCTTATTATTGTCATTATTGCTTTTATATTCTAACAAATCAGTCCTTTTTTTAGTAGTGACCTCATTGAGAGATGTATCCTGTTTCTCTAAAGGGTAGTTTTTTTTCAATAAACTTATTTTTTTAATGAGGTAGATTGTGTTATGAAATTATCAGTTAGGGAGCAGTTGCGGTGAAGGCGGAGAAATTGGCTTTTAGGGATACCGACCAGCCAAGGCTTATTGTGACAGCTTGATTGGTCAATTATGGTGTTGGTGCACACCTTTTTAAAAAATATTTTAGTTTGGATGTCTTCGATAAAAATATTAATATCTAAAATGTTGACTGAAACTTTACTGTACTCCCAAGTTAGAAGAATACCTTTGTTATTATCATTTAAGTGATTTAAAAACTTATTTAGGGTGGATTCTGAACCTTGCCAGATAAATAAACATATCGTCAATATACCGGAAATAGGACATAAGGTTACCCGCCAACTATGTTCCCCCCAGATGGCCAAAGACTCCCAGTCTGCCATAAAGAGGTTAGCATAACTGGGGTCAAACCTCGTTCCCATAGCTGTGCCCTTACTTTGGTTATAAAAGGAATCTAAAAACCAGAAATAATTATTTGTTAAAATCATCTTTATGCCTTTTAAGATAAAATTGATTTGACATTCTGGGATTAAGTTTTCTTTTTTTTTTTTTTCAACTGCTTCGCATCCTATATTATGTGGAATAATAGTGTATAATGATTGGACATCACATGTGACTAGGATAAAATCTGGACACCAGGTAAAATTATTTAAAAATCTTAAAAGGGTCATCAAGTCTTTAAGGTAGGATCTCATGCGTTTAACTGAAGGCTGTAATAAAATATCAATGTATTCTGAAAGATTTGCTAAGACTGAATTAATGCCGGACACTATTGGTCTCCCCGGGATTTTATTTTTATTCTTATGTAATTTAGGTAAAAAATACAACACTGGAATTTTGGGAAAAGGGATGTTACGATAATCAAATTCTTGTTTATTTATAATTCCGGAATTAAGACCTTTTGTGAGGAATTCTTGAAGTGCAGCTTTTATCTTAAGGGTGGGATCTTGTGATAATTTCTCGTAAACTTCTATGTCTCCAAGCTGGCGATTCGTTTCTTTAATATACATGTCTTTCGGCAAAATTACTAGACCACCTCCTTTGTCAGCAGGTTTGATTATGATGTCCTCATCTTTTTGTAATTCTTTTAGGACTTTCCATTCTCTTTGGGATAGGTTTCGGTAATCGTGTTTTTTGTGTTTAATATTTTCAAAATCTTTTAAAGCAAGTTTTTCAAAAACTTCAATGGGACCTGACTTAAAATTTGAAGGATAAAATTTTGAAGGATTTTTTTAGATTGGTGTGTATGACAAAGGTATGGGAAGTGTTATCTGAATCAGGATTTTTTGTTGCTGGACAAGAATCTGTGGATGCAATTTTATTATGAGTAAAAAATTGTTTGATAGTAGCTTTCCTCAAAAACTTATCAATGTTTATGAAGGCTTGGTAAGGTTTGAAAGGGTTGGTAGGGGTATATTTTAGGCCTTTACTTAAAACCGAAATTTGTGCACATGTTAAAACTTTCTGGGAAAGATTAAAAATGCCCAAGTCTTTCTCATTGGTTTCAGTTATTGTCTCTCTATTCTTTCTCTTTTGTAGTCTTCTTCCACTTCTCCTATACTCAGACTTCTTTTTCTTGCCCTGCTTCTTAGTCCAAATCGAGGTCCACAAGCTTATATATTAGAATGCTTTCCATTGGACTGGCTGAATGCGCGTGCGGCTCTTGCCGCTCATGCGCATTCAGTCGATGACGTCCAAAGGAGGAGGAGAATCCCCAGTGCAGAGGGCGCCCAGTGCTGGAGAAAGGTAAGTGTTTAACCCCATTCCTCCCCATTCAGCCCGGTGGGAGTGGGACCCTGAGGGTGTGGGCACTCTCAGAGCACTATAATGCCAGAAAAGAGTTTGTTTTTCTCTTGGAACAAACCCAAGAAAATGTTATATAGATGGTACATGGTACCAACTCGCATACATAGACTATACCCAAACTCGTCCCCGACATGTTGGAGATGCAAACAGGAGATGGGATCGGTCCTCCACATTTGGTGGTGGTGCCCCCAATTAATCAGATTTTGGAAGGAGGTCCACAAGCTAATCGCAAATGTTACCAATATTGACCTAACCTTCGTGCCCATAGTCTTCTTGCTACTGGATATCCCTAACACATTACCCACACCAACACGAAAACTGATGTGCCACATCCTGCTGACTGCTCAGTGGCTGATAGCATGAGCTTGGAAGACCACTATATCCTCTAATACTTCTGCAGTGACATAGACATAGGCAGGAGAAAAGTAGGAATAAGTAAATTATCCTAATAGAGTGAGTTTCCCTCTCTCAGGAGAGAAACAGAATGGGAAGAATATAGGAACGTATTCCCAATTTCCCAAGATTATAAAATGTTTAATCTGGAACTAAATAAAAAAAGAAAATAACGGTTAGTAAGGTAACCCACCAAACTTAATGTGTTAAAGAATGCTGTACATTAAATGTACTATTGCCAACGGTAGTGTGCTCATAACAATCATTCAGTTTAGTATGACTGTATGATTAAAATGCTGTGAATATTCCAAACTGTTAAATCAGCTAAACAATACTTGCTGAAGTTTGTTGGAGAACTTTATGCTGTACAGCTGTGTAACAAGTGTTATATTCACACCCTAAGATTACTTTGGCTGAAAGTTATGGTTAGTGTTGTGACCAACTCGACGTACCATTAGCTAGACTCCTAAAGGCAGAAAAGGATTTCTATGCTGAGTAGCCTAGATACGAGCTTTTGATTCTCCTATGGTTAGAACAATATACCACTGAGACAGTAAATGGTGATGAGAGTGTTAATCGCTGAGAGTGGTTGGAGCACAAACTGACAGACCATTGTCTGTGCTAGTGTTAGTGTGTGTGTTAGTGTGTTAGTGTGTGTTAGTGTTAGTGTTAGTCTGTGTGTTAGTGTGTTAGTGTGTTAGTGTGTGTTAGTGTTAGTGTGTGTGTTAGTGTTAGTGTGTGTGTTAGTGTTAGTGTGTGTTAGTATGTGTGTGTGTTAGTGTGTGAGTTAGTGTGTGTGTGTGTGTGTTAGTATGTGTTAGTGTTAGTGTGTGTGTGTTAGTGTGTGTTTTAGTGTGTGTGTTAGTGTGTTAGTGTGTGTGTTAGTGTGTGTTAGTGTTAGTGTGTGTGTTAGTGTGTGTTTTAGAGTGTGTGTTAGTGTGTTAGTGTGTGTGTTAGTGTGTTAGTGTGTGTGTTAGTGTGTGTGTTAGTGTGTGTTGGAGTGTGTGTTGGTGTGTGTGTGTGTTAGTCTGTGTGTGTGTGTTAGGGTGTGTTAGGGTGTGTTAGGGTGTGTTAGTGTGTGTGTTAGTGTGTGTGTGTGTGTTAGTGCGTGTGGTAGTGTGTGTGTGTTAATGCGTGTGGTAGTGTATGTGTGTGTGTGTTAGTGTGTGTGGTAGTGTGTATTGGTGTGTGTGTGTGTGTGTGTGTTAGTGTGTGTTGGTGTGTGTGTGTGTTGGTGTGTGTGTGTGTTGGTGTGTGTAAGTGTGTGTAAGTGTGTGTAAGTGTGTGTGTGTGTTGGTGTTTGTAAGTTGGGTGTGTGTGTGTGTGTGTGTTGGTGTGTGTGTGTTGGTGTGTGTGTTGGTGTGTGTGTGTTGGTGTGTGTGTGTTGGTGTGTGTGTGTTGGTGTGTGTGTTGGTGTGTGTGTTAGTGTGTGTGTTAGTGTGTGTTGGAGTGTGTGTTGGTGTGTGTGTGTGTGTGTTGGTGTTAGTGTGTGTAAGTGTTAGTGTGTGTGTAAGTGTTAGTGTGTGTGTAAGTGTTAGTGTGTGTAAGTGTTAGTGTGTGTAAGTGTTAGTGTGTGTAAGTGTTAGTGTGTGTAAGTGTTATTGTGGGTGTTAGTGTGTCTGTTATTGGGTGTTTCTGTTATTGGGTGTGTTTGTTACTGAGTGTGCCAATGGGAACAGAGGGGGCCCAGGCAGCACACAGCTTCTCCTCCTGTCTTCTCTCTTCTCATAACTCTCGCGAGACCCGCAGAGCGTTGCCATGGTAACCGGGTCTCACGAGAGTTATCAGAAGAGAGGAGAAGCTGTGTGTTGCCTGGGCCCCCTCTGCAGTAACAGGGAGCCAGGGGGCCCCCCAACCGGACCACCGGGGATGGAATCTCCCCCCTCCCTGGACACAGGTAAGCAGGGTGCGGGGAGAAATTGTGGTGGAATTTCGGTGAATGTAAATTTAGTAGGCCAAGATTTCCATGTGGCATATGTGTATGTTGTGTCAGTTAGTCAGCTACACGTAGCTAGGATACTGTCATCAATGTACAGAGCATGTGCAGGAATGCAGAAACTGAAATTGCACTTATTTCCTTTGTCTTGGATGGGCCATGTGGTTTGACTAGATGTACAAGTCTATATTCTGCTCATTGATTGGTTAAAGGTATATGTGGGTGTAGCTATTAATGGGAGGAGTGATAGTGCTATAAAAGGAATGTACACCATGTGTTGGTCTCTCAGATCTTTTGGAACAGGAGTTCGATCGGTAATGTGAATAAAGGCCTCTTACTTCCTGAAGACTTGTGTCCATATCCCTGTGTTTGGCTTCTGCATGCTTACACTGCAACAAAACATTTAATTAAATTAATAAAAATAATAATAATAAAATGCACCTTCCTTCCCCTCCCCCCTAAGATCACACATTTACAAAACACACTGCATACACTAACACAACACACACACTGCATACACTAACACAACACACACTGCATACACTAACACAACACACACATACTGCATATACTAACACACAACACACACTGCATACACTAACACAACATACACACACTGCATACACTAACACAACATACACACACTGCATACACTAACACAACAAACACACACTGCATACACTAACACACACACTGCATACACTAACACACACACTGCATACGCAGCACACCCGCGCAAACAACACGCAACACCATATACCCAACACAACACACCCATTTCATACACTAACACAACACGCTGCACTTACTTTAGCACTGCCACGCCCCACGCACACACTGCATACACTAACACACACACTGCATACACTAACACACACACACTAACACACAACACACACTAACACACAACACACACTGGATATACTAACACACAACACACACACACAGACTGCATACACTAACACAACACACACTGCATACACTAACACAACACACACACACAATGCATACACTAACACAACACACACACTGCATACACTACCACACACACACACACACACACACTGCATACACTAACACAACACACACTCTGCATCCGCTACACTAACACACACTCTGCATCCGCTACACTAACACACACTCTGCATCCGCTACACTAACACACTCTCTGCATTCACTACACATTAACACACTCTCTGCATTCACTACACATTAACACACACTCTGCATTCACTACAAATTTACACACACTCTGCATTCACTGCATTAACACACACACTACATTCATTACACTGACACACTCTGCATTCACTACACACTAACACACAATCTGCATTCATTACACACTAACACACACTCTGCATTCACTAAACTATGCACACACTCTCCATTCCTAAACTATGCACACACTCTAGATTCACTATACTGACACGCACTCTGCATTCACTACACTAACATACACTCTGCATTAACTGTACACACAGCATCCACTACACAAACATCCTGTATTCACAGTTCACACACTACATCCAGCACAAATTGAAACACTCTGCATTCACTATACACAGACACTGCGTCTAATACACACACTACAGACACTGCATCCACTAAACACATTTCATCTAGTACATACAAACACTACATCCACTACACAAACACACACTACATACTCAAATACACTCTGCGTTCACTATACACACTGCATCCGCTACACAAACACACACCCAGACCCTGTGCTTTGTCATGGGCCCCAAAATTTCTGATGGCGGCCCTGATTGCATAGGTTGGTAACCGCAAGGTGAGGGGCCTTTTGTGTGGCCCATGCACGAAGGGACTCCCGATGGACATATGCAGGCCCGTACTGGCCAATGCAATGCCTGGTGGGTCGCGATGGCCATGGGCTGAGGCCAACAGGGAAGATCAGTGAACATCCCCTGCCGGCCCATGCAGAGCCAGCAATAATCAAGCACTGACCCTGCTTCATGGGCCTGTGGGGAGACAAGCTATCTCCCCAGTGGCCCACAGGCAGTGAGATACGGTTGCCGGCTGCATCCCTGCCGGTCGGAGCATTGTTGTGGTTACTATAGCAATGTTCCGATCTCACGAGAGTGAACTCTACCCCAGGAACTTCAGGCTAGAGTTCACTCTTAAACGGACCACCAGAGATTTCCCACCAGACCACCAGGGCTGGCAATAAGTTCCCCCCTCCTCAGGTAAAGGTAAGAAGGGACATAAACTATAAATATATTTAGTAATAATAATATGTTATGTTTAATTTTTACACCAAACACCACACTACACTCCAAACACACATACACTGCACCCCAAATGCCACACAGTGCACTCCCCCACTGTAGCAGTACTTACCTTACCCGGGGGCCGGCCGAGGTCCTCTGTTCCCGCCGCACGCGGCTCTCAAATGAATTGCGGGCACGGACCGGGAGATGCGGTCACGTGTCCTGCCTAGCTCTAAGAGCGTGCCGCGCGTCTCGGGCACGCTCTTAAAGGGGCAGTGGGAGCCAAAAAATGAAATGTCCTCCCATTTGCCCCTGTCATCCCACATTCCCCAGACACTCACATTTTGGGGGCGTCGATATGACAGGGCCCTATCGTGGTTTCTGTTTCAGTTCCCTTTAGCGCTTGTTGTGTTCAGTTGTGATTTTTGTGCTTGACCCTGGCTTTGTATCAGACTCCGTTTATCTCTCTATCCCTGTTTTGTCTTGTTTGCCGGCTTACTGACTACTGTGTACCAGACCTTGGCTAGTTTTTGTTCTCGCAGTCTCTTTGTTCCCTTGACCTCAGCTCGTTCTTTTATTATTATTATTGCCATTTATATAGCGCCAACAGATTCCGTAGCGCTTTACAATATTTTGAGAGGGGGGGGTGTAACAATAAATAGGACAATTACAAGAAAACTTACAGAAACAATAGGTTGAAGAGGACCCTGCTCAAACAAGCTTACAGACTATTGGAGGTGGGGTATTTGAAACATTAGGACAAGAAATATCAAGTAGGAGTGAAGCAGAGCTGGAGGAGAGAGTAAAGCACTGTCCCATAGGAGAGAGCAGGAGACAGGTATGTAAGGTAGAGATTACTCTGGGAGGCCATAAGCTTTCCTGAAGAGATGGGTTTTAAAGCCCTTCTTAAATGATTGAAGACTAGGGGAGAGTCTGATGGCAGTAGGCAAGCTATTCCATAGGAGAGGAGCCGCCCGCGAGAGGTCCTGCAAGCGCGAGTTGGCCGTACGGGTGCGAGCAGCGGTCAGGAGGTGGTCACAGGCAGAGCGGAGGGTACGAGGAGGGGCATATCTATGGATCAGTGAAGAGATATAAGTGGGGCTAGAATTGTTCAGTGCTTTAAATGTATGGGTTAGCACTTTGAATTGACTCCTATAGCATACAGGGAGCCAATGTAAGGACTGGCAGAGGGGTGAGGTGTGAGAGGACCGACTAGAGAGGAAAATCAGTCTAGCTGCAGCATTCATTACAGACTGTAGCGGGGCAATACGGCTTTTGGGGAGACCAGTCAGGAGAGGGTTACAGTAATCCATGCGGGAAATTACTAGAGCATGGACAAGCTCCTTGGTAGCATCTTGAGTAAGAAAGGGGCGAATGCGGGCTATGTTTTTGAGTTGGAACCTACAGGACTTGGCAACAAACTGGATGTGAGACTCAAAGGTGAGACCAGAGTCAAGTATGACGCCAAGACAGCGCGCTTGCAGGGATGGACTTATGTGGATATCACTGACTTGAAGGGAGAGCGAGAGAGGAGGATCAGTATTAGGAGGAGGAAAGACAAGGAGTTCAGTTTTAGAGAGGTTAAGTTTCAGAAAGCGTGAAGACATCCAGTCAGAGATGGAAGAAAGGCAAGCAGTGACACGTTGCAGGACAGCAGGGGAGAGGTCTGGGGAGGAGAGGTATATCTGAGTGTCATCAGCGTACAGGTGGTAGTGGAATCCAAAAGAGGCAATCAGTTTACCAAGAGAGGCGGTATAGAGAGAAAATAGAAGGGGACCAAGGACAGACCCTTGGGGAACTCCAACCGAGACAGGACGAGGGGAGGAGGTATCCTTGGAAAAGGAGACACTGAATGAGCGTTGGGAGAGATAGGAGGAAAACCAAGAGAGGACAGAGTCACAGAGACCGAGCGATTGAAGAGTTTGAAGGAGGAGAGCATGATCAGCGGTGTCAAAGGCAGCAGAGAGGTCAAGGAGAATTAATATGGAGTAGTGACCTTTGGATTTAGCGGAGATTAGGTCATTAGTCACTTTGATAAGAGCAGTCTCAGTAGAGTGGAGAGGGCGGAAGCCAGACTGAAGAGGGTCAAGGAGAGAGTTGGAATTAAGGAAGCGGGACACACGGGTAAAGACAAGTCTTTCCAAAAGCTTTGATGAGAAAGGGAGCAGGGATATGGGACGATAGTTAGAAGGGGAGGATGGGTCAAGAGATGTTTTTTTCAGGATAGGTATTACAGTGGCATGTTTAAGGTCAGCAGGAACAGTGCCAGAAGAGAGAGCAGTTAAAGATGTGTGTTAGGGTAGGCACAAGACAAGGGGAGAGAGATCTGATGAGGTGAGATGGGATAGGATCGAGCGGGCAAGTGGTGGGGCGAGAGGAATGGAGAAGCGCAGCCACCTCTTGTTCAGTAGCCGGGTAGAAAATCTGTAGGATAGGGAAAGCAAGATTTACATGTGGTTGAGAAGGAGAACGGCAAGGAGGGGAGAATTGTTTCCTTAGCTTTTCAATCTTGTCGGTAAAGTAGAATGCAAAGCTATCAGCTGTAAGGTTAGTTTGGGGGGTGGCCACAGCAGGGCGGAGAAGGGAATTAAAGGTGTCAAAGAGGCGTCTGGCATTGCGGGAGCATGAACTAATGAGAGAGGAAAAGTATGACTGTTTGGCGAGGGTGAGGGCTGCGCTGTATGAAAGCAACATGAATCTATAATGGAGAAAGTCTGCCTGGGTGCGGGACTTCCTCCAGGAGCGTTCAGCACAACGGGAGCAACTCTGCAGATAGCGTGTTGATATATTATGCCAAGGTTGGGGTCGTGTCCTCCTCGAGGTGCATGTTTTGAGTGGGGCTGCAGCATTCAAGGCAGATGTGAGGGTAGTGTTATATGTGGAGATGGCCAGTGAGGGACAGGAGAGGGAAGGGATGGATAGCACTTGTGAATCAATGTCAGCTGACAGCTGCTGGAGGTCAATAGAGTTAAGGTTCCTCCTGAGCTGAGGGGGGTTAGGCTGAGATTGTTGGGTGAGGGGGTAATTGAGAGCCAACGATAAGAGGTGGTGATCAGAGAGAGGAAATGGGGTGTTGCAGATATTAGATATTGTACATGAATAAGAGAAAATAAGGTCGAGGGTATTGCCAGCTACATGAGTGGGAGAATTAGCCCACTGCAAAAGTCCAAGGGAGGAAGTGATTGAAAGTAGTTTAGAGGCTGCTGGGGTCAAAGGTGGGTTAATGGGAATATTGAAGTCTCCAAGAATTAGGGATGGGATGTTGGAAGAGAGGAAGTAGGGTAGCCAGGCAGCAAAGTGGTCAAGGAAGAGGAGAGGGGAACCAGGGGGACGATAGATTATGGCAATGTTAGCAGAGAAGGGTTTGAAAAGGCGAATTGAATGAATTTCAAATGATGGGAAAGAGAGGGAAGGGGGGGTAGACAGGGTTTTAAAGGTGCAGTGGGGTGAGAGAAGAAAACCTACACCGCCACCTTTAATCTCTGCTTGTCTTGGGTTGTGGGTAAAGTGAAGACCACCAAAAGACAGTGAGGCAGGTGTAGCAGTATCAGAGGGAGAGAGCCATGTTTCTGTTAGTGCAAGTAGGTTTAGGGAGTGTGAGATAAATAGGTCATGGATGGAAGTAGATTTAAAGGTGCTGCACACAGAGCGTGCATTCCAGAGGGCAGCTTTAAAAGAGGAATTATAGTGAGAATTACATGGAATGGGTATTAGGTTGTTGTGGTTTCTGGTGTTTGTACCAGGTGGCTGAGTAGTGGAGGGACCAGGGTTTGGAGAGACATCACCTGCTGCTAGGAATAGTAGGATGGAAAGGAAGAGAAGGTGGGAGTAAGATTTAAATGTTGGGGATGAGAGCTTGTATTTAGGGTATTTAGGAGGGGTTTGTGGAGAAAGGCTGGATAAATATGAATAAAGTGCGTGTGATGAATACAGAGATGAGGGGAGCAGAGAGGGAGCAATGAAGATGGTGTTAGCAGGAACAGGTAAGTAAAATGATAGAGAGATTTTAATGATGAGGGAAGTGAGAGAGAAAGTGAAAAATAGAAGTGAGAACATTAGTAGGTGCTGTATTTTTAAGAGCTATGGTTAGGAGGGCTAAGGGTTAAAGAGGTATTGAGTGAGTATAGCTTTTTTGGGTGTGGAGGGCTTGATGGACAGAGGCTAACATAATTGGTTTAGAGGAGAGGTAGGTAATTTGAGCTATCTATAAATGTAGTGGGGTTCTTGACTCTGTCTTTCTATGCTATATGGAGAGTCCGGCCACTCTAAGATCCGGTAAGTCGTATCTGCTCTATCTGTCGATTGTTGGACTAGATCTTGCGTGTAGGGGTAAACTACCGTGACACCCCCACACACACACTGCACCCCAAACACCACACAACACCACTCACACACACACACACTGCACCCCCCCGCACACACACACTGCACCCCAAACTCCACATAGCTCCCTTCACACGCAGTGCACCATTCACAAACACACACTACAACCCCCCACACACACACACAGTGCACCCCAAACACCATCCCAAACACACAGTGCACCCTTAACACACCCCATGCACTCTTCACACACACCTTGCACCCTTCACACACCCAGTGCACCCCAAACACCACACTGCACTCTTCAGACACACTGCACCCCTCACACACACACACTGCACCCCTCCAACAAAGAGTACACGCCTACACACCTTGCATTCCACACACACAGTTCACCCTTCACACCAGTGCATCCCCTACACACACTGCACCCCTACACACACTACATTCCAGACACACACTACATCCCTTATACACACAACCTAGATCCAGTACATAACCATGCATCCTCTTCACACACACATACACACACTAGAATCCATATACACACTCTGAATCATCTATGCACACACTAAATCTCATGCACACTGTAGGTCCTCCACACACACTAAATCCCCTAAGCACATAATAGGTACCCTATAGGCACACACTGCACCACCTGCACACATTACATTAATGACATACTGTGACGAGAGCAATCTCGCCACATTGCATTGGAGAAGCCTGGTTGCTCGCCTGCTGCCTTGGGACTATGGCCCCATGTTAAAATACATCTTTTTCACTGCAGAAAAGACTTATTCGTGCTTTTCTGCCCGGTGTTCGGTAGATTCTCGGATTTACTGAATGAACTCATATAACCCAGATAGGTATGCCATGGAGCCTATTCATGTAATAAAAGACTTTGGCTCCTTGGCAATTGAACTGTATGTGTTTGTGGTCTGAGCGCCATTCAGTATTAATGTGCGCTCAGACCTAAGCTATCTGGGCATATGTTGCATGTCTGTATTTTAAATACATAAATGTAACCTTGTGTATTTTATTGTATTTTACTGTCTTTTTGCTGCCATGTGTTCAATGGAGTTTTGCCTCTGTCTTTGGAGATAATTGGATTACTTCTAATTATCTCCAGGATAGAAGACTCTGTGGAACTGGTTTTGGGCAGAAAAGCCATGCTTCCTTTGGTCACAAATGACTACGATCTATCTTTTGAACCACTGGACCAATTTGTATGATTTTGATGTATGTTTGTATTTTGGAGTATGCTGATTCTGAAAAGTTTTATGTGAATGTGATGCATACTTTTCAAGTTATGAATAATGTGGAAAAATTGTATTTCTCTGCTTGTGCTAATTAAATTACCCATTGTGTAAGGTAATCGTATCACAGGCAGAGGGGAGGATTTTGTGTGGGAGTGTCTGAGTGTACTGGTTGTGTTCCAAAACCCTGTGGGTGGTACTAATTGTTGTATAATCCTTCTCTCACCACCAATACTTCCAATTGGTATCCTTTTGAGAGAAATCCACTCTGCGTTGTGTTTTTAATAGTGAATGTAATATCCCTGTGTCACCTCTTCCAAGAACTAACATATATCTTTATCCCCTTGTCCAGATAAATATATGACTAGCACTACTAAGGTATTCTACCCGATATTACAAATAAACAGCCAACACCATAGTTCTTACCAGAGAGAAATCTTTACTTAGAATCTGCCCAATTAAATATTACAGAAGAAGAATGTTACAGAGTTATAGTATTACAGTTACAATACATTCATAACACTCATACATTCCATCTATCTAATATCTACTGTATTGTGTATGTGCTGTGCATGTTATGTGCAGCATGTGTCTTACCAAACCTAATCTAATGTGATGTCAGTATCTTCTATTTTTAAAGGAATTGGTTCCCATGTTGTAACATGGAAATGTGATTTCCTTTCCCAAGGCCCAAAGTGTTGTCTATCCTGTTATTTTATTTAAGTGTTAACTTTCCCAGCCATCCCTTTGTCTCTAACCCAATGTGTGTTTTCCTATATAGGGACTCCTTTGACCAGTTGATATGTAAATGTGATTTCCTTTCCCAAGGCCCAAAGTGTTGTCTATTCTGTTATTTTATTTAAGTGTTAACTCTCCCAGCCATCCCTTTTCCTCTAACCCAAGGTGTGTTTTCCTAGATAGGGGCTCCTTTGAAGACCAGTTGATATGTAAATGTGATTGGTGCCTTTCAGGTGCTGTATCTTTTCAGCTATCTAAACAGAAACTCCCTTTGAAGATAATTCCTGACCTCCCATACACACAGACTTAATCAAGCACATATTAAACAGATATATACATAATATTTTCCCCAACACTCCCCCACTTGAATAAGATCTAATAAGGAGATTATTCACATACAGCCCCGCCTCCCACTCTGATTTCTGTACATTAAAAAAAAAATTAAAAATTAAAAAAAAAATTAAAAAAAAAAATCAAAGGAAGACATAGACCCACACATATATTTTATATCCCTAAAATGGATGTGAGCTCTAATTTTTCCTGCTTTGTATGGATTTTTTTTAGTTCTTTCCTCCAACAGCAATATAAAATGAATAGAGAACAGATTAAAACAAATTGTAGACAAACAAATATTACAGAAGCAGTTCTTAATCCTGGGTGTGTGTAAGTATTGTAGGGTATGCTCCACCAGGGCTCTTGAAAACTATTTGTTAAATCATTAAGGCTAGCTACATTTTCCTTCACCAGCTCTTGCAATTGCACAACCCTTCGATTATTTCTTTTAAATAATGTATCCAAATCTACATTAAGTGGTGGGATTTTCTTAAAAAGTGAGGGAGCCATTTTATTCCAATTTCCTAGATCTTCCTGTACCACGTCCATAGATCTTTGTGTGAGTTGGATATTGGCTCTTATGACCTCTTTGCCCACTTTCATGGAGCCATAGGTAAGATTAACACACCATCCTGTTGGGGGTACCCTACATTGTATTGTTTGCTGCCACAGAACTGAAGATACTCCCAGTGCGCAGATCGTGGGACCCTGTCCGTGCACCACTCTTTTCCAACCATTTATGGGTTTGTGAAGGTGAACAGGGCAGCTCCCTGAGTTTTCCACCATGCACCCATCTGCCTGGACTAGTGGTTCTAGTACACAGGAACAAAGCCAAGCATTACCACGTCTGTCACAGCAACTGGGGTTGATAACTTTCCAGAACTGGTCTTCTTTTATTACTAAGCGAGTTTGTGGAAGGAATTGCTTTAAAACATTAGTGCGATTAGCCACTTCCAACTCACCAAACATAGTCATCTTATAAACAGGTACAGGCTGTTCTGTCCAAACTGGAATGTCAATTATTAATGGAATTACCTTTTTTCCTAATTTGCACTTATTGCACCAACTCTGCAGACCTTTAATTTTGGAAAGGACTACATTCTGACAATCTATGCCATATTCCCTAACCAGATCAAAGACTAGGGTAGAATTGATTATTCTGGGCCATTCCCCTCGTTTTATTTCTTGGAGGCCTAAATTTAGATGTTCGTCTAGTAAATTTCCAACTATACCACATACCATAGCTTTAGATACATTATTGTTATTAACTGATTCTCTGAGAGCATTCACAGATATATTGATCCACTGCAAATCTGCAGCAACTGTGTGAATGTTCTGTATCGTGACATCAGTTTCAGCTAGAGTGTTAAAATCCACTCGTCCCTCTTTAAGCATAATTTGCTGCAACCCATTAACATAATTTTGTTCTCGTGAGTTAAGACCCTCTATGTCTGCCCTATTCCAAATTGATGTTCCCAAACTGAGTCCTGAGATTATATCAGTACCCAGATCCCTTTTTTCTCTCTCTCTAAACTTGAGCCCTTGTGTTGCCTCCCAGAATAGATTAATATGTGCTTGAAATACATTTTTAAACCATTCTTTCATCATCTCTGGGCAACTCTCTGGCATATTAAATAATGAAATAAGATACATCAGTATACATAAGAGTTTGTGTTGGTTGTAAGAAAAGGCCATGCTCTGGCCACAGGGTGGTAGTTGGACAGTCCTGAGAATTTATACTTCTTATGTTAATTGCTGGGTCAACTGTATCATGTAATCCAGTCTGATGGGGGCTGCATGTTACAACACCATCCTGAGAAAATGTAAAATTTCTTTCCAGCAGCATCTTTATCCTCATTTCAATTGTGGTATTGGCCCAAAATATACTTGTACTCGTATGTAAATCACTTCCTCCTGGATATTTCCAAACTGCAAATTCAGAGGGAAGGTTAGTTTTAGGCATTGAAATATTACATTGTATCACTATCCACCCCCCTATAGGCCCAACCACTGTAAGATTATCTTTACATGTAACTTCAGGTGATTGTTCCTTTACTTTTAATGTTACAATGATATTCTCTGAATCTTCTGAACTCCTTTTCTCCCTATGATAACCCTCTACTGGAGTACTCTGATGTACCATTTTATTGTTATTCTTCATCATGACATTCCCTTTTCCTAAGCTATACAATATATACATAGAAAACGATACACATAACCACCACATCACAACAGCTGTTTTCTTGCACTTCATATTCCTTATGTGGGCTGCTCTTCCAGGGATCCACTCCATCTCCTATTATCTGTAAATGAGAACTAAGATACTATGTTAACATTTACATTAACTTGGCATAAAGTTCTCATCTCCCACATCTAACAAATACAGAAGGACCAATTTTGTCAAGCACAATATATGGACCTTTCCATTTTGGTTTTAGAAATGGGTGGTAAGGGGAAAAATCTTGCAACATTACTCCGTTTCCAATCTGAAGCTCTGTTATATCTCTTTTTAAAAAAAACCTAAGATTCAAAGATGTTTGTCAGCATGCAATCTATAGAAAACTGACAACGGTCTGTTGCCATACAAAGATAAAAAGCAGCTTAAGGCTATTTTTATTGGTAACCATATATAGAAACAAAAGAAAAACAAACATACATACAGATGTAGAGAAAAAAAAAAAAATATGGTAGTTAATTGCTGGGAACCCTCAATTGATCTGTCTTTCCCTCATTTCTCATCTGTTCCCTAAGCGCTTTTACATCTGCCTCCAATCTCTCAGTCTGTTTCTTCAGGTCCCAGTATTCTCTATTCCCTTCTTTATTCCTCCAATTATCCCAATTCCGTCTACTGGTCTGATCATCCCATCTATGGTTCCTTCTCCAAGAATTCTCCCAATAACTGTTCCTGTTGTTTCTTCGTTTTTCTCCCCAACTGTTATTTCTCCAGTTATTATCTCTGCTTTTTAGCCTCTCCCAGTTATTATTATTCCAATTATTGTTAATTACCTGAGGCTCATCCCATCTATTTCTCCAATTATCTCCCTTTACATTGCTCCCTTTAGCACTATCCCTATTCCTATGGTCCCTCTGTGGATCTCTCTGTCTTTTGTTACTATCAGATTCATTCTCACATCTAAAATTTCCCACATGCCGAAATCTATCTCCCCTGAATGTTTTCTGAGAATACATGGCAGACCTGTCTCTCCTCTCTACTCTGAAAATCCTTGCAGCATCTACAGCAAAACTCTCATTTTTAACCTTTCTTCGCCACAAATTATCAGCTCTTAACAGTAGATCACACATTTCTGATGGGTTTGGGGTTACAGATAATATCTCATCTTTAATATCTTGCTCTAATGCATCCAAAAACATTGATCTATGCACCAGCCCTCCCTGTTCAAAACCAGGATTACTGACACCAAACTGTTCCATCACTGAGGAGATTCTAGCTGACAATTCATACGGAGACTCTTGTTTCAGCTGTTTAATTTTTCCAGACAATGACACATTTGATGCAACTCCATAAAGTGCTCTCAAGATCTCTTTCAACATATCCCTAGTTCTCCGCTGCTGACCACATGTCTGTACAATCCTGACCCACAATCCATTTCCAACAACTCTCTGCAGCACCCTCTCCATATCACTAGTTGTCAAACTATACATCTCTTTCACTCTTTGAAATCCACAAAACCATTGCAAAAAGCGATTGATATCCTGCTGGGGGACCTGCCCTATTTCTCTAACTATAGCATCTATTTCTTGTGGCTTCAACTGCTTAGTAACCAGCTGAATCTCTCCAGAATTATCAGGATTCAACACTGTGGTTGTTGTAGTTGGAGCCGCAGGGAGATTTGTCACTGACTTTTGTTTGTATCCTGTATCTCCAATCCCTGGGTTAGCAATAGACCCTGGAATTTCAGATACAGGAGACCTACTCGAAGGTGCCATGCTTTCTGCCATTCTATTAAAAGCCATATTAGTAGCATGTCTGCATTGATCCAATTCTTTTTGCATCTCCAAAATTTTCTCATTCAAACTCTCATTCTCCACTGTAAGTTTCTCACATATTCTTGCCTTTTCAATCAAAGCTTCACCAGTTGTAACTGCATGCACTCTTAGATCTACAATCTTATTATTTAATTTCTCAGATTTCATGTTAATTACTGAATTAAGCTCTGCCATTTCATCCTCCTTTATTTTTACAAATCCCTCTAATTTTAAACAACATGATAGTAATGATTGCATAATACACCCTTTTCTTTTTTTATCAGAAACATTTTTATCAAATAACATTTCTCCTAAAAACTCCTGCATCTTTTCCCATGACTGTTTGCAGTCCTGAGGGATTTCATAAGGACCACCATGTCTCTTAATATAATTCATAAGCCATTGTTTAACATTTTCTGAACAAGCCATTTTTGCATCTACCTTTTTACATGCCATATTAAAAATTGACACTGCAGCAATAGAATAAATAACAAATATACTCACCAAGCTTTATGCAGACACTGGAAACCTCTTCTGGCTGACAGTCACAGAACCAAATACGTTGATGTTAAAACTTGGATCCTAGGCAGATTCTGAAGAAAGAAATCTTCCGGCCACGGTCACGGCACCAATTATGTTGTATAATCCTTCTCTCACCACCAATACTTCCAATTGGTATCCTTTTGAGAGAAATCCACTCTGCGTTGTGTTTTAATAGTGAATGTAATATCCCTGTGTCACCTCTTCCAAGAACTAACATATATCTTTATCCCCTTGTCCAGATAAATATATGACTAGCACTACTAAGGTATTCTACCCGATATTACAAATAAACAGCCAACACCATAGTTCTTACCAGAGAGAAATCTTTACTTAGAATCTGCCCAATTAAATATTACAGAAGAAGAATGTTACAGAGTTATAGTATTACAGTTACAATACATTCATAACACTCATACATTCCATCTATCTAATATCTACTGTATTGTGTATGTGCTGTGGGATGTTATGTGCAGCATGTGTCTTACCAAACCTAATCTAATGTGATGTCAGTATCTTCTATTTTTAAAGGAATTGGTTCCCATGTTGTAACATGGAAATGTGATTTCCTTTCCCAAGGCCCAAAGTGTTGTCTATCCTGTTATTTTATTTAAGTGTTAACTTTCCCAGCCATCCCTTTGTCTCTAACCCAATGTGTGTTTTCCTATATAGGGACTCCTTTGACCAGTTGATATGTAAATGTGATTTCCTTTCCCAAGGCCCAAAGTGTTGTCTATTCTGTTATTTTATTTAAGTGTTAACTCTCCCAGCCATCCCTTTTCCTCTAACCCAAGGTGTGTTTTCCTAGATAGGGGCTCCTTTGAAGACCAGTTGATATGTAAATGTGATTGGTGCCTTTCAGGTGCTGTATCTTTTCAGCTATCTAAACAGAAACTCCCTTTGAAGATAATTCCTGACCTCCCATACACACAGACTTAATCAAGCACATATTAAACAGATATATACATAATATTTTCCCCAACACTAATGTGTAAGAATGTGTACATAAGAACAATAAACCCACAATAAACCCACAGCTCTGTCTGTTCACTGCTTGACCCTCAACACAGAGCTTTGTCTCGTTCTTGGGGGGATTTATTGTATGCTGTTCCAGTTCGACTGCTAGGAGTGTAAACATATTCGTATGGTTTTTCCTATTCGGCTGTTTACGGCATTCATATGGTTTCCTGTTAGGCGGATTGGTGTTCTGCAGTAGCTGTGACTGTGTCTCTGGAAGGGGAAGATCTCCTAAATGGCGGTTTAACCCTTTTATGCCTGGGGGTGCCGTAACAATTGGTGGCAGCGGTGGGATCGTTCCTACAGCCATAAGGACAGCTACAGGAGACACCATTTCTTTGGATTTACAAGTGGGGGCAACGCATGTCCCAGTACAGCGACCCTAAAAGCAACAGAATGGAACCAGCAGTGTTATACGAGGAGGAGGACCTGGATGGCCGGGATGCATTAAGGAAAGGCATCTTGTACCAGGCCCTGGATAATGAACAATACCAGCGGGGTGAGAGTCTCCCCAGTGAAGAGCAGCGGTTGCAGAAGCAAGTGGCCCTGCGGATGCCCTTCCTGGGAGAGCAGCCCCTGGAGGAACTAGAGCACCGGGTATGGCAGGAGCTATGGCTGGAGGATGCCTACCAGGCGCTCTGGTGGTATATGGCACAGCATATACTCTGGACAGCCGAGCATGACAAGCCAGAGGGATAGGAGTTTGATGGTCCTGGCTTGTTATGGGAGTCCTTTGCAGAGCCTGACTTCGGGAGTTCTACGAGAGGGAGGCTAGGCATGACTGGGATGACCCCCATGAGGTAGAGCAAGACCTGGCTCACCTAGCAACCCTGGAGTGGGAACTGGAGCAGGACTACCGAGATCTCTTCCACTCCATTGGGAAGGCTCAGCAGGACAGCAAGGTGACAGACCCAGATCCAGACCCCTTCAGCTGGGAAGATATTGTAGAGCTTTACTGGGAGGAACCCCAGGCGGCAGGTGGAGATGGGACTGAGTTCTCTCCACCGGCACTTCAGGGATGCTGGGTGATCAGATTGATATGCCGGGAATTGGGAGCCCAGTCTCCATTCCCCAGTGGCAGTGTGATATGCCGGGAACTGGGAGTCCAGTCTCCATTCCCCAGCGGCAGTGTGATATGCCGGGAATTGGGAGCCCAGTCTCCATTCCCCAGCGGCAGTGTGATATGCCGGGAATTGGGAGCCCAGTCTCCATTCCCCAGCGGCAGTGTGATATGCCGGGAATTGGGAGCCCAGTCTCCATTCCCCAGCGGCAGTGTGATATGCAAGGAATAGGGACCCCAGTCTCCATTCCCCAGCAGCAGGCTGAGTTACAGGGGGCAGAGACAGCAGTGTTCCTTGCAGGGAGAGGACAGCAGCGTCCTCCCTCCCCAGTGGCAGGGTGAGCTACAGGGATGCTGGGCAGTCGGCTCAGATCCCCAACGACAGTGTAATATGCAGGGAGCCCAGTCTCCATTCCCCAGCGGGAGATATTGCAGGGAATTGGGAGCCCAGTCTCCATTCCCCAGCGGGAGATATTGCAGGGAATTGGGAGCCCAGTCTCCATTCCCCATTGAGATATTGCAGGGAATTGGGAGCCCAGTCTCCATTCCCCAGCGGGAGATATTGCAGGGGAATTGGGAGCCCAGTCTCCATTCCCAGCATTGCAGGGGTGGGAGCCCAGTCTCCATTCCCCAGCGGGGAATGTGCAGGGTGGGAGCCCAGTCTCCATTCCCCAGCGGGAGATATTGCAGGGAATTGGGAGCCCAGTCTCCATTCCCCAGCGGGAGATATTGCAGGGAATTGGGAGCCCAGTCTCCATTCCCCAGCGGGAGATATTGCAGGGAATTGGGAGCTCAGTCTCCATTCCCCAGCGGCAGAGTGTCCTAGAGGGAATAGAGAGCCCAGTCTCCTTTCCCCAGCAGCAGGACTCTGGATTGGGAGCAGAGACAGTCGGTCTCCCTCCCCCGCGGCTGGAAGTATGTATGGGAGAGGAGCTTGTTACCCCCTCTCCCCAGTGGCAGCTTAATGTACCAGGGGGAGACAGTAAGCCCCACAACTGTGCAGATGGGGCCGTGGGGGTAGGGACGGTCGGTTCTGCCCCCCAGCGACAGGGCTGTTTAGCCAAAGGGGAGACAGTCGGTCTCCAGCAGCAGAGCTGTGTGTCTAAAGGGGAGACAGTTGGTCTCCAGCAGCAGGGCTGTGTGTCTAAAGGGGAGACCGTCGGTCTCCCCCTCCAACAACCAGGCTTCAACCAGGCTACCTTCCCAGTAGCGCTGGCAACAGGGCAGAGTACCGCTGGTCTCTGCCCATGCAGCAACCCACCAAGTCAGCATACCCATACCCAGCACAGCCGTGGTGAGGCACCTGGACATGGACAAGCTTCTCCTCTACCCAGGTGTAGTAACCATTGATTGTGTTTTGTGGGTGGGCTGCTGGACTAACAAGGGCACTGACCGGCAGGATACCCTGTTAGTCTGTTTGGAAAAGGGGAGAGATGTGACGAGAGCAATCTCGCCACATTGCATTGGAGAAGCCTGGTTGATCGCCTGCTGCCTTGGGACTATGGCCCCATGTTAAAAGACATCTTTTTCACTGCAGAAAAGACTTATTCGTGCTTTTCTGCCCGGTGTTCGGTAGATTCTCGGATTTACTGAATGAACTCATATAACCCAGATAGGTATACCATGGAGCCTATTGATGTAATAAAAGACTTTGGCTCCATGGCAATTGAACTGTATGTGTTTGTGGTCTGAGCGCCATTCAGTATTAATGTGACCTTTATGTGAATGTGATGCATACTTGTCAAGTTATGAATAATGTGGAAAAATTTTATTTCTCTGCTTGTGCTAATTAAATTACCCATTATGTAAGGTAATTGTATCACAGGCAGAGGGGAGGATTTTGTGTGGGAGTGACTGTATGTGTTTATTGGTTGTGTTCCAAAATCCTGTGGGTGGTACTAATGTGTAAGAATGTGTACATAAGAACAATAAACCCACAGCTCTGTCTGTTCACTGCTTGACCCACATCATGGAGCCTTGTCTCGTCTTTTTAGGGGATTTACTGAATGCTGATAGAGACTGATTGCTAGGAGTGTAAGCCGCTTGGATGCTTTTCCTATTCGTCTGCTAGCAGCAATTCGTATGGTTCCTGTTCGTGTGTTTGGAGTGCTATATTGGATGCCGTTCGGGAGCTTGGAGCATTCACTTATTGGCGGTTCGTGTGTTTGGTGTTCCACAATAGCTGTGCCTGCATCTCTGGAAAGGGGGACGATCGCCTAAACGGTTTTTACCCCTTGTGTGCAAAACGGTCTGTTACACATACAAACTCTGAATCACCTATGAACACACTAGATTCCTTGTAAGCAAACACACACACTACTTTTCCTAAACACAGACTTTACAACCCATACACACACTAAATCACCTATACATACATAAACTACAGCCCCTAATCACACACTCGCTACATCCCTTATGCTCATACTCACACTCTCACTCTCTACAGCCCCTAGCCATACATATACACTGCAAACACAACACAGCTGAAACTGAAAACACCACACCAAAATCAACTCACTCTACACACACACAATCCCACAAGCAGGCTCTAAACACATGTGTAATACGCTTTCCTTACACTTTTGCCCTTTGTTATCCCACTTATGGAGACACCAGAGACATGACACAAGCAAACACAGCTCAAGCATGTTAATACATTTGCTTGTGCTGCGTATAACAAATACAGGCCCTTTTTTACATGCAAGAGCTCTGCGCATTTGTCAGGATTACAAGTTTATCCAGCACGTAGAACTGTATGTGAGTCAGTGTTTGTGTCAGTGTATCTGCATGTGTGTCAATGTGTGTATCAGTGTATCTGTTCAATTGTATGTGTGTCAGTTCTTGTATCTGTGTGTCTAAACATCTGCATGTGTGTTTCTGTTTGTATCTGTGTTTCTGTGTATTTGCATGCCTGACAGTGTCTGAATGTGCATGTGTGTCATAATGTGTATCTTTATGTCTGTGTCAATGTTTTTATGTGCATTTGCATGTGTGTCAGTGATTGTATATGTGTCTGTATCTTATATGTGTCTGTATCTTATGTGTGTCAGTGTTTAAATCTGTGTCTCTATCTTCATGTCTGTCAATGTGTATCTGATATATCTATCTATATACATATCTATCTATGTGTGTGTATATGTAAGGCCTTGGCTTGAATTCCCTTTAAAAGGGCTGCCAATCCTCTCCCACCTTACCGTGGACAGTCTGGTGAATCACTTGAAGTTAGGTTCGGCTACATTCCAGCCATTCCTTTACATGATTTCAGGTTGTTTCAGTCTTGTCGCCACCTGGTGGCCTGATTATGTAATGTCATGTCCCTGGTTTTAAGTCATATACCCCTGTTGGTTTGAAGGTTTTACAGATTCCAAGTAAATGTATTTATTTGTGGCTATTCTAAATATGTGGTATTCAGCTGGTTAATTAATTTATCTGTTAGCTGACAATTGTTATGATGTTCCTACAAGTTCATTGCAGGATATTAAGCTCACATTTTGTGACATCATCGCTTCAATACTTGTCATTATTAGGTTGATAATATGGTTGTAGGTTGTACTCATTGCAAGTTATTTTATTGGGCATTAACATCTCGCTTTCTTTAGGTACCTCGGTCATGCTGCAGGGTTGCTTTACAAGCACTGCAATTCCGTCACCTACCTCTGTCTTATGTTCATTGCTCATCTTTAGGTTCTGGTAGGTTTTCCGTTTATGGTTCGGCTCCACAATCTGGGCCACTCACATAACCGGAATGCACAGTCATTTTTTACTGGGTTGCAGTGTGTATCTACTGCCACCCTCTTGCTCCTCTTTTTCTGAATGTGATCACGTCCACGTTCTGCATGTGATCACGTGCCTATCAGGCACGTTTTCACAACCCCGTACTTTCTATTTAGAGTTGTACTCGCTTTTGAGATTTAATTTACCCAACTAGGTTTCTGTTTTCTGATATTAATCCATACGTTGGTGGTCCCGCGAGGCCAACACCCATCCTTATACTCGGAGGTATACGTCACTCGGCCCAAATCATAGGTAGCCGCCTCGCATTGTTGCATAGGGAGGGCCTCCCATGTCACTCCCATTCTATCTTATGCTTTAGTTGCCAGCGAGAGGCCAACACCCCGCCACAACGTTTCGGTGGCCTCAGAAATCCCCTCGGGCCAACTCATAGTTAGCACTTCTCACGCCGCTTGGCAATTAGTAGGGACTCATCTGTCACATTAAGTTAGCTTAATTTTTCGTCGCTTGGCTTCTAGCTAGCATGCCAGTACCCGGTCCCTTCATCTCACTTATGATAATTAAGTTAGATATATATATTCTCTTTTTTGTATCATGTTCCGGAAGGACTGATGGTTCTAGTTCAGGTAGGTTGTTACACATGTTGTTATCTTTATTCCCGGGCTCATGCTAATTCCATGTGTCCGTATAAAGTTTTCCTAAATCCTCACTACACTGGCATCAACGTCACGTTATTGGTTATGCTTTTACAATATCGTCCCTTGCAGCATTTGGTTAAATTTATCAGCAAAAGGCTGACTCAAGGGTTCCACATGGGTTTGTACATTTTGATAAGTGGGACACTAGAATGCAATAATTTGCAACCGCTTTCACAGACCAAGAGTTAGTGTGTGCGGTTATAAGGATGGAACTAGATCATGGGTTTGTGGGGTGTTTTGGTTCCCCTCCTTTTCACATTGGGGAGAACCAACCCCATGGGGGGGGGTCACGGGGAACACTTCACTTGAACCCAGACCAATCATAGACTTGTCCACCTTTCCCAGCTTTCATTCCCTCATACCCTCCGACAAACTTTCTTTACTATATGCCACTTATGCCATTTGGGCCACCCTGGTGACTGGTATCGACGCTTGGCTCTAATATAACTGACATTGTCAATGTTTTTAAATTACTTCCTATTCACCCTTCACTATGACATCTGCACTGCATTTAAGTGACATTTATTTTTTCTCACGACTCACTTTTTTGCTTCAAGTGCAGCCGCAGAATCTGTGCTACTTGGCTGATGCTTTGTGTTGGTTATGGCTTAATATGTACGTTATTTCTTCCTGGAAATTTCCCCATGATTGAGACCAAGGCACGCCCCCTAGCAGACTTACACACATGTTGGCTTTTGAGCCCCTGGCTACCCCAGTCTCCCCTCACAAGACCTTTGGTCCTGATAACACCGCACAATTTTGGGCATCCTACTAGACTCAATCACATGCAAGCTAGCCTTCCCCAGGACATAGATTGAGCCCACCCTATCAGGCATTTGAACTCTACTTGCAACCGCAAGGGACTTCAATCACTGCTGGGGTCGCTCAATTTTACCACAGGGTAGATCCTTCATTTCCCGGTTCCTTCTCTTTATTCCCATGACTCACCACGTATCCCGTTAGACACTCATGCAACCTCTGATTTACTTATGTGGCGCTTTCCTCATATACTGGAAAGGGCGAGCCATGTTTATTCCCCCTCTCTGACAGTTCACCCACCGTTTGAACTCTGGTTTTGCTGCCATCGGAGGGGATAAGTGGCATTTGGAGGCATGGCACACAGAAGTTAAATCCCAGCCCAGCTTCTCCTCTACTTTGGCCTTGTTTGAATGATATCCGATCATAACAGCTGCCATTGCCTGGGGACCAATATGGTCCGGTCACTCGGTCGGATGTTATTCACATACGCTTAGCCATATTATGCATATAGGCCGATCTTCATCTCTGGTCATCAGGAGACTGTTCAGGAAACTCACATGGGTAGCCACTTGCTAATCTTATCACATGTATTCACGTGCCGGCTTTCACAAACATCTTAGCTGGCCTCTTCCATGGGTTGCGTTTCAGGCTTTCTGCCAGACACTACCCACCACTTCCAGGCTGACTAACCAGCCCCGCCTTTCCTAGACATGCTCATGAATTAAATGGTCTGGTTTAACCTTGCACGCCATGTTTCTATCCTTAAAATTTCAGTCAATACTAGAAATTATATGATAGGGTGTTCACATATTTTCACTAAGTCTCTTGGGGAGTTTTAAGTTCTTGGCATATTTGCTATGGAATCTATTTTGGGGTTCTCTTCTTTTTTGCCACCTTAACTTAAATTATCATTTAACACAATTAAACGGTAATTTACGGATATCCAACACCACATGCTTCCACGACACCCCAACGATACAGGATTCCTTTCAACTTATCTGACAAAGACCTACAGAAAGGAATTCAAAATTCAAGACCCACGTACCATCTCAAAGGCTACCCATTCACACTGCATATTTCATTCACTATCTGACTTAGTAGATTCAGCTCCTTTTGAGCACATGACCTATACCACAATCAGATGGACATACATCTAGCATACTATGGGTTCTTACGTCCCAATGAATTTAACACTAGGAATATAACTACCAAGGAATAGCTGGGAACGACTGATATCCAGTCACATTAGATCATTAGGTCCCATCTCTGCATCAGTCTATACCTATCCCTATAGCACATACGGTCACAATACCCCTATTACCTACTCTAAACAATGGTGCCAGGTAAAGTTCTGGATACTTATTGCACCACTTTCCAGATACAACCACGCCAACCATTATCAGAACATCACGGCTCCATTCTTACAGCATATCAAGTTATGCTTCATGTTCACTTACTGTTAACTAGGCTCGGCCTAATACAAACCTTTCCTCAGAACAATCCTTCCTATGATTAATTGTGTATGGTATTCTTCTTTTTGCCCACTTTTGCCCACTTTTGCCCACTTTTATTACAGGCCTACTGCTCTGTTGGTTCCGGCACACCACAACCGACTGGTGTCATTTGAATATGTCTATTGGTTATAATATGCTATGTTACACTATCATTACGGCTAGATTGCCCCGACTACAAATATATATATTTATCTATCATAAGCACCTAACACAAATATATATATATTTGTGTTAGGTGCTTATGATAGTACAGAGTAAAAATACCATAATTAAATGTAGGATAGTAAAAAGGGCAAGTCGGTTGTGGTGTGCCTGAACCGACGATGAGGTAAGCCTGAGAAAGAAGAGGGCCTACCCAGGAAAAGGAAATAGAAAGGAAATAAATGTTAAAATGTGGTGTGGTGGGAGGGACATTCAACGCTAATCTCGAACGGTAAGGAGCAGGGTAAGGGGTGTGCTTTAAGTAGGCTAGGAGTGGATACCAAGCACCTCCCACAAATCCAGGCCAAATTGCCTTAATACTTGTGTTAGGTGCTCATGATAGTACAGAGTAAAAATACCATAATTAAATGTAGGATAGTAAAAAGGGCAAGTCGGTTGTGGTGTGCCGGAACCGACGATGAGGTAGGCCTGAGAAAGAAGAGGGCAAAATTAAGTAATCAAATTTATTACAGACAACCAATACAGATACATATATCAACCAGACATGTTTTTGAAAGCATCCCTTAATTCTTGTACTGGGTTCGGTATGTATCGTGAGTAAGCGGATGACTTCCAGCGCCCCAGTGTTTTTATAACATGAACTGGAATGTTGACACTGGAGGCTGTGGACGCTGCTCCTATGCGGAAGGAGTGCCCTGAGTAGTTAGCTGCTTTGAGGCCCAGTTGAGTGAGCAAAGACCTGACGTAGGTCATGAAGGTTGTAGTGTAGAGTACCGAACGTTGTAATAGTAGTAATGGTTGTGATGGTATTGAATTATGATGCTGTATGTATGCATAGAGAACCTTGACGGGGCACCACCTGCTGTGCGTGGGATAGTATGAAATGTTTACTGGTATGTGCTGACTGGTTTTGGAGTGAGGTAGCGTCAGGATGTAATGATCCATGTGTTTTGTTAAGTGGGAATAGAGGAGAATAGGAGCAGATTGTGTTGTGTTGGTTGTAGTAAACTCTCAAGGTCTTAGGAATCCATAGAAAGCTGTGTATATTGCTGCTTTGATGACAGAATTTGTATTGGTGTCAAAAGGTTTTAAATCAAGCAGGTTAGACAATGCTTTGAATATATGGTTATCTATGGATAGCCTCTGTGATGTACGTGTGGGTTCAGATTTCTGAATGCCTCTGAGTATAGTCTTAATCTGGTGAGAGGCCATGAAACTAGTGTTGTTTGGTTGTAAGATTAGCATATGGTGTTGAATGCCTGTGAGATAAAGTTTGATGGTGTTATATGACATTTTAAGTTTAAGGTGGCAAAAAGAAGCAAAACACAAAAAGGATGTCATAACAAATGGTTGCATGATGTTATGCTCCAAAAGGAATCTTCTGAATAGTGTAAAAGCCCTGTCGTATGTTTTGTGTGTATTTTTTGACAGTGCCAATTGGTACAGTGTCTTGCTATGATGCATGATGATGTCTAGTCCAGTACTAGTTGTTGAAATGTTGGAGTGGTGGTGGCTGTGAGCGCAGCTGACGGGAGTGCTTGATGAAATGCCTGAAATTTAAAACGATACAAACTGTCAGCAGCTGTGTTACATATACCTGGAACATGGAAACAATATAGAAAGAAATTATGACAAGCTGCCAACCAAGTGAGTTTCCTCAGAAATCTCATGATCGTAAGGGATTTGGAGTGACCTTTGTTGATGATGTGACAGGTTGCCTGGTTGATGGAGTAACAACGAACTGGCATATTTGCCCATAAATGACCCTATGCTACGGCAGCCACCATGATGAGATAGATTTCAAAGAGAGCTGAGGAAGTGGAAAAACCTTCCAAATCCTAAACTGCTGTAGGCCAGCTACCCCAAAGCCATTCGTTCCCAAAAATTGCTGCAAAACCTGTGGTAGATGCCACATCTGACCAAATGGTAGGTGATGAGTGAGTCAATTGAGGGAGGAACATACTTTTACCATTCCAAGTGGTTAAAAATTCCTTCCACATGCGTAAGTCTGCCGTAGCTTGGTTATCTACATCACCTGTGTGTGTCGTGTAGGAAGCATGGAAAAAGATACAAAAGTCGTTATATGAAGGAGCGGCCTTGAGGTATGATACGCATGGCAAAATTAAGTGACCCCAGCAGGGACTGTAGCTCTTTGCGGTTGCAAGTACCGAGCTGAAGGTAGCGGTTGATGTAGGTAAGAATGTTCTCTATCTTGTCGTGTGGTTGAGTCTAATTGAATACCCAGGAAAGTGGTAATCGTGTCTGGCCCCTCCATTTTCTTAGGGGAGGTTGGTACACCTAGTTGCTCGAATAGCTTGGTGGTAGCTTTGAGGCTACTAGGAGGGGAAGTATTCTACACCACCAGTAAGAAGTTGTCCAGGTAATGTAATATCATAGGGCATCTGGCTATGTTCAATAGTAACCAGAACAATGCTTCTGCAAATGTGTTGAAAATAGCTGGGCTACTTTTGGACGCAAAAGTTAAACGGGAGAAAAATAGTAGTTCCCGACCCACTTGATTTCATGAAGATGCCACAGTGTGGGGTGGATTGGTAGCAATTTAAAGACATTAGCAATATCGATCTTACTAAGCCAGGCTCCGACCCCTGCTTGTATGATCGCTGTAATGGTGTGATCTATGGTGGTGTATTGCAGGGAGAATTCCTCGGAGGGTATGAGGGAATTAAGACTGGGGTTGGCCGATGAGTGTGGTGCAGTCAAGTCAATGATGAGTCTCTGTTTAAGGGAAGATTTCCCTGTGACAATTCCAATGGGGTTAGTGTGCCATTCTTTGAATGGAGGAGCTTTGAAAGGCCCCAATACGAAACCCTCAGCAACGTCTTGGGCTATGAGAGTGTCAACAGCTGTGGGATTGTGTTGTGCGGATTGTAGATTAGGGCATTCCAGAGTCCCGGATGGTATGTGTAGAATACCTATGTGGAAGCCTTCTGTTAAACCAGAGATAAGAAAGTCCACCAATTGTTTAAACGGGTGATGTGACATAAATGCAGTAAATATTAATGGACGTTAGGTAAGGCTTAGAGTACATTTTATTTGGACACATGGTTTTTGCATGTGCCCTAAAACATTTTAAACAGATATGCAATAATCTGCAACTTCTATAATTACACCCAACATTGAAATTGTTACATATCTGGGACTTGCCCAGAAACTTGATTGGGCGTCCCAGTTTGTCTCTTGTCAATTTCTCTGGAACAGAGGCATGTTCGTCAGCCGTGTTGGGACAGAAATTTGTCGTATGGGCTGTAGAGGAGCAGTATGCACAAGCCGGTTTTCTTAGACCTGCAAAGTGTCTGCAAAATATGACAGTATCAAAAATTGATACTGTTCCATACTGGGAGAAGGCTCCAGACACTTTTGTAGAAAAAAACCTATGGTAGTCATAAAAGGCTGAACCACCATATTTGTTTCGCAGATCTACCAGCTTGTGCATATAAAGATCAAACTCCTCTCTTCTATTGGGATAGACCACGCAGATGACATCCCAGTAAATACCAAAGGCCAGTACAAACTCGGGGATAGTCAGTTTCCTGTTTAGGCGGGCATCCCTAGATCTGACAACAACAGACACATCATTATAAGCATAAGTCTTATTTTCCACAATATCCTGGGAGGCAATCAGCAGGGAAGCTAGGTTGACATCTTTACCTTCCAGGATATCTTTTTATGTGCTCAGGGATCATATGAGCAGGGCTAACTTCCTGGTCATACGGGGTGATGGCTGGAGGAACCAAAAGCAAGTCGGCTGGTGCTTGTGAAGTGGCAGCGGGTGGCCCTGCTAGAGTAAGGGCCGTGGTGACCGACTGGAGTTAACCCTGCTCATGAGTGAAGACAACATGGAATGTATGTCTCCTGGGTTGGACTGGCTAGGTCCTTCCCCGGGATCCATGTTGTTAGTTGAGGTACGTAGCAGTTTGAAAAGTTCTGCTTTCCTTGCTGTAGCGGGGTAGGGGATTTGCCGTCTCCTCAATTCCGTAGTTATACGAGGGATCGTCCAAGATCTGATCGATGCTGGAGTATTTACCTCTCCTCCTTGTGTAGGAGTGATAGCTCTAGCCAGAGTGCTAGGCAGGGAGAAATCCTCTACCCCTTCCTGAGACATACTATAAACAAAACAATTAATTAGTGTATGAAAAACCACCAAAATCGTACTGGCAGGCTAGCTAAGCCGGATGGCGAAACATTACACTTGTTTGGTGACAGGTGAGGCCCTACTAGTTGCCAAGTGGCTTGAGAGGCTCTATCTATGCGTTGGCACGAGGGGATTTGAGGCCACCCGTCGTAGTGGCAGGAATTTTAGGCCTCTCGGTGACTGTAAAACAGAAAAACAGGGAAAGGGAGTGACAGGTGAGGTCCTCGCTATGCAACATGCGAGGCGGCTAGCTAACGTGTGGCCCGATGGGTGTTTGCCTCTGAAATGTTGAGGTGGGGTGTTGGCCTCACAGGACCACTAACTGAAGGCAATTGCCAAGAAGGTGTAAATGCCTATTGGCATTTCTCCCTACTCTAACCTAGGGGGGAGAAATGAAATGTATGGCAGAATACCATATGAGCAGGTGTACATACCTGGTAGGAAACCGTGTGGTGAAATATCTATTTATTTAAACCTCGACAGCCTGAAAACGGGTAAAAAAAATAGTAGTATAGTGAGTGTAGACTGTGTAGCCCGTACCAGTGAGGTTTTTAAGGCTTGATGGCGTATTACTTGGTTAATGAAGAGTAGTGATATACCATGGGAATATAAAAGTGTTACCAAGGCAAAGTGATGCCGTGTCTTTAATGCACAGTTCTGTATAAAACAGTGGGGAATGTATGATGGGTATCAAGTAGAAAAAGAACATGGGTGAGGGAGGCCGTGGCCTATATTTAAACAGCGTTATGTTGATATGTAATAGAATAAAAAAAGGGGCAGGGATACACACAATGCTTTAAAGTGATGTAAAGTTATATATATATATATAATATTACTGTAATGAAAAAGACGTATGATTGGTTGGATCAGTACGTGATTCAACCCGAGAATTTATTACTTGGAAAAGGAAACTGTATCCTTATGTATGTGTCGTAGTTTATAACACAGAAATGAGGCCTGTAATGTAGGCTGAGTCCACTTGAATGAAATGGATAAGTATGGCAGACCCCTGAAAGCGTGGGAGTCAAAATGATCCATACAGATATGTGAGCTTGGTTTTGTATGGACATTAATACAATACTGATACCTTTAAACAGTAATGGTAATAATCTCTATTTAACCAAGCAGTTTGTTACCCGAATGGTATATACATGAAATGGTGAATGTAATCCACGAAAGGATTTATGCGTAATATATAGAAATAAAACCGAATCCCAATGTGAAGTAAAACAGAAGCTGGAACGAATAGTTTAAACGCATGAATTTTATGCGAACAGCAAGCGTGTTTAAGCGTATCATGAATAAGTGCCGAACGGCAAAACAACCAAAATGATAACTTGTTTCGCTGTAACATGGAATAGTTATATGCTAAATGACCACTCTAACTAATATACTGATTAGCCGAATAACCGGACGAAATGAAAACCGCGAACGGCTTGTTTAATTTGTGACATAACAGGGAAAACCGTAAAGCGAGGACCTGTGCTGTACCGTACGCCATGGGAACCGATCCTGGTGTGACAGGTAGGTCTAACTTACGGTTTAGGAGTCCCTGGGACGCGATCTACGACGATGACCGGGGTCAGAAGAAGCTGGTTGGACGGAAAAGGCATGACAACAGGATTCCTGGACACAGCTTGCCGCGGAAAAAACCTTGTGGATCCTGAAAACCAAGATGGCATTTGAGAGAACCCGGAAGTGGATCCTCATTCAACGCTGACCTCGAACGGTAAGGAGCAAGGTAAGGGGTGTGCCTTAAGTAGGCTAGGAGTGGATACCAAGCACCTCCCACAAATCCAGGCCAAATTGCCTTAATACATATATATAGTAACCAAAAAGATGATGGCTGCACTCCACGGTCTTCTTATGTTAAAAATACAAAATGCTTTATTAAATATACATTTAAAAAGATCAACGTTTCAGCCCCATTCTGGGCTTTCTTCAGGATCAGAAAAGGCAAATAAACATTTTTATTTGCCTTTTCTGATCCTGAAGAAAGCCCAGAATGGGGCTGAAACGTTGATCTTTTTAAATGTGTATATAAGACCGTGGAGTGCAGCTATCATCTTTTTGGTTACTATATTCACGTTGTAAGCTGGCTCATGCACCCGGCAATACTAAGGATTACGTGAGTGCAAGGAACCTTTCTGTTTTTTTTTAATATATATATATAATTATATTTAGGAAAGAGTAGGTGCACTCACAGGTCTTTTTTCCAAGATATATCTTTTATTTCAGGTTACATATGCATTGTCCCGATCAACGTTTTGACCCGGATAGAGACTTTTTCAAGATCAACAATCTAGTGCAGTAAGTTCAAATAAATAAGAAATGTGAAGTAATCACTTACCAATGATGTGTGACACTTGACGAAACGTGATGATGCAATCCAAGTTGTTCGTGTTGCTAGGCAACGTGTGAATAACGAAACTATCGTGATTTCTCAGTGCTTTGCATAAATAGTGAATTGCTACAAATAGATATAATAAGATAAGGAAATTGGGGAATATCTAAGAAGGAGGGTTTTGAGATACGAATGATATTTACTAAGGGGCACTATTACTGTTCATCAAGCAAATACATCAGCCCCAGACGTGAAAAACAAATAGTGAACATGTGAAATAAAATGAACTAATGTGATGAAAAAGTGTAAAAACAGAGTATGTACATTAAATGTGCTACAACGGGCTCCTAACTTAATACTGTGCTGCATGTATATAACCTCACAGTCTGTACTAAATAAGTAATATAAAGCATAAGCTTATAACTATGCAAACATCTATTATTTGTTTGAAACAGAATAACTACCAAGAAAAAATTGATTCAACATAGATCAGGAAGTTAGGTGACTGTCATTATAAAACATTAAAATATAGATAAATACTGTGCGCATTAAAACACCTCTGGGTGTGTAACGTACAATGGTACTCTAGCTCCATATTATAATATGACTCACTAAACTGGGGCAACAGGATAAGGCTAAACCTATATATAATCAAAGAAATATTAGAGAAATTAGAGAAACATTGGGATAAAGGGGGGGATATGGTCTATGGCAATAAAGCGAAGGGTCAGAGGTCTATGAGATGCTGCTAAGTAGTATTTAGCAATAGGCTTGTGCGTCTTATGGTCTGTAAACACGGTCATGTTGCCAGACCTATGGCTTCTGATATGATCACGTAAAGTTAGGTCGGTTTTTCCCACATATGACAGTCCATGTTGGAGTCATAATACACTGATGGACAAAGTGTTCCATGCACCTCACTTTTGGACCGAACCAGAGCCAGATTAAGAGCCCAGTGGGCCTGGTGCTGACAATTATGATGGGGACTAATTACAGAATCTTATCACCCAAAAACACTAAAACAGTCATACCTCTTACGCGTCAAGTATCGGATGGAGTTGGTGTTGGAGGGAAACTCAAAAGGATGCAGCTATAAGAAAACACATACTCTATGCTAATCTCTCTAATTTATGCTTTCATCTTTCAAGTAAATCCATACCCCCTAACAGCAGTGTCCAGTGAAGCAGGAAGTCAATGGGCGGGGTAAAAGGGTGGGCCACTGACGCGAATCACATGACCAGACCTGCCAAAAGGGGGGAACATGCCCAAAAAGTGGGCATGTCTGTCAAAAGAATTGGAAGGCCAGCCTGGCATCAGTGTCCCTATGTATCACAGTATCCGTGTCCCCATGTTGCCCAGTCCCCTAGTCTCCCAGTGTCTGTGTCCCCATGTCTTAGTGTGTCCCGTGTCATTAGGATATTAGGGGACACTGAGAGACCTGGGGACACAGACACTTGGGACACTGGGAAACATGGGGGCACTAAGACACTTGGGGACACTTGTGGATACAGACATGGGGACACTCTTAGACATGGGGACACCAAGACATTTGGGGACACTGGGAGAAATGGGGTCACAGAAACATGGGGACTCAGACACTGGGAGACATGAGGACACAGACATTTGGGGATACTAGGAGAAATGGCGTCACAATCTAGGGACACAGAGACATGGGGACACAGACACTGGGAGACACGGGGGCACTTGTGGACATAGACATGGGGACACTGGGCGACATTGAGACACTTAGAGACATGGGGACAGACATTTGGGGACACTGGTAGACATGGGGACACTAGGGACACAGACATGGGGACAGACATTTGGGGACACTGGTAGACATGGGGACACTGAGACACTAGGGAGAGTGGCTGAGAGACATATGGGCACAGACATTTGGGGACACTGGGAGACATGGGGACACTGAGACACTAAGGACACTGGCTGGGAGACATGGAGACACTGTGTCCCTAGTGTCTCCGTGTCCCAATGTGTCTCCGTGTCCCAATGTGTCTCACCATCCCCATGTCTCTCAGTATCCCCATGTCTCCCTGCTGTCAACCCTCACTTCCCTGAGCTGTAGTCTGTCTCTGCAGGCTGGGAGCTGCTGTCTGGACTCTGTGCTGTGTAGCTGCTCCCCCGCAGGTCAGTGAGTAGAGAGAGGCAGGGAGATGCTGTAACGTCTTATCCCTGCCCCTCTCCATACACAGTGAGCCCTACTGACCAGTGCTGGTATTGCAGAGTAATCTCTGTTTATAATGAAAAACAGAAAATTGGTTAGCGCTAATAATACAATAGATAGGCAGCGGCCTGACAGAGGGTAACCCTCTAACCCTCTATAGTAAAGGTATACAAAAAAAGAGAAGAAAGGCTGCACCAAAGGAAATGATAAAAAAAAGGTTATAAAAAATATATAAAATTAGTCCCAATATATATAAGGTTGAACTGTAGTAGAAAGTAGTCTTTAAGCAATATTTCAGCTGGTGGAGTATCTTCTCTGTTTATAGAAGTGCAGATCGTCTCGTGATATGAAAGACACAAGAAAGGAGGACCAATCATGCGTAGTGTATATGATGAATATAGCTCACATTTAGATGAGCTCTGGCCAGCTCAGGTGTAATGGGCATATAAAGGAACAATCCCCGCTTGTAGGATATACAGATGCTTGTCCTCCAGAAGGGAATGGTGTTCAGCTCTCAAGAGAAGAAGAACATAAAAACAACCAATAGTGCTCTCTGATGACACAATATAAAAGTGGATAAAATAAAATAAAATATACTCACAAGTAGAGTGCAAGCCTAACTGCACTCTGATAATAGCGTTGGTGGTATAATCCCCACCTCAGGATTAGTTGAATAAAATGCCAGGAAAAAATAATAATAATAAAAATGTGCATAAAAAGATAATGGCACAGAAATCTAGCCAAAAAATATTTTATTATAAAATACACCATATTATAAAACCATTCACGCGTTTCGCCACTAGGGCTTTATCAAAATGGATTAACATTAGAACCTGGCTGGTAGGAGTATATATAGGTACATAAATTATTTTAAAATGGCGCCAAAAAACGTCAGCCAATCCGAGTAATGTATTACCCATAATAACAGTAACATTTACAATTGGAGGCAAATTTGAACAGAAAAGTTTTAGCAATATACATATTGACAGACATAATCATTTGCAATTGAAATCAGTTAAAAATGAAATTTACAAACATGGCTTATTTCATTTATGCTTTTATTTATATATATATATATATATATTTTTTTTGTATTGGTTTATAAATCATTTCCATGATTAGATGCTTTTAATTTGCATTTTTCTCTAATATTATGGATATATATGTTGCCCACAACAATGGCGGACGCACGGGTATAACTACAATACCCATGCGGCAATGCGCCGCTATTATTCCCTCGAGTATGCCGATCACATGACCCGCGCAACATGCCCTCTTACATGCCGCGGGTCACGGGACGCACGCTATACCCACCCCTTACTTCGTGCATGCTGTATCACTTAATGAAGTGTATACTGTGCCTTGTTTCTCTTGAGTCCACTTTTCTGTTACTTTGGCTTGGGCTGTTTCAAGTATTTGAGGACAATACCCTCTGGCTAGGAATCTATTTGTCATCACCTGCAGTTCTTTTTCTTGGTTTCTGGGGTTACTGTTGTATTGAAGTACACGCCTATATTGTGATATGGGTAGAGAATCCTTAATTTTTTGAGGATGATAGCTGGTAGCTATGTCCCAGTACGTTTTTTTGCTGTGTAGTGTTTGTCCTAACCTTTCTCAATTCTTATAGATAGTGATATCCAAAAATTGGATCTCTGTACTGCAGAAAGTGATAATGAGTTGATCTTAATAATCTGATCTTCTAGTTCCTCAGGAGAGCCTCGCCAAAGTAAGAATACATCATCCAAATTGATTATACATAATAATTTTCTCTGCTAGTTGACTAAGGATGTACTTGTCTTCAAACTGGAACATATATGCATTGGCGTATGAGGGTGCCATAGCTGCCCCCATCGCTGTTCCGGAGAGTTGTAAATAAAAGGATTCTTCAAATTTTAAAGTAATTGCACGTAAGTGCAATATGTAGGAAATCAAGCAGCTATTCAACAGGAGGAATAGGAAGAGTATTTATCAGATGAACTTAAGATATCTCTGAGTGCCTGTATGCCTTCTGTGTGGGGTATAATTGTGTACAGACTTTGTACGTCTAGAGTGGCTAAAAGCACGTACTCCTCCTTCAGAGATATCTTATTGATTTTATTCAAGATATCATTAGTATCATAGATGCAAGTTGGAAGGTCCATAACTGATTCCTTAATAAAAAAATCCATGTATTTTGCAATGGGTTCTAGTAAACTATTTCTGGCAGACACAATGCGTCTGCCCGGAGGATTGCTAGCATCCTTGTGAATTTGAAGAATCGTGTACAACACAGGATGTTTTGGATGTTTGAGTGTCCATATTTACGCCAAGAGAGATATGATTACTTATTCTTCTCTAAAATTTGATGACTGGATCAAAGTTTAGTCTTTGATAAGTAGTAAGGTCAGAGAGTTGTCGCATGATCTCATTTCTATACTGGTCATAGGACAAGATAACGATAGCGCCCCCTTTGTGAATATTTTAGAATCTTGTTGAAGATCTTTCAATGCAGTTTTCTCTTAAGTCCTTAAATTTTGTCTGTGATCTGGTGGGTTGTTAAAGCGGCACTGTCATGACGAACTTACCTTTCCCCAATTGATTCCTCTTATCTCCCTCTCTCAGGATCTGTTCTTAATTTCTTCCTATCTGCTCTAGTTTTCTTTAAAAACGAAGACAAAGTAAGGATTTCTCTTCTGGAGGTTTCCTACGCTATGACCAGCGGAGGAGCAAAGTGTGCTTTGTTTCCTGTGGTCAGAGCAATTTTCCCACAATCCTTAGCTTTCCTCTCTGTTCCCATGATGCTTCGAGCCAGTATTGCCAAACGTCCTGTCACTTAGACAGAACGCCGGCAAAACTACTGAATTACGTCCTAACAGAATGAGAATGGTTTCTCCATTCATGTTAGAACGCAATTTGGGATTTTGTTCGTATTGGAATTTCATTCTACTGAATGAAACTCCGATCCTATTCGTGCTGTGGCTGCATCTTGCAGCCGCTTAGTAGATAACTCCCTAATTCCCACGGTATCAGGGAGAGATCTACCAAAATGCTGAAAAACCTAAATTGGTCTTTCAACCACATTTACTAATACGAAGTAAATATTACTTAGTATTAGTCAATTCTGCCCCTACTCGCTATACCACGAGTAGGGGCATGTCTAGTAAACAGTGAGCAGCCCTGTGCGGTGGGTGGGGGCCCTAAATAACAAAAGGGGGGGACTTACTGTCCTCCCCCCCAGCCCCCACCCCTGAGCCATAAATAAGAATGTGGGGGCCATAAATAAGAATGTGGGGGGGACCTACTGTCGTTCCCCCCCCATGCCCTCACCCCTGCGCAGCAGGTGGGGGCCCTAAATGAAAATCCCCCCCTTCCAATGTGACTAGGGGTCCCCAAGACCCTACTCACCCACCCAAATAAAAAGCTATCCCCTAAAAATAGTGAGGGGGGAATAAAATAACTAACCTGTAAAGAAAAATAAAACTTAACATTTGATGTCTTCTTTCTTCTAAAATCTTAATTTTTCAGCCCCAAAAAAGGCCAAATAAAAACCATCATACCTGTCGAACTTAAAATAAAATATCCGAATGCAAAAAAACCCAACGAAAAAGAAAAAAACATGATGCTAAAAAATTAAATCCATCTTCACTCGCCGAGGGCACGGCGCAGACTGAGCTCCGCAGGGCTGAGAAACCCATATAAAGCTTTGCCCCACCCTGATTGGTTGACTTAAGTGCTCTGTGTCATTTTACACAGTGTGGGAAAGTTCTTTGGAATTTTCCCACGCTCTGTAACTTGACTCATAACACTCTGATTGGTGTGCTTGAAATCTACCCAATCAGAGTGCTCTGTGTCATTTTACACAGCATGGGAAAGTGTCAGGATTACAAAATGATCCAGCATGGAAGGTCCATAACTGATTCCTTAATAAAAAAAAAATCCATTGTGTAACACAGAGGACTGATAGGTAACGTATACCAGACCTTAGAATGGCCGGACTAACGTACCAAAGAAAAGTCAGGAATAGTGATGTACCGAACGGTTCGCCGGCGAACGGTTCCTGGCGAACATAGCATGTTCGCGTTCGCCACGGCGGGCGAACATATGCGCGGTTCGACCCGCCCCCTATTCGCCATCATTGAGTAAACTTTGACCCTGTACCTCACAGTCAGCAGACACATTCCAGCCAATTAGCAGCACAGCCTCCCTAGCAGACCCTCCCACCTACTGGACAGCATCCATTTTAGATTCATTCTCAAGCTGCATGCTTAGTAAGAGGAGGGAAAGTGTAGCTGCTGTTCATAAGATAGGGAAAAGCATAGCTAGGTTAGGGATAAGGGTATGCTTTTTTTTGATTTTTTTTTTCTATGTAATGTAAATGCACTTAGTTGTCTGCCACTGCTGCCAGCTTCTGTGTCAGGCTCACAGTGCCCATTTCCCCAGTCAGTGCCACCAATTACATCTGGTGTCACAATAGCTTGGATTTAAAAACAAAAAACTTTTTTCACTGTTATAGATTGAATAGCAGTCAGTTGTCTGCCACTGCTGCCAGCTTCTGTGTCAGGCTCACAGTGTATACTGTGCCCATTTCCCCAGTCAGTGCCACCAATTACATCTGGTGTCACAATAGCTTGGATTTAAAAACAAAAAACTTTTTTCACTGTTATAGATTGAATAGCAGTCAGTGTCCTTAAAGCGGGTGTGTTACGCTAACAGTGGATACGGTGACCAGCGCCACCACTACACTGGTGTCACAATAGCTTGGATTTAAAAACAAAAAACTTTTTTCACTGTTATAGATTGAATAGCAGTCAGTGTCCTTAAAGCGGGTGTGTTACGCTAACAGTGGATACGCTGACCAGTGCCACTAATTAGATCTGGTGTCACAATAGTTTGGATTTAAAAAAAAAATATTCTTTTTTCACTGTTATAGATTGAATAGCAGTCAGTGTCCTTAAAGCGGGTGTGTTACGCTAACAGTGGATACGCTGACAAGTGCCACTAATTAGATCCTGTGTCACAATAGCTTGGATTTAAAAACAAAAAACTTTTTTCACTGTTATAGATTGAATAGCAGCCAGTGTCCTTAAAGCGGGTGTGTTACGCTAACAGTGGATACGGTGCCCAGTGCCACCACTCACTGGAGTCACAATAGCTTGCATTTAAAAACAAAAAACTTTTTTCACTGTTATAGGATTGAATAGCAGTCAGTGTCCTTAAAGTGGGTGTGTTAAGCTCACAGTGGATACGGTGCCCAGTGCCACCACTCACTCATATCTGGTGTCACAATAGCTTGCATTTAAAAACAAAAAACTTTTTTCACTGTTATAGATTGAATAGCAGTCAGTGTCCTTAAAGCTGGTGTGTTAAGCTCACAGTGGATACGGTGCCCAGTGCCACCACTCACTCATATCTGGTGTCACAATAGCTTGCATTTAAAAACAAAAAACTTTTTTCACTGTTATAGATTGAATAGCAGTCAGTGTCCTTAAAGCGGGTGTGTTACGCTAACAGTGGATACGCTGACCAGTGCCACTAATTAGATCTGGTGTCACAATAGCTTGATTTAAAAAAAAAAAAATCTTTTTTCACTGTTATAGATTGAATAGCAGTCAGTGTCCTTAAAGCGGGTGTGTTACGCTAACAGTGGATACGCTGACCAGTGCCACCAATTAGATCTGGTGACACAAAGCTTGGATTTAAAAAAACATAACACTTTTTTCACTGTTATAGATTGAATAGCAGTCAGTGTCCTTAAAGCGGGTGTGTTACGCTAACAGTGGATACGGTGACCAGTGCCACCACTTAGATCTGGTGACACAAAGCTTGTATTTTAAAACAAAAAACACTTTTTTCACTGTTATAGATTGAATAGCAGTCAGTGTCCTTAAAGCGGGTGTGTTACGCTAACAGTGGATACGGTGACCATTGCCACCACTTAGATCTGGTGACACAAAGCTTGGATTTAAAAAAAAAAACAACACTTTTTTCACTGTTATAGATTGAATAGCAGTCAGTGTCCTTAAAGCCAGGGCCAGATTAAGAGCCCAGTGGGCCTGGTGCTGACAATTATGACGGGCCTCATTAAAGAATCATATCGACCAAAACCATTAAAACACTCCCAAGCGTCATGTATCTGATGGAGATGGTCCTGGAGAGAAAGAAAACAGCAGCTATAAGAAAACACATACCCTAGGCTAATCTCTCACTAATTTATGTTTTCATCTTTCAAGTAAATCCATAACCCCTAACAGCAGTGTCCAGTCAGGCAGGAAGTCAATGGGCATGGTAAAAGGGTGTGCCACTGACACAAATCACGTAACCTGCAAAAAGGGGCGAACATGCCCAAAAAGAGGACATGTCTGCCCAAAGAATTAGGCCAGTCTGGCATGAATGCATGTCAGGCTGCCTGCCAATCATGCAGCTGGCCAACTAAGCGCATACTATGCAGACAGCACCCTGAGCTTGGCATAAATGCATCTAATGATGAATTTACACATTCTCCACCAACTAAGAAATATACCACTCATTCATACAAAAGAAATTTTTCACCAAAACCTCAGAGATCTAGATATATCAATGACAGAATTGAACACCCGAAATCACCCAATATCCCTTATCACTCCAATAGATATCAACTACTGTCCATTAATTCCGAATTTGAAAATGAGGATCATTTTTTAGAAATTCGCACTCACCCAAGCACCTTAAATCAAACACCTCACCCGTCACGATCACAAAAAAGAACCCTAAGTTTAGAGGAAGAAGAAGTGGCAGACGGGAACAAGAGAGAAAAAATAGAAAGATAATAAGTCCACCCAAAAACTTGAACAGTGGGATTTTTAATCTTTCACAAAAAACTCTCACTATAGCCCAACTGTCGGTTCTGAATAAAGGTCTCAAATTTGCTCCAACTAATTCTTTTAATTCCTTTGAAGCTTTTATTGATATTAACAAGTTTGTCCGCAAAGCAACCCTGAAACGTTATTTTAATGAGAAAATTGAAGAAAATTCTTTTCTTAACAATCCCACTGACAATAGTGCAATTTTATCCTCTACCTCTTCTCCAAAAAAACAAATTATCAATACGCATTTTAAAGAAAAATCTAAATTTTATCCAGCTTTTATGAAAACTGCCCCTTTAACTGTCTTTGAAAAATTAGTTACACATGACCTAAACAAATTACAGACCAATAAATATGATAAACAAAATTTAACAAACAAAGAAAAACAAGCACTTAAAGAACTACAAGATGACAACGACATTGTAATAAAACCTGCCGATAAAGGTGGTGGTTTGGTCATCTTATCGAGTGCCATGTACATTGAAGAAGCGCTCAGACAACTAAATGACCCAGAAGTCTACGAAAAACTCCCATTAGATCCAACAAAAACTATTCAGACCCTTTTTTTAACGTTTTTAAATAAAGGAATATCTCAAGCTATTTTAACTAAGCAAGAATATAACTTTTTAAATAAAAAATTTCCTAAAATTCCAGTAATATACTTCCTGCCAAAGATACATAAAAATGCTACTAACCCTCCAGGTAGACCGATAGTGTCAGGGATAGATTCGCTCCTATGCAACCTATCCCAGTACATAGACAATCTTCTGCAGCCTGCTGTCAAAAAGATGAAGTCTTATCTTCAGGATTCTATGTCCCTTTTAAACTTTTTAAATGATTTTAAATGGGACCCTAATTTTATTCTGGTCACCTGTGACGTCCAATCACTCTACACGATCATACCTCATGATATTGGATGCGAAGCCATTAGAAATATTTTAAAAAAGGAAGATAGAATTCCGGAAGTACAAATTGATTTTATTCTAGAGGGTATCAATATCATTTTAAAAAACAATTATTTTTGGTTTTTAGACTCTTTTTACCTCCAAAAAAGAGGAACCGCTATGGGTACCAGGTTTGCCCCCAGTTATGCCAACTTATTTATGGCAGACTGGGAATTAACAGCTATTTATAATGGCAATCACTTAAGGGCAAACCTGGTCTCATATTTTAGATACATTGATGACCTCTTTTTTATCTGGAATGGATCGGAAGATAGTCTTATCTCTTTTTTTAATGTTCTTAATACCAATAATAGGGGCATAATTTTAACTCATGATTTTAGCAAAGAACAAATAAATTTCCTAGATCTCAATATATTTATAAAAAATGGGAAAATTAATACAAAAACCTTCTTTAAAGAAGTCTGTGTCAACACAGTCATCGACAAAAATAGTTGCCACTATAAACCGTGGCTTGACAGTGCCCCGAAAAGCCAATTCCTTAGACTACGCAGAAATTGTACAGAACTAGGAAATTTTGAAGAACAAGCTAATGCCCTTAAAAACAAATTTATGGAGAGAAACTATCCAGAAAAAGATTTACTTGAAAATATAAATGAGATAAAAAACAAAAATAGAGATGAGCTCTTAAAGTACAAACCAAAAATCAAAAATGACTCTATATCTCTCCCCATCATTTTTAACTATACCAATAAAAGTAAAGAAATAAGGAAGACCATTCAAAAACATTGGCATATCCTAGAACATGATGAAAAACTCTCCAAAATTATTCCAAAAAAACCGAGTATAATTTTTAGAGGGGCCCCCAATGTGAAATCCATTCTAACTACCAATTTTACTAAAAAACCTAAACCAAGTGTGTCTTTCTTCCCCCAATCTTTAGGTTTTTATAAATGTAAGAATTGTATTGCATACAAAACAGCCGATCCTACAATGCCACCTAAAATAATACAATTTATGTCAAATAAAACCAAAACCTCCTTTAAAATAAAGGAATTCTTCTCTGATGTCTTAGCGCCACACCTAACAGAGCTCTTCAACCATTGCTTTAACACAGGCACAATAGTACCAGAAATGCTACAAGCGTACATTTCCACACTTCCTAAACCAGGCAAACCAGCAACAATCTGTCAGAACTTCAGACCCATATCATTACTCAATTGTGACACGAAAATATATGCTAAGATATTGGCCGACCGTCTCAAACACATCTTGACACGAATTGTACATAACGATCAGTCAGGCTTTGTTAAAAACAGACAAGGTTCCGACAACACAAGGAAAATTCTAGACATCCTCGCACATATGGAAACGAAGAATATGGGAGGCCTTCTCCTGGCACTAGATGCCGAGAAGGCCTTCGATAGACTCAATTGGGACTACATGAATCAGGTCCTCGCCAAGTTTGGATTCCCTACCACATTTATCACAGGTATTAAAGCACTTTACTGTGCGCCATCAGCCAAAGTCACGCACGCAGGCTTCATCTCCAACTCTTTTTCAATAACCAATGGCACACGCCAAGGTTGCCCGCTCTCCCCCCTGTTATTTGTACTATCCCTAGAACCCTTAGCTTATAAAATTCGGACCCACGAAAACATTAAAGGCATTACCATCCATAACACTGAATACAAACTATCGATGTTCGCAGACGACATCCTCATTTCTATGACACACCCAAACCTTACCTTGCCACACATCATTCAATCCCTGGAAGAATACAGTAAAGTCTCGTATTACAAGCTCAACCAAACTAAAACTCAAGCACTACCCATACGCCTTCCAGCGAAAGAAGTTACAGTACTGAAAGGCAAATACCTATTCGATTGGCGTCAAACGCACCTCACGTACCTAGGAGTTAAGATAGCGGGCACATATAGGGGGATCAGCACATACAACTTCTCAACCCTCCCACAAATGTGTAAACAAATATTGCATAAATGGAAAGATGTCATGATCTCTTGGCTAGGCAAAATTAATGCAGTTAAAATGATGGTACTACCAAAACTACTGTATATATTTAGAATGTTACCAATACCTGTTTCACCTACGATACACAAACAAATCCAAACCCTAATCACCGCATATATATGGGACAAAAAGAAGCCCAGACTACCTTTAAATCTGTTACAATTCCCCACTATGGAAGGCGGCTTGGGATTCCCCAACATAGCGTCTTACCAAAAAGCAGCCCTCTTAGAAAATGCCGTGAAACTACATGCCCCGAAAAACACACTACAATGGGTAGACTTGGAAAATGAGTATGATCCCAAAACCTCAGCACTGGACTACATGTGGACACCTAAACACTTTCGATACAAACACCACCAATTGTTACCACCCACTAGACACTCAATACAAGCCTGGGACCACCTCCATCGCTCGCAGGTTAATACTACAAAATTTTCTCCCTGGGCACCTATTACGGCACTTGCCTCACTATCTCCATGGCTGTCCTTAAACAAATGGAAAGAACTAGGGATCGCCCGCATCATTGATATTTGCAATCAGGGCAAGATACAACCGTTCCCAGACCTACAAAAAACATACCACCTACCTCCCTCATTTATATTTCCTTACATTCAACTGAAAAGTTTGGTCACTAACAGGGTAACCCTCACTCCAACGACTTCCTGCGTTTCTGATCAACATCTCTTACTACTATATAATAGATGCTATAACTCCCCAGTTAAAAACAAAACTCTATCGATGTGCTACACTACATTGAGGCACCAAACACAACAACCTGAATACAAATACCGCACACAATGGGCAAAAGAATGTGTACAATCCCCAACTGACAAACAATGGCTAACATCACTTCAAGCTCTGAAGGGCCTCACGACCTGTTATTCACATGTCGAAGCTCATAGAAAACTCATCTACAGGTGGTACTACACACCCGATAGACTCCACAAAATATACCCTCAGACGACCCCTGTTTGTTGGAGATGCAGCACCCATAAGGGTACGATGACCCACATATGGTGGGAATGCCCAGATATAAAGCCACTATGGGCAGAAACGCAGAAAATATGGGAGCAATTGAATATCAAACTCCCCCCTCTCAGCCCCCAATTGAGCCTATTTCTACTACTCCCCAATACATTACCCAAAGCTGACCAGCATCTAGTGGTGATATCACTGTTAGCCACAAGGAATGTGATAGCATGTCATTGGATGCCCGCCTATCTCACTACTCTGGCATAAGATAACACAATTTCTAAAATACGAAAAGTTATCAGCCACAACTCCCAAACAAATCTCCACAGCACACCTAAATTGGCAAAGATGGAAAGACCTACACCTGGGGTCTGAGACCAGCAATGCCATATCGTGTAATTAAATAAATAAAAGAGGATTGAGAGATGAAGCTACAGAGTAATAGACTTTCAAGGATAACATGCACTATCATAGGTCAATCGATAGCGTTTATATGGAAATGTTCCTAGGATGTTAATAGTTTCTTGTAACTTAAACGAAAGACGCACACCAGGAACTAGGGTCCTCATAGTGTCTAGTGTCTTACCTACCTTGGTAAAACGTTGATAAATATATTACTGTATCGTGAGGCATATAACTGCCGATAATTAATCATTAAAATGTGTAATAAGGGCATACACGGACTATTGATAATGCACTAAGGAACATTGTTACTAAGAAATACCACACCATGAGATAATCTCTACACAACATTCAGACACGGTATCTCATTAGAAGGCAGCACATCCACCTACCAACAGGATGCTAGCTTCTCATTAAGAGTAAACGCACACAAATACCCACTATATGTTGCTACTTAACAGCAACCAGATAAAAATATTGGTACTTAGAATCGTATGATATGTATTGTCCAACAACGACTGTAATTTAACAGCATGTAGTAACGTTCTGCTAACAACCTGTACGTAATTTTCTCACTGCAATTGATGACTTCCTCGAAGGATCAAAACCACAGCGTATAATATGTATATCCTATAAATATGAATGTATATATCTCTATGTAAATATGTGTCTCTGTAAACTTGTAAATCTGTAGATACTGCTATTTGTAGGCTTCCCCCCCCCTTTTTTCCTTTCTGTACCCCATATATATAAAACCTCAATAAAATTCAAGTTGAAAAAAAAAATAAAGGAATTCATTACATGTAACACTAAAAATGTAATTTACTTACTGGAATGCCCATGTGGCTTCCAATACGTCGGAATGACCACCAGATGTTTAAAAATAAGATTAGGTGAGCACTGTAGGAATATTAAGAATGGTTTCTTAAATCACTCTCTATCTAAACATTTCTTAATTCACAATAAAGACCCCAAAATGTTAAAATATATGGGAATTAAGAAATGTTCTCTACCCTGGAGAGGAGGAGATATAAAAAATATTTTAGGTAAAACAGAGATGGAATGGGTCTATAAGCTACAGACCCTAATACCCAACGGACTTAATGCAGATTTTGATCTGCATAATTTTTTATAGAAAATTTTTTTTTTTTTTTTATAAAAAGTCTTTTAATCATATTTATACCTATCTTGTGTTACCATCATGTCTCACCTTTATTTATGTCATACCCTGATTTTTAAAGCATATATTTTTAATTACTCTGATGCTATATTTATTTATTATTCATTTTTTATTATATATCCTTATTTTTAGCAAAAAGTGCTTTTAAATTCTGTTTATATTATTATTATGATTTTATATCATGGTCTACATCTATTGCATCTATTGTATGTTCTGTGCCTTTTATAAAAACACAAAGTCTGTGGAGGTTATATTTAAATATGTTATTTATTACATATTGGGGTCTTATATCATAATAATTATTTCACTCCTGGTGTTTGTAAGCATGTATGGGTGCCCAGTGACCGGCTGGACTTCATTTCCCAACATACTTTGCATTACCAGCCGGCCACCGAGCACTCCGTTCACACCAGGAAGTGTTTCGCCGAAAAAACGATCTGCGCATGTGCGCAGCGTTCCGATCACGTGATCGGAACCAACAACTAATTACTCCGTCCCAAAGCTTCGTTTTTATCATATGTATATATTTTAAGCCTAATCAGGCTTATAGCAATGCATTTATCATGTTTAAAAGTTGTTTTGATATGTATTTTAAATTTTGATTGTAATTTCCTCTGTGATTGGTGCATCAAATTTTGGCGCCATTTTCAAACCCTTGTGAGCCTATATATACAACCTTTTGCCAGGTGTACTGTTCTTTTACCATTTTGAAAAAACCTTAAAGGTGAAACGCGTAAATGGTTTTAATAAGTGTATTTTAATCAATAAAAGTTATTTTTGGTTACCTTTTAAAACTAGGACCAATTGCATACTTATTTTTATTGTATTTTATACACTTTCTTTTTACCCCTGGCATTTTATATATATATATTATTTTTTTATATATATTTTTTGTATTTAACACTATAGTTTTACCCACCTTTTTTTATTTTTTTTTATTATTTTTATTATTCAATTTTTTACTTGGAAGCATATTCCGTCCAAAGAAATCCTTAGGTGGGGATAATTCCACCAGCGCTGTGGCAATAGAGCAGTATCCATCTGCTCCATTCTTGTAAGTATTATTCATTTATAGATATCACTTTGTTGTTCATACTGAGAGCACTATTTTGCTGTCTCATATATACTCCGTGGACACCTACCACCCGATACTGGAAAGGCGGACCTATCTTCCAAGCATCAAGAAAACAACGTATATGTGAAGTAGATCCTAGCCGACACCACAGGAATCCCAAGCCGGACAGACGGACCATCTAAGTATATCCGTTAGTGGGGATCAAACCACTAAGTGCCTCTTCTCCCAGAGCTGGCAATAAGCTCCACCAAATGTGAGTGAAATATATTTCCTTTGATTATATACCACATCAGGACCAACAATATTTCACCATAGGCAGCTTTCTTTCTTGTTTTTTATCTTCACATATATGGACTACCTACCACACGGACGGAGCCATACTTGAGGATTAATATCGTGGTACTACATATCAGTGAGACTGTTTTTATTCTATATTTTTGAGAAAATCCGGATGAACTTTATTTGATTTTATCACCGCTGTTTATTTTACATATACACGATCTTATATATTTCAACATATCTGTTTTACCTAAGCGCAGCCCTTGACCACCTCTTTTTTCGCATTTCCTACATAAGGGTTCCGTGAGGGATCTCCCTTTTTGGGTTGCTGCTCAATTGAACTAGCGCAGACTCTTCCTCTGTTTTGTTTCATCTAATGATGCGCTCACTCAACGCTTTCTACGGACTGTCCCCTAGCACTCGCTGGTCCATCTCCTTACCTTCTTACTAGCAGGCAGAAGCTCCTGGTATATGGTCTGGGACAGAGAAAAGCTGTATGTAGTGAGTGTAGAAGAAAGGGAACATGCCACAGTGTTAGAGAGACCAAAGTCATCATTACCTTAAAGGATCACTATAGGGTCAGGAACACAAACATGAATTCATGACCCTACAGTGTTAACACCACCATCTAGCCCCCCTGGGCCCCTCATGCCTCCATAAATATAGCAAAATCTTACTGTATTCAAGCCTGAAGCTGTAACTCTGCATGCTATTAGACTCATAAAAACAAGCAGTCTGCTGAGATCATTAGAAGTGATGGCCTGATCCAATCACAGTGCTTCCCCATAGGATTGGCTGAGACTGACCAGAGTCAGAGCCAGCATGATTCAAACACAGCCCTGGCCAATCAGCATCTCCTTATAGAGATGAATTGAATTAATTAATCTCTATGAGGAAAGTTCAGTGCCTGCATGCAGAGAGAGGAGACACTGAATGTTTGGATGCATTTTAGGCAGCCATGACCCAGGAAGAAATTCAATAAGCTGTAGTTGTTCTGGTGACTATAGTGTCCCTTTAACTATATTCATTGTCAGCCAGTCCACACAAGTTTTGTTCCCATACATCCCTCTTAAGTTTCCATACTTAAGTAAGAGTATGTGAAAACTAGTTAGGGTTGCCACCTTTCTTGGAAAAACAATTTGCATAATTAAATATGCATGGGTGACATCACATGATGTAAATCACAAGGAGTGACATAAGAGAAAATGCTGTAAAATCACCAAAAAACTACTTAGTTTGATTCTGCTGTATAGATGGATTTCCCCCAGTGCCCCCATGTCTCCCAGTGCCCTCATGACTCAGTGCCCCCATGTGTCGATTACTCCAGGTCTCAGTGCCCCATGTCTCCCAGTGCCCCCTAGTGACTCAGTGCCCCATGTCTCCCAGTGTCCCCTAGTGTCGTGTCCCCAGGTCTCCCAGGTCTCCTATGTATCACAGTATCTCAATGCCCCATGTCTCCCCATGTATCCCAGGGTCCCCATGTCACTAGGACACTAGGAAGACGGGAGACCTGGGGACACAGGGAGACCTAGGGACACGGAGACACCAGTGACACTGGGAGACTAGGGGACTCATGGGGACAATGGGAAAATAGGGGACCCTTGAAGACATGGGGACACAGACACCAGGGACACACACACTAGAGACACTGGTTGAGGGACATGGGGACATTGAGACATGGGGACACTGAGACACCAGGGCCACAAACACTAGGGACACTAGCTTGGAGACATGGGGACATTGTGACACTTGAGGCACTGAGAGACATGGAGACACTAGGAGACATGGGGACAGTGAGACACTGGCAGACTGGGGGCACTGGGAGACTAGGGGGCACTGAGACGTCCCCATGTGTCTGTGTCATAATGTCTCCCAATGTCCCTTAGTGTCTCAGTGTATGTCTCCTTGCAGCCTTTTCCCCCCATCCCTTACGTCCCTGAGCTGTAGGCTGTCTCTACATGGTGGGAGTTGCTGTCTGGACTCTCTGTAGCTGTACCCTTGCAGATCAGTGAGTATAGATAGGCAGGGAGGGATATGCTGGAACTTCCTATCCCTGCCTGTTTCCACATACAGCGACCCCTACTGGCCAGTGCTGGTATTGCATAGTAATCTCTTGTTTATACTGCGAAAAATACCAGCATTTGTATTGCCAGTATCACTGCAATATTGGCACCAGCCAGGCAGCCTCAAATACTGGCTGTGCCAATAAAATAAAAGCCAGGTG
>OW240913.1:19937951-19972829 GCA_933207985.1 Pelobates cultripes | reverse complement strand
ATGATGTATTCTTACTTTGGCAAGGTTCTCCTGTGGATGATGTATTCTTACTTTGGCAAGGTTCTCCTGAGGAACTAGAAGATCAGATTATTTAGATCAACTCATTATCACTTCCAATCAAGTTGATACTTACATTCAGTAGTACAGAGATAAAAATTTTGGATATCACTATCTTTAAGGATTTATAAAGGTTAGAATACACACTAAACTGCAAAAAAAATGGACACTATTAACAACTTCCAGCTATCACTCTCAAAAACTTAAGGTTTCTATACCCATATCACAATATATACATGTACTTCGATACAACAGTGACCCAAGAAACCAAGAGAAAAAATGCAGGAGATGACATAGATTCCTAGAAAGAGATAATTGTCCTCAGATACTTGAAACAGCCCAAGCCAAAGTCACAGAAAAGGGGACTCAAGAGAAACAAGGCACAGTATGCACTTCATTAAGTGATACAGCCCAGATGCATCTACCTCTGACGTTCCATACGGGATCTATCGATAAATATTGGGGTATACTATACCCTGTTCCAAATTATTATGTACATTCTATTTAAGTGTCACAAAGATTCAATATTTTGTTTTTCAGTTTAACTCATGGATGGCATTGTGTCTCAGAGACTAACTTTTGATCACTGAAAACAACCTCGGACGCATGTGATAATTAGATTACCAGGTGAGCCCAATTTAAGGAAAAACTACTAAAGGAGGGTGTTCCACGTTATTAAGCAGAGCACTATTTTCATGCAATATGGGGAAGAAAAAGGATCTCTCTGCTGCCGAAAAGAGTGAAATAGTTCAATGCCTTGGATGAGGTATGAAAACATTAGATATTTCACGAAAACTTAAGCGTGATCATCGCACTATTAAGAGATTTGTGGCTGATTCAGAGCACAGGCGGGTTTGTGCAGATAAAGGCACATTGAGGAAGATTTCTGCCAGATCCATGCATCAGATCAAGAGAGCAGCTGCTAAAATACCATTACATAGCAGCAAACAGATATTTGAAGCTGCTGGTGTCTCTGGAGTCCCACGGACATCAAGGTGTAGAGTCCTCCAGAGTCTTGCAACTGTGCATAAACCTTCTATTCGGCCACCACTAACCAGTGCTCACAAGCAGAAATGGCTGCATTGGGCAGAAAAATACATGAAGACTAATTTTCAAACAGTCCTGTTAACTGATAAGTGCCGTGCAACCCTGAATGGTCTAGATGGATGGAGTAGTGGATGGTTGGTGGTCATGTTTTGGGCTGGAATCATGGGAGGAGAGCTCGTCAGCCCCTTTAGGGTCCCCAAAAGTGTAAAGATGACCTCTGCAAAGAATGTGGAGTTTCTGACTGACCACTTTCTACCCTGGTACAGAAGGAAGAACTATGCTTTCCGTAATAAAATCATCTTCATGCATGACAGTGCACCATCTCATACTGCAAAGAATACTTTTGCATCAATGGCTGCTATGGGGATAAAAGGAGAGAAAGTCATGGATGGAGATCCTCCCCTGACTTCAATCCTATTGAGAACCTTTGGAGCATCCTCAAGCATGAGGGTGGGAGGCAGTTTACATCCAAACAGCAGCTCTGGGAGGCTATTCTGACATCTTGCAAACAAATTCAAGCAGAAAATGTCCAAAAACTCACAAGTTGCAAGACTTGCGAAGCTGCTATCAAATAAGGGGTCCTATGTTAAAATGTAACGAGACCTGTTAAAATGTTTAAAAAGTTAAAATGTTGTTATAAGTTTGATTGATATAGCTTTTGATTTCAGTAAATATGCTGCAAACACAACAAATGACATATTTTCAGTTCTTTACAACCTATAAAGTGTTGTGAAACTTACTGTGCATAATAATTTGGAACAGTGCATTGTAAGTTTTTTATGTTTAAAAAAAATATACTGTTATCATTAGGAGGTTTGTTCAATAAAATTTGAATTGTACGTTTAATAGTTGATAACATGAGAATTATGTTGACTGTTATTTACATCAATTATTTAGGTAAATGAGAAAAAATTCATTTGCATAATAATTTGGAACAGGCTGTACACAAAAATCTACCATTCATATCCCAAAAGCATCTTGTCATCAGTTACAAGAGTTGAAATTTGAGACATATGCTTATCTGCAGTGATCCTACACAATGCTATAAAAAAACCTACAACACATAAGAAAACAGGATGTTATAAATGCAGTGGTTGTGTTACATGTAGTCAAATGAATTCTGGCATCTTCTTTGCCCATCCCCACAGGGGAAAGAGAATCCCCATCACTCAATATATGACCTGCATGGCTGACCATGTAATATACTTATTAACGTGACCTTGTGCACTATCATATGTGGGAAAAACCGACTGTAATGCACCGTGCACCTTCCATTGATGGACGCTTCCTAGCTTGCGTTGAGGACCACAAGCACAACAGCGGTCACCACAACCACCGCAGACTCCACAACTGCCGTAGCTTAACTGGAGTCTCACCGTTTTCCTTCCACCCTGGATCAGCCTCTGTCCTCCAGGACCGTATGGGGAAGATCTCTCCTCCAGAAGAGCGTCACAGGAACAGCTCTTAAAAGAGCTAAGTGATTAAAGCTCAGGGGAATATATAAGGTATAGCAATCCCCAGTGTAAATATAGCAGTTCCCTACGATAACGAGACGAGTAGAGTTGAGCAGACAACTGTTTCGGCCGAACTTTGAAAAAAAAAAGTCCGGGTTCGGGATCGAACTTGCCCCGGAATTTGACTCTGAAACCCATTGAAATCAATGGGGACTCGAGCTTTTGGGCACAAAAATGCCTCTAAAAAAGTGGAAAGGGCTAGAGGGCTGCGAAAGAAAGTTAAATGGTGGTAAGAGTAGGACAAGTGCCCTGCAAATAAATGTGGTTAGGGAAATCACTTAAAATAACATAAAAATTAAAAATACAGCTGAGCCATAAAATAGCACTATATGGAATCTTTGATTTTAGCTTTGGAAGAACATAAATCAAAATCTAATGCATGGCTGTCAGGAGGATCACCAGAATTATCCATTTTAAAGAGGGTTGGAGTGCAGTGTATTCTCTTTCATTGTTCAAACTGAGCTCAACTCCTGATGCATGGAGAAAAGGCCTTCACAAGCCTCTGCTATTGTGTACATAGTTTATACTAAGTGACCCATAGGTTGAGGAGCCGGTGATGGTGGAAGCGGCGGTGGAGGAGGAGGTAGCCAACACTGTTTTTTATATATATATTTTTATTTTTATTGGGATAGCCCCCAAAACATTGGGACATATAAAAAAAGAAAGCTCTGTTCCGCAGAGTGACTGACCCATGCGTGCTGCAACTGAAGCTCCACTGTCGCCTGCTGCTGCTCGAATAGTCTCTTGAGGTGGTGAGCGGGAAGGCCAAAGTTAATCTGCAGCGCAGACAGGCGAGCAGCAGCAGGGTGAGAACGCCAAAAGCGCACCCATATGGCCCGCACTTTCTGCAGCAGCTTGGATATATCTGGGTAGTTTTTCAGGAATTTCTGCACCACCAAATTCAGCACATGCACCAGGCATGCACCAGAGCTGCTACGAGATTTTGCAGGCCAGGCTTGAGGCTCAGTGGCAACAACCACTCATCGGTCTGTTGTTCCATGCCCGTCCACAGCTCCTGCATGGTGTGGGGTTTTTCCCCCAAACATATCTATTGTAAAACAGCCTGCTGTCGTTTCCCCATGGCTGTGCTGAAGTTAGTGGTGAAGGTGTTACGCTGACCGGATGAGGAGGTGGTAGAGGAGGAGGAGGAGAAGGCAACAGGAGGCAAAGCTGTGTACCCAAAAAATGATTGTCAAACATTGTATCCTGGAACTGTGTTCCATCTGGTTACTGGGGAAATGGGTCTGACCTATTCTAATCAAAGGGGATAACCATCGGTTACCCATGTCCCGCTTCAGTTGGTGGCAAGCGGCGGGATCCCATGTCATTGCCAACAAACCCATGGACTACAGTGCTCTAAAGTGACCTACTCTGCAGGACTTGTGTGAAGCCAGAGGAATAATGCCTGGTGGACGTAACGAGGCTGAATTGACTGCTGCGCTCATGGAGGATGACCAGGCATGCAGTGAGGCAATGAACCTCAGCCAGGGGCTGGAGATGAGGAGGAAGTATGCAAGGAGGTGTAACTGCGCCTGGCATATTACCGAGAGCCACCTTCAGAGGAGATTGTCAGCAGGACCTTTTTGGAGGTGCAAAAACAGAGGGCGACCTCTATGAACCCAGATGAAGGAAGAAAGGAACAGAGGGCGCCGGAAAGCACAACCACCCTGGCCCACAAGCTACCATGCAATGCCTTCAAAGACTTCAAGGAAGCAGATGAAGGCATCGATGACTTTTTGCAAGACTTTGAGTGCCAGCGCCTTCTCCAAGACGTGGACCCCAGAGACTGGGTTACCATCCTGGCCAGCTAACTAGTGGGGAAGGCAGCAGATATTTACTGGGCTGTAACAGAAGAGCAGATCAGAGACTATCCCTTTATTACCCAAATCCTCCTGGCCCGGTATGCGGTCACCACCGAGCAATACCGCCGAAAGTTTAGGGAGACCAAGAAAGGGGAGAAGGACTCCATGCAGAGTGGGCCTGCTGCATCACAAGGGCCACCCAGAACTGGCACAACTCTCATTAAGCCAAGTTCCTGGAGGAGATCACCCAGCTCGTCATGCTAGAGCACTTTTTCAATGGGCTCCCCAACAACTAGGCGACGACACATCCATACCAACTTTCGATGCCACTTTCTGCGCCTACCATGGTGACCACGGGTAACGGGAAATCAGGGTTCGATTCCGGAGAGGGAGACTGAGAAATGGCTACCACATGCAAGGAAGGCAGCAGGCGTGCAAATGACCCACTCCTGACGGGAAGGTAGTGACGACAAATAACAATACAGGACTCTTTAGAGGCTCTGTAATTGTAATGAGTCCACTTGAAATCCTTCAACTCTGATCAATTGGAGGGCAAGACTGGTGTAGAGCGACTGACCCATGCGTGCTGCAGTTGAAACTCCACTATCACCTGCTGCTGCTCGCACAGTCTCTCCAGCTTGTGCAAGGTGGAATTCCACCTTGTGGGCACATCGCATATGAGGCGGTGAGCGGGAAGGCCAAAGTTACGCTGCAGGGCAGACAGGCGAGCAGCAGCAGGGTGAGAACGCCGAACGCACGCACAGCCGCTACAGTGGATGTCAAATCCTGTTCTAAATTGCGGATAAGTCTGGTGATGGCTTCTGGAATCCAGCACTCTTTTTACTGAAGCTCCATCAAGGTCCTGGTATGTGGCCGCACAAACGCTGGTGCTCAAAACCAGGGGGCGTGTGGTTACCCTGCACCAGACCCTGCTAATCCATTCTACACTGTGACTCCTAACTTCAACATTAGGCATACTGGGTCCCGGTCATCCGACCGCCGCCCAGACAGTGTCTGGGTCCCGGTCACCGGACTGTGAATGGCTTGTTAAATCTGTTATGGTTCCTTTTATTGCTCCATCTGTTACTTGGATAACTGTGGAAATCCTAAAGATAATACAACGAGCGCAAGGGGACGGCCACTCTGCTTTGACACCCTGCTCCCTCTTATGCTGTGCTGGTGCCTCTGTGCGACCAGCGCCTCTTCCTCCAAACTGCACACATCACTTGCATGACCTTGATTCCATGTGGGGTCTAGGACCTCATCATCTTCCACATCATCTTCCACCCACTCCTCAACCCTGCCCTCCTTGCCGGTCTGCACAGTGCAGAAAGCCACAATAGTTGGCACCTGTGTTTTTCCAGCATGTAAAGTCTGCAAAGGACATATGGGAATTGTTTTAGAATTGTATCCAGGCAACAGTTTTTTCTATAAACTGACCTCTCAGTTTGACTTGTGTGGGTATTGCCCCCAAATTACAATAATATTATATCAGTATTTGATGGTTCTATTTGACTGTTAGATATGAAGTGCAGGCCACAAATGTACTATTTAGCACCAAATTAGTATTGGTCAAACTGCGCTGTAACCACAGCATATGACGGTTCTATTTGACTCTCAGATATGAAGTGCAGGCACTAAATTGAATTTTTAGCAGCTAAAGAATTTTTACAACCGCAATGTTAGCACAATGTTTGACGTCTTTATTTGACTCTCAGATATGAAGTGCACCACAGGCCGTAAATGTACTATTTAGCAGCCAAAAAGTTTGAATGTTTAAAACTGCTATGTCACAGCACTATTTGACACTTCTATTTGACTCTTAGATATGAAGTGCAGGGCCCAAATTTACTATTTAGCAGATTAGTACCCAGAAAATTAGAATGTTTACAATTGTGCTGTAACCACACTATTTGACGCTTCTATTTGACTCTCAGATACGAAGAGCACGCCCCAAATTTACTATTTAGCAGTTTAGCACCAAAACAATTAGAATTTTTACAACTGTGCTGTGACCGCAGTATTTGATGCTTCTATTTGACTAACAGATATGAAGTGCACCCCACTAATGTACTTTTTAGCACCATAAAAATGTGACTCCAGCTTATATATAGAGGCTGGGTCACATGCTGCACTGGCCAGTCACAGCCATGCCATTAGCACAGGCAGGAACATATAGTTTTATACAATATTCATAACTTCCAAAACATACATGCAATCCACATAAAAGTCACATTCTGAACCAGCATAATCAGTATACAAACATATGTCAAAATCATTCAAATTGGTCCACTGGTTCAAAGGTTAGGTGGAAGTCCTATTTGACCAACTGCAAGCATGGTTTTCCTGCCCAAAACAGTTCCACAGATTTAGGCTTTCTATCTTCTCCTCTATCCTGGAGATGATTGGCTTAAGTGGGTGTGGTAACTTAATTATCTCCAATAAAAGGGATTATCTCTATTTACAACAACAGTAAAAATACCTAAAAATACATAATTCCTATTATACTGAGCAGAACCCCCACATTCAACCTATCCCTAGATAGCTAGGATCTGAGCGTTCAATATATCTGAACAGCGCTCAGATCCCACGAACAGAATAATATCGCCATGGGGTTAAAGTTTAGCAAGGGCTGATGAGAGATTGAGGAGGGACAAAGTTTCAACTGGTCTGGCAGTGTCCCTGGGACAACGCCCTGCTGGGGAACAATGGGACAGGAAAGGGGGAGGGGATGAGGCACATTCTCCCATGGAATCAAAGGGGCAGAAAAAGTGTTTCAAAATCCAATATGCCCATAAAATGATTTTAAAGGGCACAATCTCCCAGGGGCCATAGTCACAGGGCAAGAGGCTGGCAAGCAGGACTCTCCAGGACCAAGTGGCAAAGGGCTTTTCGTCACACCAACCTAACTTTGCGTAATCATATCAGAGGCCATAGGTCTGTCATCTTGACTGTGTTTAGAGACCAGAAGATGGAAACCCTGTTGTTAAACACTATTTAAAGGACCACTATAGGCACCCAGACCACTTCAGCTCAATGAAGTGATCTGGGTGCCAGGTCCATCTAGGGTTAACCCTGCCTGCTGTAAACATAGCCGTTTCAGAAAAAAAGCTATGTTTACATATGGGTTAATCCAGCCTCTAGTGGCTGTCTCATTGACAACTGCTAGAGGCGCTTCCACGCTTCTCACTGTGATTTTCACAGAGAGAATACGCCAGTGTCCACAGGAAAGCATTGAGAATGCTTTCCTATGAACTGACTGAATGCATCCGCGGCTCTTGCCGCGCATTCAGCCGCTCACATTGGAAGGAGGAGGAGAGTCCCCAGCGCTGGTAAGATTTTAACTCCTTCCTCCCCCTTCAGCTCAGCGGGAGTGGAACCCTGAGGGAGGGGGGGATCTATTAACACTATAGTGCCAGGAAAACAAGTTTGTTTTCCTGGCACTAAAGTGGTCCTTTAACATCATCTAGCAGACTTCCAACCCTTCGCTTTATTGCCATAGACCATATCCAGCCTTTATCCCGTGGGGGTGATAGTTCTAAACTGTTACTTCAAAGAGAATCATATTGGATCCAATGCTTAAACACCATGGTACCTAGGGTAAATGAACAAATTACCTATTCAATGTTTCTCTAATTTCTCTAATATTTATTTGATTATGTTATATTAGGTTTAGGCTTATCCTGTTGCCCCATTTTAGTGAGTCATATTATAATATGGAGTTAGAGTACCATTGTACGTTACACACCCAGAGGTGTTTTAATACGCACAGTATTTATCTATATATTGATGTTTTATAATGACATATCCACCTAACTTCCTGAAACATGTTGTATCAATTTTTTCTTGGTAGTTATTTATTGTATTTCAAACAAATAATAGATGTATGCATAGTTATCATCTGTAACGGAGCTCCCTGTACTCCGACCGAGTACCCTCCGTTGATGGATGCTCCTAGCGCTTCCTGAGGACTCCAAACACTGCAGCCGACACCACAACCACCGCAGACTCCACAACCGCCGTAGCTTAACTGGAGTCTCGCCGTCTTCCTTCCACCCTGGATCAGCTTCTGTCCTCCAGGACCGTGTGGGGAAGACCTCTCCTCCAGGAGAGCGTAACAGGAACAGCTCTTAAAAGAGCTAAGTGATTAAAAGCTCAGGGGAGTATGCAGAGCATAGCAATCCCCAGTGTGATATAGCAGTTCCCTCCAATAACGAGACAAGGCTACGTATTGAGGGTCAAGAAGATCTGATGTTTAATGGCACACACTCTGCTTTTATGAGATTCTGCCCATGCAAGGGAGACACCCACATAATTAGCAGTATAACCAATCGGAACAATATACATTCGGGGAAATTCCCATCCCTCAGATAATCACATAACATAATTAAAACAGAACAGTAAAAATACAGTTTTTATACATGTACTATAACTTCCAAACTACACATCCAATCTTCATAAAAATTACATATTTGGAATCAATCCATTAAGGGGAGCAACATATTAAAAAATGGCACAAATCAAACAAGGGGTTCAAAAGTTAGCAAAAGTGTCTTTTGGGGCCTGGCTGGCAGCATGGTTTTCTGGCCCAAACCGGTTTTACAGAGGCCTCTATCCTGGACAATGGGGAAAGTAATCCAATTATCCAGGGATAGAGGCAGACTCCATTAACCACATGTTAGCAAAAGACACAAAAAGACACAAAAATACATAACTCCTATTGAACTGAACAGAACCCCCACATTCAACCTATCCCCAGATGGCTTGGATCTGAGCGCTCAATATATCCAAACAGCGCTCAGATCCCACAAATACAGTCAAATCGCCATACACACTAGGTCCATAGTCATGGGGCAGAAGGCTGGCAATTAGGCTTCTCCATAACACAGGGAAGCAGGGCAATTTGTCAAATAAAATAACAGTTACAAATGGCAGTTTGTAACATCATCTTATGCTTTATATTACTCATTTAGTACAGACTGTGATGTTATATACATGCAGCGCAGTATTAAGTTAGGAGCCTGTTGTAGAACATTTAATGTACATACTCTGTTTTTACACTTTTTCATCACATTTTACTTCACATTTTCACTATTTGATTTTCACTTCTGGGGCTGCTATATTTGCTTGATGAACAGTAATTGTGTCCCTTAGTAAACCTCATTCATATCTCAAAACCCTCCTTCTTAGATATTCCTTAATTTCTTTATCTCTTTATTATATCTATTTGTAGCACTTCACTTTTTATGCACAGCACTGAGGAATCGATTTGTTATTCACACGTTGCCTATCAATACAGACGCCTTTGCATCATCACGTTTGGCCACGTGTCCCGCTGTGCACTTCCGGGTTCAGTCGGGTGTGGGATATCTCCTCACACATCACTGGTAAGTAATTATTTTACATTTCTTCATTTATTTGCACTCACTGAACTAGATTGTTGATCTTGAAAGAGACCCTTTCTAGGTCGAAACATGGATCGGGACAATGTATATGTAACCTAAAATAAAAGATATACCTTGGAAAAAAGACCTGTGAGTGCACCTACTCTTTCCTGAATACAGTTGCAAGAAAAAGTATGTGAATTCTTTGGAATGATGTGGATTTCTGCACAAATTGGTCATAAAATGTGATCTGATCATCATCTAAGTCACAACAATAGACAATCACAGTCTGCTTAAACTAATAACACTTGGCTGACATCTCACTCCAATTAGCTCTTGGAGATGTCATTAGTCTAGGGGTTCACATACTTTTTCCACCTGCACTGTGAATGTTAACATGGTGTGTCGGATGAAGTGTGCCAAAACCGATGAGAGGTTAGACTTGTAATAAAGAGGGCAAAAATTATGAAAAACAAGTTTATTATTCCATACCACAAATAACATTTATTTACTCATATTATAAAAATAAATTCTAATTTCTTTCTCTGTGTTTGGAATATACCTGTTGTATGGGCCGAGGATTTCCAGTGGCCCATATTCTTAATTATGTGTGTTTATGTGATTGCAAGATGCTGTCGTGGCTGCCCCAATACAGAACGAATGTCCAGAGAATGACAGCCTCCAACTTAAAAAAAACGTCCTTGCCTAACCAGGTGCCTATGCACCAAAAACTTTACCCACTGGTGTCTCGCATCCCCCCTCGTCCAAACCAAAATTTCCATCATCTTAAATGCTCTACCATCAGCCGGCTTTTAGCCCGGTGGGCACATCCAATTTAGTAACTTAAAAGTTTACCTTATGGAGCAGGGGAGGTTGAGGCCCACCTTGTCCACCTCCTGACATTCCATCTGCTCCTCAACCCTGTTGGCAAGGACATGCTGCCCACTAGCTGTGACAGAACAAAACATAAAATTAGGGTGGATGGGAATGCCAGAATCCCAAAAGGCACTGAGGTAAGATGATCCATGCCCCACTACAAACCCATAACCGCTCCCCTAAACACATACAGCCAATCACTAGCACCATCCCCAGTCTCATACATGTGCCTTTATCCGTTTAGCTGTGCTGACTCCCTCGGGCCTTGTATGTATGTCGTGGGGAATGTGGTGCGACTAAGAGTAAAGAGACTACCCCACTTCTCCCCCCAGGGCTGCCATCAGAAATTTTGGGGCCCCTGACACAGCTCAAGGTCTGGGCCCCCCGGTGCCTGCACCCGAGTCCGCTCAAAGTGCTGCCCCCCCCCCCCGAGTCCGCCCACAGGAATGCAGTGTCTACAGGGCCGGTGCAAGGATTTTTGCCGCCCTAGGCAAAAGTAAAGTTTGCCTCCCCCCCATGTGACATCACAATGCCCCACACATATGATCTGCCATGTTAACTAACACAAGTGCTGCAGTGCCGCCGTGTTTACATTAAAAGGCCTGCAGGGACAGGCTAGACACCAGAACCACTACATTAAGCTGTAGTGGTTCTGGGGACTATAGTGTCCCTTTAATGTGAGGTAAATTAGAGATTAGTGCCACAAATAATATACTAGATTGCCTACTTACAACCAGATGAGGATGATGATGGGCTCTAGCTGCAGTCTGGCTCCACTGGTCTGGTGTAGAACAGGCTCTCTGGAGGCGTTTTGTAACTGTGGTCACAAAAATCAATGTTCTGGGATCAACGGGAAGCAGCTCCATTTTTTTGAGGGCCCTTTACACAGCTCAAGGTCTGGGTCCCAGGGACCACCTTCATGTTCCATCAATGAGTTTGTTCACAGGGGGTGGAGTGTGTGTGGGGGGGATGTCCTGATGTGTGTAAGGAATGCATTGTGTGAATCTGTGTTTGTATGTGTAAGGGCTGCAAGGTGAATGCAGTGTTTGTGTATGTATGGGATGCAGTGTGTGCGTCTGTAAGGGATGCATTGAGTGTGTGTAAGGGGTGCATTGTGTGTTGCTGTGTGTAAGGGATGCATTGCTTGTGTATGTGTGTCTGTGTGTAATGCATTGTGTGTTTTTCTGTGTGTGTGTGATGGATGTCAATCTCTCCCCCTCCCCCTCGTCAATTTCCTTCTCCCCTTTCCCCCGTCAATTTCCTTCTCCCCCTTCCCCTGTCAATTTCCTTCTCCCCCCTCCAATTTCCTTCTTCTCCCCCTTTCTCCAATTTCCTTATTCTCCCCCTCTCCAATTTCCTTCTTCTCCCCCCTCTCCAATTTCCTTCTTCTCCCCCACCCTCCAATTTCCTTCTTCTCCCCCTCCCTCTCCAACTTCCTTCTTCTCCCCCCTCTGTGGCAAAACCGACCTCGCCACGTGTCCTTGGAGGGGGCTGCTTGCCCGCCTCTTGCCTTTGGACTATGGCCCTGCAGGTTAAACTGTTTATTTTCCCTGCAGAAAGGCTTATTCGTGTGATCTGAGTGCCATTCATCTAATAATGTGCAGTCAGATCCAAGCTATCTGGGGATATGTAGAAATGTGTGTTTTATGTACTATATGTGTCAGTATGTAATTTTATGTCTTTTACTGTCTTTTTGTCTGCCATGTGGGTAATGGAGTTTGGCTCTGTCTTTGGAGATAATTAGATTCCTTCTCCAATTATCTCCAGGGCAGAAGGGAGGAAGCCAGGATGCATTGTGGGGATGTTTTACTTTTACTGTTTGAGCCAGGGGGAACAAAAGATACTTTTACTAACTTTTGAACCCCTGGTCTGATTCATGCCATTTTTTAATATGTTGTTCCCCTGAATGGATTGATTGTGAATATGTATTTTTATGCGAATGTGATGTATATTTTGGGAGTTATGAATGTTGTGTAAAAACTGTATTTTCCCTACCTATGATAATTGTATTTTCCTGTGTGTACAGATAATTAGTTTACAGGTAGAGGGGAGGGCTATGTGTGGGATGTAACTATTGTGTGATTGGTTAATGTACGTTACTGTGTGTGTCCCTCCCCTTCATGGGAGCACCTAATAAAAAGGGCTGCAAGCTAGCAGCCAGAGAGTTCTATTTTTACCCTCAACTTGAGTCCTGTCTCTTATTGGGGGAATCTGCTACAAGGGATTGCTATGCTAGGCATATTCCCTTGCTATAATCACTGAGCTCTTGTAAGAGCTTGTTCCTGCTTCGTTCTGAAGGGAGATAGCTGCAGCCTGCGGTGCTTATGGTGTCTGGTGGAGTGCTTGGAGTCCTCTGGAAGCGCTAGGAGCATCTTTCAACGGAGGTACCCAGTCGGGGTGCCAGGTGATCCGTTACACCCTCTTATTTCCTTCTCCCCTCCAACTTCCTTCTTCTCCCCCCTCCAATTTCCTTCCTCTCCTCCCTCCAATTTCCTTCCCCCCCGCTCCCCCAAATTTCCTTCCCCTCCCCCCTCAAATTTCCTTCCTCTCCCCCCTCCCTCCATCCAATTTCCTTCATCCCCCCTCCCTCCAATTTCCTTCCTCCCCCTCCCCTCCCTCAGATTTCCTTCCTCCCCCCTCCCTCCCTCCCATTTCTTTCCTCCCCCCCTCCCTCCCTCCCATGAAGTTTCCTTCATCCCCCCCCTCAGTTTCTTTTCCTCCCCAGTTTAGGCTAGATTTCATCAGACCTTCTTCTCCCCCCTCTCCAATTTCCTTCTTCTCCCCCCTCCTCTCCAATTTCCTTCCTCTCCCCCTCAAATTTCCTTCTCTCCCCCATCCTCAATTTCTTTCCTCCCTCCCTCCCTCCAATTTCCTTCCTCCCCCCCTCCCTCCCTCCCATAGAGATTTCCTTCATCCTCCCAGCCATAAATTTCCTTCATCCCCCACCCTCCCCTCAATTTTCTTTCCTCCCCCCCTCCCTCCCTCCCTCCCCATAAAATTTCCTTCCTCCCCCCCTCCCTCCCACTCGTTCCTTCATCCCCCCCTCCCTCTCCCCCTCAAGATTTATTTCCTGCCCCCCTCCATAAATTTCCTTCCCCCCCTCCCTCCCTCCCTCCTTTAAATTTCCTTCCCCCCCCCTCCTTTAAATTTCCTTCCCCCCCCCTCCCTCCTCTTTAAATTTCCTTCCCCCCCTCCTTTAAATTTCCTTCCCCCCCTCCCTCCTTTAAATTTCCTTCATCCACCCTCCAATTTCTTCCCCCACCCGGCGCGCGATGGAGCACTCTCCTCTGCTGCTTCTTCTTGAGCCCCCTCGCGCGCCGCGTACTGATGCCGGAGCTGGAAGATGACGTAATCTTCCGGCTCCGGCATCAGTACGGTGCGCGAGGGAGCTCAAGAAGAAGCAGCAGAGGAGAGTGCTCCCTCGCGCGCCGGCCGCCAGGTGTCAGCAGGGCCAGCCTCTGGGGGGCCCTGAGGTGACCGGCTGCTTGGCCCCCCAGGAGAAGAGGCTGGCCCTGTGGGTACATACCGGGTCGCAGGGTCCCCTGCGACCCGGTATGTACCCACTGAATGTGGGGCCCGGACCACCTGAGCAGTCCGGGCCCCCCAGGACCGCCGGGCCCATGACATGGTTGTCATGCCCTGATGGCGTTATGGTTGTCATGCCCTGATGGCGGCCCTGTCTCCCCCCAATAATGACAGACAACAAATATTGGATGAAACAGGCCACAGCATTTATTAAACTTACAACTGTAGAACTCATCTGAACTTTATTCTTTTTCCTTTAATTCAAATATAAACAAACACATAAATATATATATAAACATACCATAATTGACATACAAATTAACACTTATTGCCCTACAGCCTCCAACTTAAATAACCTTCCTTGCCAACTAACTTAACCAGGTGCCTATGCACCAAAAAAATTACCCACTGGTGTCTCGCCTCCCACCTCATCCAAACTAAAATTTCCATCATCTTATATGCTCTACCTCCAGCTGGCTTTTTTCAGTGGGCACATCCAACTTAAACATTTACCTTACAGAGCAGGGGAGGTTGTCCATCTCTTGACATTCCATCTGCTCCCCAACCCTGTTGGCAAGGACACACTCCCCGCCACAAACCCTGCTGTTTTAAACCTAAAATCAGCAGGGAGCCCACCAAAACCAACCAAGGCCTGTTCCACCACTTCCTGCATGGCAAGACGAAAAAAGGTCGAGCCCGACCTCTATCACCCAGAAACACATTAGCTGCGTGCAAAAACACCCCATGGCAAACCAAAATCCCCTTACCCTCAAACACACCTAGAGGCCCTCCGTTTCATAAGGCAGTGTACCATGCAACGATTATGGGCCCACTGCCAAAAGATACGGGAAATGACCTCCGACCAATCGATTTTTTTAAATTTATTTTTTTCTTGGAACTGCATTTATTTTAACATGATAAAATACTGTATAACACATCCATAATTTATTTTAATAATCTCTCTTCTTTTCTGTAACCAAAATGTTAACCATAAATAACCATAACTTAACATATATAACTTAACACATAGTGTCATACCGTGAACCCAACACCACGCTTCATGACACAATTAAAACACGCACCGATACCCTCTTTGGGGCAGACGCCAAACACCACGTTGGTATCGTCCCAAGCTCAATGCCCCCACAGGTCGATGACCCAAACATTGGGGACAGGTGGCACAGCTGAACCTGCTCTGGGAGGAGCCAAACCCATTGCATACCTCCTGCATCAAACCAACGAACCTCCGCTTCAGAAGGCGCACAACCCAATAGCTCACCTCCCGGACGGACACCCGCATGCCATATGGGAGTGTAACCAGGAAAAAGACATCCAGATATTTTGTTTTCCAAGTGCACTTTGGGAATTGTTACTTTTACTCAAGGTACTGGTACTCATTTATCTACCTTAAAGGAATGAATAGTTGCGCCACCGCAGCTGTGAATTGAACCAGCAACCCCCCAAGGATTGAACAAATTATACGAAACCAGCATTACTTCACTGAGCCATCTCACCATACCCCCTCCTGGTTCTCTGCACCACGTGTACTGACATTCCCATCCTAAAAGTCTCCAAGGCAGTGCTAAACTGAAAGGAATGCCACTTGCTGTCAATCCCCAGAAGTGAAAGACCCAAAGAATTAGGAATAGGAAAGAAAAGATTCCATCCATAAAACCCAAAAGAGGGCCCGTGCATACTGGGCGCAGCTCACAGTTCTCCACAAAGGAAAAGTGCAACAGCCGAACCCCCCTACCCTTCCCGAAAACATCCGACCTTGATTGTCAAGATGCACAGGGCGACAAATGGCGGCAAACAATATCCCACCGCCGCATGGCCTACAAGGAATCACCAATTCCCCAATGTGCATGGCCCCAACGAATTCCAGGGAATAGGCCAATGCAAAGTGACAGGCCTGAAAATAGGGGACCAGACCAGAGAGGGAACCCCACCCATCTTGTCAGGAGCATAGCGTAGCCCGACCTACCCAACATCAAAACCCCCCGGAAGCGTGCTCCCACCAGACAAAACGCAAAGCTAGGCGTACGTGACAACCATTACACCACAGAAACCATGTCCACGCCTTACCATATCGGGTCCACGAGGCCCGAGAGACTGACCCACGGACAAATCCCGCAATCTGCCAGACCAAGCGACCACCTCCACTGGGCATGGAGTCCTTTCCAGCTCTGCCCGCGGGCCTACTGCACGAAAATCCCAACCATCACCAAAACAACGTCAATGCCAAGAATATGCTCTGCCCTACATTTAGACATAAGCATCAGAGCCCCAAAATGCTGCAGCAAGCCACCTATTGGAGGGGAGGAGGCCGCCAGATGATTGACAGCTTGAACCTCCCCCCAGAGTATGCAGTGAAAAAACACCCCATTTATCCCGAAACTAGGACTCCCAAACACCACTAGCATGGGGAAGAGATCCCGGAATGCCCATTCCTTGCGAGGCCAGAGACACGCCAACCTTCCGACCAACAGGCAGCATATCATTTAGGGCACAGAATCACCCCCAACCAAGCCACACCTCGGGAAGAAGTGTAGGACTGAGTTAGAGACCTCAGGCGCCTGCCAGAAGGACCTGCCATCATACGCGGCCTGGACGGAGTCCCAGACCGCAATATCACCCCGAAGAATCAGAGACACCCGAATGAAGCTCCGGGGTCCAGTGTCCCCGAACGTCATGCAGTCGGATCTTATAAAGCCCTAGGACCAGCCACATCCCGCCGTAAGCGGCGAACCGGATGCAAGGCCTAAACCCGCCACAGAACCAATCTTGATGGCCCAACGTCCCAAAGAGATGCCCTCACGCTCCTAAAAACCCCACAAATGCTTGACAAACGAAGAATCAAATAGTATTTCCCATGCTCCTCCTTGGGCACCATGCCCAAGGGGGAGACCAGCCAGTCCAGTAAAGGCGGGTCGCTAAAATACTGGCCATGTGACCCAGAGACACCTCTCTGACAAGAGTTGTCGACCATTTGTGGGAAAACCCAGACTGACCAAAGGTTCTGAACCAGCAACGAAGGGGGGGGGGGGGCGAAAGAGAAGGGAATCTAAAACCTGTACCCACAGCCAAGACGATGGTGGCTCAACGGATCTTAGAACGGACGAGCCACGGGCTTGTTGAGCGTACTACAACTGGCGTCATTGCCCGTAATACCCAGATACCCTGTCTCACTAGTTTGTCCCTGTCTGAAACACCGGGAGATGGGATGAGCACCCCTGCAGGCGAAGCATCCAGTGCATGAGGCACCCCATGTACCATGATTGTCAGTAGATGTGCAACAACAGCCTGACCTCTGCCACGCTGCCTGGGAAGCGGATGATCCGTCCCAACCAGCCTCCTCAAGAAAGGACGAGAAACCACCCTGCTGCGGCACAGGTTATAATATGGTGTCCTGGTAGCAGTACAATACGGAGCATTCATGAGGTGCCTCTTCCCCCATGACACTAGCCAGATTAAAATGCGCAAATCCAATAACCAAAAGTCCTAGGGACCCTCCGGTAATGGATCGATCCCCATCCTTCTCCCACAGTGAAGGAGCTTCCTCCATTGGCAGGAGAGAGACAATCTCAACCAAATTCTCCCTTCCCATTTTTTTTTAATTACCCTTGACAGGTAAAAAAAAAAAACAGCGTCCCAGCCCCAATAAGCGGACCCCCACGCCACGGCAAAAATGCCCAGAGAGTCACACGTCATTGCAGGAAGCGCAACCGTGCCTAACATCGCGCCTACACCAACCACTGCAGTAGCACCCAACACCACCGAAGAAACACTAGCGACACTAGGCACGGGCAACCCATGACCCCTTGCGCAATCCACACCACTTGAGGCCGCCATGCGGCGGACCAAACCGGAAAGCGGACTACCTAAGGGGGACTCTCTGCACTCTTGCCCACCCTATTCCCACTGACCCTGACAACCCCGAAGACCTGATGGGAACCCCCCCCAGCGAGGGACCCCCTGACTGTAAGGAAGAAATAGTACCATACTCACCAGCCGATGCCCGTTGGGCAATCCGCGGCAAAAGAAATGAGGAAGAACCTGGCAGAAATGAGGTAAGTTTATTTTCAACACTATTCAGTCTTGCAGGCATTCCAGGCGCCATCTGCTGGACAGTCCCAGGAACAGCAGCCAGATCCTGTGAGCAGAGCAGCGGAGAGGAGGTAAGCTCACACCCTGCCGAAGAGGGCATCCGAGGTAAGTACCCATGGGAGAGAGGGGGGACATAGAGACCAGCAGGGGACACAGGGAGGACAAGAGAAGGCAAGAGAGAGAGGGGACCGACAGGGAGACAAAGGGAAGGGGGAAGCCAAAAATGGAAGAGAGGGCACAGAATCACACAGAGGGGGCTGGAGGGGGAAGAATGGAGAGAGAGAGACAGGAGGGAGGGGGGCAGAATGGAGAGAGAGGAGGCTAAACAGGAGGGAGGGGGCAGAATGTAAATAGAGAGGGCTAAACCGCATTGGGGCAGAAAGGAGAGAAAGAGGGCTAAACGGGGGAGGGGTAGGCAGAGGAAACTACCCAGAGAGGCAGGGGCGGAGCAGAGGAAGGAGCCCCCCTCAGAGAGGACCAGAAGACACATCCGGGGGGGAATGAGAAGGGGAAACAGTGGACAGATGCAGGGAGAAGAGAGGGCACACATAACCTGGGGAGGACCCCCCTACACCCTCCCAATGGCAGCACAGCCATGCCCCACGTGGCCCCAAGGGGCCCACTCACCACCGCCGGCCCGGTCGCAGGTCCGCCGACCGCTGAGCATCTGGAAAGGTCCCCAGGCTGTCCGGGTTGAGCAGGTATTCTTCTATCCATACCCGGTGGGGGCACGGTAAACACCAGAGGGGGGCTGATTGTTGGCTGTAGGATGTAGTCTGAAAATTCCTGTAAATTAAAACGTGACTGTCAGGAATGCAGTATGATCCAGCACGTAGAATTGTGTTACACAGAGGACTGATAGGTAACGTATACCGGACCTTAGAATGGCCGGACTAACGTACCAAAGAATAGTCAGGAATAGCCGAGGTCAAGGGAATCAGAAAGAGACACAACGATAAGGACTAGCCAGGAGTCAGGGATGCCAGAAAACAGGAAAGTCAAAATCAATGCCAAAGTCAAATAACCAGAATAACCAGAATCAATAATGCGCTCTCGGACAACCACAAGGGAAACCACGACAGGGCACTGAGGATGAAAACTGGGCCTAAATACCTCTCCTCTAGATCTGATAGGCTGTAATCGGCCTTTGACCCCAAAGGCAGTTACCAGGTTCCTATTTGCATGATTGCTGCTCAGCACAAACTCTCAAATGTATTTGATTGCTGCTCGTCACAATTTTTCCTGTCAGGACAGTAATTTGGCTGCCACAACTTTTCCTGTCAGAACAGTAAATGCCATTAATCACATTTTTATGTGCGCATGAATGTGACAGCTGCGTTATTCAATATGCCTGGTACATGGATACAGTGTAATTGTAGAATTGTAGTTTAGCTGCTAACCAGGTAAGTTTACTTACTAAATTCTTAATAGTAAGGGTTTAAGACCGCCTTTATTAATGTTACGGCACTCCGGGTATGAGAAAAGGTTAACGCTGCCAAAGTTGTTCTTTTCCCCGAATATGAAGTCAGCTACCGAATACTCCTTAGCACCGAACAGGAATCATATGAAATATCCCCCCAAGTACGAGACGAGGCTCTGTGATGAGGGTCAAGCAGGATCAACCGATGGTGGCCACATATCTGCCTTTTATGCAGGTCTTCCAGCAAGGTATACTCCCATAGGGACCTCGAGGCTCCAAGCTAGCCGCCGCCACGTGTTGGTTCATATAAACAACGACCACCCAGCCGACTATTCAGGAGTTGGAAGTGGCTGCGGTTAACCAGGGTACTAACAAGGTTAAAAAGGTTAACAAGCAGCACACTTCCCTGCTGGTTGGCCAGCCATTCGGTAGTTAGTTTGTCTTTTAGGGAATGCAATCAGGGAAACACATGAACAACTAGGGACTGGCGAACAAACACACAAAACAGTCTCAAATAATAACCCAGAGGCAGATAGGTCTGCAACAATTAATAATGTTGCAGGCTGCTAAATTGTCTAAAAAACACCTAACCACTTTCCCTTTCCACTCATGACCCCATATGTGAGCTGCAACCATGATAGGAAAGATTTCAAATAGCACTGAGGTTTGAAATTCTCTAAAGTAGAAGTTTCTGGTGGCCATTTATCTTGTACCCATTCATTGCCGTATATAGGAGCATAACCTATGGACCCTGCGGTGTTGGTCCATATCACTTTTGTAGGTGGAATAAACAAAGATCTGCCATCCAAGAGGACAAAAACAGATGCCACATATTTAAATTAGCCTGTTTTAGAGTTATCATCTGGTAGTCCATGTAAAAGAGAAAGTAATCTATAGATAAAGTCTCTACCTTGAGGAATAATCGTCATTGCGAAGTTGAGTGAACCTAGCAGTGATTGCAACTACTTTCTAGTGCAAGACCCACAAGTAGTGCAGGAATCAATATATGACAGAATCCTATCTACTTTTTCCTGAGGTAAGCTAGCTTGCCTAGATTCTGAATTTAGTGTGATACCTAGGAAAGTAATTACAGTTCTGGTACCGTCCATTTTGTCTGAAGCTATGGGGACTCCTAATTCCTTAAATAGTGAAAGCATGTTTCATAGACTGATTGGTGTGGAGTAGTGAGGCTCAATTGAGAGAAAGTCGTCAATGTAGTGAATCACAACTGGACATCTGCACTTGTTAAGTAGGGGCCAAGTTAGAGTCTCGGTAAAGATATCAAATAGTTTTGGACTACTTTTGCAACCGAAAGTTAGTCTTGTAGAAAAGTAGTTTTGATCTTCCCATTTAATGCTATGCAGATGCCAGAGGGAATCGATGTGTTGGGAGTTATTTAAATGCATTTGTGATGTCTGTTTTGCTCATCCAAGCTCCCTTCCTGGTGTTGATTATGGCTTGTATAGCATTGTCTATCTTAGCGTATTCTAAGGAGCAATTATCTGAATGTATTAATGCATTTAAACTAGGGGTAGAGGAGGAGTGAGGGGCTGAAAATTCTATGTCTCATTTTGTTGTTAAACTTTCCAGTGGCTATTCCTATGCAATTAGCTCGAGATGAGGATAGGAGGAGCAAATCCCATCTTTAAACAGACCAAAGGCTAGTATAAATTCTGGGATATTGAGGTTTTTTAAACCTGGGGTCTCTTGCTTTTATTACTACTGGCAAGTTGCCAAATGTGTAGGACTTGTTTTCAATTATATCTTGGGAAGCAATTTTGTGGGACAAGATGTACTGGGTGGATGATATTTGTATTTGTAGCAGGTAAAGGGTTAGAGTTACCTCCAAGACCTGGTTCTGGAGGGTCTATGTGTAGTTGGATTTCTGGAATAATTGCACGGTTTGTGGTTTCTAGAATTTCAAATCGATTAATCGTAGCTATAGAAGCCACCAGTAAGGACACCATATTATTTAGCTTAGTTAAACTGTTTTGGATGGTACATTCGCTACTGGGGCCGGGTCTTTTGTTATCACTTTGTGTTTTTAATAAAATAAACAGTTCAGCTTTCCTGACAGTAGCTGGAAAGGGAATGTTCCTTTTTTCAAGTTCTGCTGTACTCTTTCGAATTGTCTACAACCTGAAGCTTGAAGCTGAGCTGGTTACAGCCGTTTGTCTCGTAGGGGAATTAGATATGGTTGGGGTGCTGGTAAATGAAAGATCATCTCCTAGTAGGGAAGACAGACATACTATAGGTGCAAGGAAACAAATTGGTTAATGATATGACCAAGATAAGTATGAAGTTAACTAAAATAGTGCCAAGAGGTGAAATTGTATTACTTTAACTATTTTTTGCTGACTGGTGAGACTTAATTGCCAAGCAGCTAGAGAGGCTTTGTCTATGATTTGGCTTGTTTGGGCTTTTTTTATGTCACAGATGTAAGTGGCGGGGTGTTGGCCTATCGGTGACAATTACAAGATTTAAGATAGATTGGCTGTGATAGTTGTGGCCCTTACTATAATACAATAAAGGGCTCTAACCCCACGTTGGGCAGTTGGGCTTTGTACCTCTGAGCGTGAGGATGGGAGTTGGCTCTGTGGGTCCACTTGACCAAAGTGAAGAAGCCTATGAAATGTATAACCTAATTGGCCAGAAATTTAAATGGTTACAGTAACGGCACCCTCAGCATAAAAGGGTTAAACCGCCGTTTAGTAGATCTTCACTTTCAGAGACACAGGCACAGCTACTGCAGAACACCGATCCGCCGAACAGGAAACCATACGAATGCTGTAAACAGCCGAATAGGAAAAACCATACGAATAGGTTTACACTCCTAGCAGTCAAACTGGAACAGCATACAATAAATCCCCCCAAGAACGAGACACAGCTCCGTGTTGTGGGTCAAGCAGTGAACAGTCAGAGCTGTGGGTTTATTGTGCTTATGTACACATTCTTACACATTAGTATCGGAATCGGCATACTCCAAATACAAACATACGTCAAATTCATACATATTGGTCCAATGGTTCAAAAGATAGATTGTAGTCCTTTGTGATCAAAGGAAGCATGGCTTTTCTGCCCAAAACCAGTTCCACAGAGTCTTCTATTCTGGAGATAATTGGGAAGTAATCCAATTATCTCCAAGCACAGAGGCAAAACTCCATTGAACACATGGCAGCAAAAGACAATAAAATACATACAAACATATAACTGTGCAGCCATTGCACAAAACAGGTACATTCAACATATCCCCAGATAGCTCAGATCTGAGTGCACATTATTACTGAATGGCGCTCAGAGCACACACATGGGGCTGCACAGTTTTGGGGCTTACTGTCTCCCCCTGGTACATTAGGCTGCCGCTGGGGAGAGGGGGTAACAAGCTCCTCTCCCATACATACTTGCAGCCGTGGGGGAGGGAGACCGACTGTCTTTGCTCCCAATACAGAGTCCTGCTGCTGGGGAAAGGAGACCGGGCTCTCTATTCCCAGTAGGACACTCTGCCGCTGGGGAATGGAGACTGGGCTCCCAATTTCCAACAAATCGTACTGCCGCTGGGGAATGGAGACTGGGCTCCCAATTCCCAATAAATCATACTGCCGCTGGGGATCTGAGCCGACCGCCCAGCATCCCTGTAGCTCACCCTGCCGCTGGGGAGGGAGGACGCTGCTCTCCTCTCCCTGCAAAGTACACTGCCGCTGGGGGACAGGACCACTTGTCTCTGCCCCTTGTAACTCAGCCTGCCACTGGGGAATGGAGACTGGGCTCCCAATTCCCTGCATATCACACTGCCACTGGGGAATGGAGACTGGACTCCCAATTCCCTGCAGTACCTGTCGCTGGAGTTCCTTCCAACGTGCCAGCTGACCTTCTCTTTCTGCCCGGTCTTGCAGATTCTTGAACACCCGGTCCGTCATGGACCGCACGTATTTCTCAGCTGGATTGGGTCCAAAGAAATTCAGCCGCAATTCCATCATGTTATCGAACTCTCTCCTAGAGTAGCTCTACTCCACTGCTGGTTCCATATTGGTGCTGTCAGGGTCGCTGTACTGGGACATGCGTTGCCCTCAAATTGTAAAATCCACGGAATGGTGTCTCCTGTAGCTGTCCATCTGGCTGTAGGAACGATCCCACTGCTAACACCAATTGTAACGGCACCGTCAGCATAAAAGGGTTAAACCGCCATTTAGTAGATCTTTCCTTCCAGAGACACAGGCACAGCTACTGCAGAACACCAATCCACTGAACAGGAAACCATATGAATGCTGTAAACAGCCGAATAGGAAAAAACAAACGAATAGGTTTACACTCCTAGCAGTCAAACTGGAACAGCATACAATAAATCCCCCCAAGAACGAGATAAAGCTCCGTGTTGAGGGTCAAGCAGTGAACAGTCAGAGCTGTGGGTTTATTGTGCTTATGTACACATTCTTACACATTAGTACCACCCACAGGGTTTTGGAACACAACCAATAAACACATACAATACACTCAGACACTCCCACACAAAATCCTCCCCTCTGTCAGTGATTCAATTACCTTACACAATGGGTAATGTAATTAGAACAAGCAGAGAAATAACATTTTTCCACATTATTCATAACTTGAAAAGTATGCATCACATTTACATATAACGTACATTTTCAGAATCAGCATACTCCAACTACAAACATACGTCAAATTCATACATATTGGTCCAATGGTTCAAAAGATAGATCGTAGTCCTTTGTGACCAAAGGAAGCATGGCTTTTCTGCCCAAAACCAGTTCCACTGAGTCTTCTATCCTGGAGATAATTGGGAAGTAATCCTATTATCTCCAAGCACAGAGGCAAAACTCCATTGAACACATGGCAGCAAAAGACAATAAAATACATAAAAACATATAACTGTGCACCCATTGCACAAAACAGGTACATTCAACATATCCCCAGATAGCTCAGATCTGAGCGCACATTATTACTGAATGGCGCTCAGAGCACACACATACAGTTCAATTGCCATGGAGCCAAAGTCTTTCCCATAGTCTTTCATTATACGAATGGGCTCCATGGCATAGCTATCTGGGGTATCACCGCTCAAACAGGGCAAGCGCCAAATGACCCGGCTTTCATGTCTTTGCAGGGGAAAATCCAGCGTTTCAACATGGGGCCATAGTCTAAAGGCAGCAGGCAGGCAACCGGGCTTCTCCAATGCAATGTGGCGAGATTGCTCTCGTCACAGTTACTTCATAACTTTTTTTTTTTTTTTTTTTTATTAGTGATAGACCGTAATAACGACCAATGTGCTAAATGAAATTACATATACTTTATTAGATGAAAGTATAACCACTGTGTTACTAGAAGAAAAGTAGATACCAGTAAAATAAACTGTGATAAGTTTGATGAAGAATAGTAAATGGGAAAAAACCAAAAAACTATTGTTTTTACATTGAACGGAAGGTATTACTAACACGCAATTGGTGTTAAGGTTGCAGGGTAATATTTGAAATTTTCCTTAAGAGGCGTACTGATACCTAAATCTTTTTCAGGAACCTCTAGTTTAGGTTTGCCCTGCTCTGCACCAGTTCTTTCTGGTATTTATCCTCCCATAGTGTACAAACATTATTGTAAACTTTATTCTTCCTGTTTTTAATTAGTAATAATAAAGGTAGGGATTTACTACTCCTCGTTTACACTCTGTCCTTTATCTTACTGTGTTCTTTCTCACGGAGTCCCCTTGTTTTGTTTATGCCTCTAAAATACAAATAAGGGTTATGCCCTGTTTCCCATAGAGCACAATTTAGGTGACCTTCCCCTGGAGTCTGGATATAGTGGTTATCACTTTATTCTTTCGCCATATATTTGTATATAATTTTTTTAACCAACCTATTTATGATAGAATGAAATTGAAAATATAACAATTCCTGGACTCCGAGGCGCAAACCTATAATCCTACTTTTGAAGGGAGAGGCGAAAAGAGAGGCAAAAAAGGGAGAGAGAAAAGAAAAGAAAAAAAAGAGAAGAAAGGAAAAAGAAAACAAAACATATTCTTTAACCTAAACTAAACATGCGAGTATTAAATATATTGATATTATTTTATTGATTTGGAGAAAATCCAAAAAATTGGATTTAAATCACACGAACGGGGGAATAACAGGAAAGGTGTTCAAATGCATTTTTACCTTGTGAAAAGGAACATAGTAGATTCAATTTATCAAACTGTAAATTCATGTATGAAATACATTATTTATATGAACGTCTAAGATGTATTAGAACGAATTGACATAAACTAAATATAAGCACTAGAGATGAGCGAACCTGAACTATAAAGTTCGGGTTCGTACCGAATATTAAGATTTTTTCACCCCGAACCCGAGCCCGGACATTTCAGTAACAGTTCGGGTTTGAATTCTGTGTTCGGCGATTTAATGGCGCGTTTTGAAAAGCTGCAGGGCAACCAATCAACAAGCGTTTGTCTTGTGTGCCCTTAGAAGCCATGCCTACTAATGTGTGCCAGGCACATTGCTTTAATCCTGTTCTGGTAGCTCAGTGGGCAACATCTAGGCATTTTTAAATACTGCTGTGACATTGCAGTTTGACAAATTCATATTGTTTTTTGTTCTAAAAAGTTAATTTGGGGCATGTACTTTATTTCTGAGAGTCAAATAGAACCGTCAAATACTGTGGTTACATCGCACTTTGAAAAATTCAAATTTTTTTTGGTGCTAAAAAGTAAATTTGGGGTGTGCACTTCATATCTGAGCATCAAATAGAACTATCAAGTACTGTGGTTACATCGCACTTTGAAAAATTTACATTTGTTTTGGTGCTAAATAGTACATTTGTGGCCTGCAGTGCATTTCTTGCAGTCTAATAAAACCGTTAAATACTACTCTTACATTGTTGGTTTAAAAAAATCACACTTTTTTGTGCTAAATAGAACATTTGCGGCCTGCGGTGCATTTTTTGCAGTCCAATAAAACTCAGCTCAGCAGCTCTGGGCCTAGCCGGTTTAACGCACATCCTTTGCCTGGTGCATGTGCTGAATTTGGTGGTGAAGAAATTCCTGAAAAACTACCCAGATATATCAGAGCTGCTGCAAAAAGTGCGGGCTGTCTGTGTGCGCTTTCAGCGTTCTCACCCTGCTGCTGCTCATCTCTCTGTGCTGCAGCGTAACTTCGGCCTTCCCGCTCACCACCTCATATGTGACGTGCCCACAAGGTGGAACTCCACCTTGCCCATGCTGGAGAGACTGTGCAAGCAGCAGCAGGTGACAGTGGAGTTTCAGCTGCAGCACGCACGGGTCAGTCACTCTGCACCAGACCCTCCAATAGATCCTCGTTAAAGGATTTAAAGTGTACTCATTCCAATTACAGGGCCTCGAAAGAGTCCTGTATCATTATTTTTCATCACTACCTCATCGGGAGTGGATAATCTGAGCACCTGCTGCTTTCCTTGGAAGTGGTAGCTGTTTCTCAGGCTCCCTCTCCGGAATCGAACCCTGATTCCCCGTTACCCATGGTCACCATGGTAGGTGCAGAAAGTACCATCAAAAATTGATAGGGCAGACATCTGAATGCGTCATCGCCGTCACGGGGACGTGCAATCGGCCCAAGGTTATCTAGAGTCACCAAAGGGCCTGCGCAATGACTGCCGAATTGTCCACATTCTAACTTGTGCTGATTACTGGGTGGCCACCCTGCTGGATCCCCGCCCTTAATTCCCTCACTGGAGTGTGATTGGAAGATGCGCGACTACAAGCGCATGCTGGTAGACGCGCTGCTGAAGACATTCCCAACTGACACCGGGGGCTCAGTGGAAGCACAAGGCGAAGGCAGATGAGGAGTAAGAGGTCGCCAACACAGCTGGGGCACCGCCAAAACCTCAGAAGGCTGGGTTAGCATGGCCGAAATGTGGGAGAGCTTTGTCAGCACACCACAACAAACAGAACCACCCGCTGATATGGAACGTCTTAGCAGGAAGCAGCATTTCAGCAACATAGTGGAACAGTACGTGTGCACACGCCTACATGTACTGACTGATGGGTCTCCCCCATTCAATTTCTGGGTCTCCAAATTGGGCACATGGCCTGAGTTTGCCCTTTATACCATTGAGGTGCTGGCCTGCCCTGCAGCCAGTGTATTGTCTGAAAGTGTGTTTAGCATGGCAGGGGGCGTTATCACAGACAAGCACAACCGCCTGTCCACAGCCAACATTTATTAAAATGAAGTGTGTATGGGAAAAATTTTCGGTTCAGTTCAGCATTCCGAAATTCGGGACTTCGGCAATTCGGCACTTCGGATCTTCGGTAACTTCAGCACTTCTGCACATTGACACTTCGGAACTTTGGAATTTCTGAACTAATTAGGGGGAGACATAATGTCCTCCCACCTGTCCCCCACCCCTGAGCGGTGGGTGGGGGCCCTAAATTAGAATGAGGGTGAGAGGACCGAATGACCTAATAACCTGAGTGGTGGCCCTAAACACTATTTAGGGGGGGACCTAATGTCCTCCCTCCTGGCCCCCACCCCTGAGTGCCGGGGGGGCCCTAAATAAAAATATGAACCCCATTAAGTCCCCAAACCCCTAGTCACCCCTCCCCAAAGAAATGAATCCCTACCTACCCCCCTAACTCTAAAAGTAATGAGGGGGGACCATTTAACTAACTACCTTAAAAAAATTAAACTTACCATTTTATGTTTTCTTTATGCTAAGATTACCAGATTTTACTAATTACATTACGTAAAGTCATGATTTTATAAAGGACACGGAGGCGAGTATTGTGCTATCTCTTTCTTTATTATACCTCAGCAGCAAAGAAAAAACGTATAAACATTAAAGAAACCAAACTAGACTAAGTACTCAAAGGGTTAACATAGTCTGCTATCCTTAACCAATAGGAACAGTCCATCTATTCATAACCACCCATGTGACCTCTCCTCTCCCTCTTTCTTTGATCCTGCCGAAGCCGAAATTTTAGAACCTTGCGTAGATAGTGTGAATCATAACCGGTGCTTCATTATCTTCTCCATAACAAAACATGAACATTAACCAATCGAACGGAGACGATAACCGATCATTTATTTAGTCGACTAGAAGTCGTTAAGCTGAAACGGGAGAGAAAAGAAATATGGTAACGTGTGGTCTAGTGACTGTATGTTACATACTCCACAAATATTCCTTATTATACTTGACAACCTCTACAGACTACCTTACCTGCTGTAGACTTCCTTGTGTCACATGTCTCTATCCTACTATTCCCTAAACGTCATACCAACCTCACCATAATTATCTTATCAATACAACTTACTGGGTGGGAGTTTAAATCTCTTTTTTTATCTAATACCAACTTTGCGGTACTTACCATGTTATCTCCGTGATCCTTCTCAGGTGGGCCAATACTCGCCTCCGTGTCCTTTATAAAATCATGACTTTACGTCATGAAATTAGTAAAATCTGGTAATTTTATCAAAGGACACGGAGGCTCATATTGTGCTAGTTTAAAGCTGAGCACCGACGATGTGACGTGTTCTGTAGGGCGAAAGTAATATTCTTTAAAAGTGGACTCCCGTGACCAATCCGCTGTACGTAACAGATCTTCCAATCTGCAGCCTAACTTAAATGCTTTGGTCGCAATAGCTCCCCTAGTGGAGTGTGCCTTGTACATGGAGGTATCAATATTTGCGGAGGCCATTACCCATTTCACCCATCGGGCTATCGTAACCAACAATACTAGGTGATGCGGTGCCTTGATGGCTATAAATAGTTAATGTCTACTAGGGTCTCGTAATGTCTGTGTTCGTTCCTCATACTCTTTGAGACAAACTATAGGGCATAGATTTACATTGTGAGGGAAAGCTGGATAAGATACCGTAGAAATTGCGGTTTTTGTACGCCTGGAAATGTTAAACGTCACTCCCGATGGAGTGAACGAGCGTGCATCCACATCCAATGCTTGCACCTCGGACACTCTCTTACATGATATCAAGCAGAAGAGCATTGATAGTTTCGCTGATAATTGTTTCAGTGTAAGGTCGGAGTTCTGTGGCCATTGTTCTAGCAAATTCAAGACTAAATTTACGTCCCATGTTGACGCATATCTGGGTTGTGGGGGTCTTGCAAATCGAACACCACGTAGTAGTCTGCACACCATTACGTGTCTCCCTATCGGTGCACATTCTAACCCATGATGTCCAGCCGAAATCGCTGACCTATAGCCATTAATAGTCCGGTATGCTAGACGTTGCTCGAATAACCATGTCAAGAAAAGTAGAATGCTGTTCAAAGGAGTACATACGGGATCCACTTGTTGTTCCATGCACAAACCACTCCAGATGTTCCATGCCCGTCTGTAGGAACTCCGAGTTCCTGGGGCCCAGGCTCCCTCCAGTAGTTCCAGCGTCGTCCGTGGAACCTCTGGTACGACCCAGGGTCCCCTGAAAGGAGCCACGCTAGCAGCCTGAGTTGCCTTGCATCAATAACGGGTGTGAGTTCCCTTCCGGATCTGTCAAGAGATGAGGGTCCGCGGGCAGTAATCTGGGGAGGTCTATAGACATCTCCATGAGGGAAGGGAACCATGGCTGTGTTGTCCAGAATGGTGTTATTAGGACCAGAGTCGTCTGCGAGCGATCGAGATGGACCAACGTTCGTGCTAGCAGAGCGAACGGTGGGAATGCATAGAGTCTCTTCCTCGGCCATGCTTCCGGGTCTGGTCTCCAGCTGAAGAACTCTGGTAGGTGCGTATTCAAATGAGACGCAAACAGATCCATGTGCATCGGGCCCCACAGCGTTTGTAATCGCAGGAATACTTCACGATTCAGTCACCAATCGCTGTTGTCCCGCAGGTATCTGGAATTCCAATCCGCCACCGTATTTGAGGGATGTATTCGCCCGGGATGTATTCGGCCCGTACTGAGATGTTGCAATCCAGGCAAAACTGCCAGAATTCCGTGGCTAAATCCGCCAAAAGTTTGGATTTGGTGCCGCCTAGGCGGTTGATGTATTGTACCGCTGATATGTTGTCCATTCATAAAATGATGGAGCAATGTGTCCTGGCTCCCAGAAGACTTCTCAGTGCGAATGATCCCGCCATAAACTCCAAGCCGTTCATATGCAGCGTTCTTTCCGATTAGGACCATCTTCCGTCTGTGGAAATATGACCACAACGCGCTCCCCAGCCCTGCGTGCTGGCATCGGATTCTATTATGCAATCCGGGGCGCTGCCGAAGATCGCTTTGCCATTCCACGCCCCCATGTGTTGCATCCACCACTCGAGTTCCGCCTTGGCAGTGGGATCGAGTTGTACGGAGTCTGAATAAGATCGACCTGATTGTAGATGTGTAGTTTTCAATCTCTGTAGGGCCCTGTAGTGTAGAGGTCCTGGGAAGATTGCCTGAATGGATGCTGAGAGGAGTCCAATTATCCTGGCTAGCTGTCGCACCGTTAGCGTCGGGCGACGTAACGTTCTGCGGATCTCCATTTTGATGGTCTTGATCTTCTCCTGCGGTAAATTCAGTGTTCTCTGGACCACTTCAATAGTGAACCCTAGGAATTCCATGGACTGTGAGGGGATCAGCACCAACTTCTCCCAATTGATGAGAAAACCTAGGTTGCGCAAAAGCTGTATTGCCCACGATAAGTGTTGTTGGGGTAGGCTTACCTCCTGCGCCGTGATCAATATATCGTCCAAATAAATGATCATGCGCACTCCTCTGCTGCGTAGCAGTGCCACCACCGGTTTCAATAGCTTCATAAAGCACCACGGAGCGGAAGACAGGCCGAAAGGGAGGCACCTGTACCTCCACATCTGCTCGTTCCACTGGAACTGGAGGAGGTGGCGACATTCCTCCGCGATGGGGATGGTAAGATAGGCATCCTGGAGGTCCAATTTGACCATCCAGTCTCCCAGCCTGAGGAGGTCTCGCAGACAATGGATCCCCTCCATTTTGAAGTGGTGACACCGTATGTACGCATTGAGTGGGTGTAGGTTTATCACCGGTCTTACCCCGCCGCCCTTTTTGGGGACCAGAAATAGGTTGCTCAGGAAACCTGGAGAATGATATACGACTTGATAAATCGTGCCCTTCTCCTTTAATGCTCTGATTTCCTGTGACACGAGTCCCCTGTCCCGTGGGGTAAACACCATTGGCCGAGGGGCTGCCGGTTGGGCTGGGGTTTGTACAAATTCTATTTGATACCCTACAACAGTGCTGAGAACCCAAGCATCGGATGTGAGCCTGTGCCATGCCCCGATAAAATGGGATAGTCTGCCCCCTACATAGGAAGTACAATACCGGGAAGCAGGAAGGGTACTCACCATAAGGTCGTCGGCCGTACGTAGCGCCTCTGCGTCCTCTGGGCTGCCATGGCCTGCCCCTGACAGGAAAGAATGGTGAAGGGTTCCTGATCTCCGTCTGTGGAAATCTGGGTAGCCCCGATAGGAGCCCCTTGATGACCGGCTGGACAGACGGCCCCGTTGTCTGCCAGCCCCCCAAAAACCTTTGGGGTGAACACCCGCTTCAAGTTTGTTTGCACCTTGTCCAGGGCCGTAAATGTATTTACATAATTGCCTAATTCCTTGACAAAATTGTCCCCGAAAAGGAGACCTTTCGCCTGCGGCCCAGGTTCAGTAATGGCCATGTTGACCAGTTTCAGGTCAATTTTCATGAGGACCACCTTGTGCCTCTCTGTACAAAGCACAGCATTGGAATTGCCAGTAAGACATATAAAACGTTGTGCCCACTCTCGTATAGTCAAGAGGTCCACTTGCGTGCCACTTGAAAGCGTCTCCTCGACCATGTCAAAGATTTTTGCGCTGGGGCCCAATGAGTCAAGTACTTTATCTTGGCAGTGGCGTAGAGAATAATCTAGCCCTTTCTTGGCTTTCCAGACGATTTTCCCAAAAATTGGGCAATCTTTGGGTCCAGTTCTGGTGTGGCGCACGCCATATCCGGAACTGTTGGGCGTGGGCATTCAGCCCTCAACTTATTCCTGGTGGCCTTGTCTAGGGGTTTTCTAATTCTGGCCGCTATATATTGGGCCACGTAGTCTGCTGGGAACCATTTTGTCGACCTAGGATGTTGAAGGTCGTCAGGGTTAAATAGGGGTTCCCCTTGCAGATCCAATATAACAGAATCATCCGCTTTTTCTTGACCCTTGGTGGTTGGCCTGCCAGGAAAGCTGTGCTCCGGAGAAGAGTTCTCCGATTCCAGCGAGCCCATTTCTTCAGACTCACTCAATACCTCCTCTTTGTCCGAATCAGAGTCGGATATTTCTCTCCCGGCTTTCGCCCATTTCCTTGACCGCACCGTTTGCCCGGTGGGAGGCTCTCTTACGTGGGGGCCCCACGTCCTCATCAGTGACAGGACGCAACCTGTCCGTCATGTGTGTTTTGGAGGTTTGTTTGCCCATATGATGGGTCTTTTCAGTAGCCTTGCGACCGCTGAGGGGAGCAGGCTTATCATCTTGGGCCTTGGAGCAGGGGTCCTTGGGGTTGTGGCCAGACGCCATGATGGCGTTACTGATGGATTAGGTCAGGTTATCTGACATCGCCCCCATCGCTGTGTAGATTGCTTGTGTGACCGATTTTGCAATGGTTGCATCTAGCAGAGAATGGAACTCTTCTGAGTTCAGTTGTTCCACTGACGCCACCTCCTCCCCTTGAGAGGAGATGGGCTGTGGAACCAGGGACCCACGAGTTGTGGTGCCCATACTGCCTGTAGTCACAGTGATCCGCTCCTGATCCTTGGGGTGCTGCATAGTTAAATAGTACTGCTGTGCCAATCTATGGCAACTGAGTTAAGTGGTTTTATACTGCTGGCCCTTTAAGGAACCCTTTTTTATTTTTATTTTATTTGGGAGTGTAATGTGGTTGCAGGCACCCACAATCCTGCCACTTTAATCCCCAGTGAGATTGAACCACTATGTAGCTTTAAAAAAACAGAAAAGGTCTGTTGCTAAAAGGGTGATAAGGCAAGGCACAAACAAGCTGTCAGCTTACCTAGTGTTCCCCCCGGAATGGCAGTAAGGGGACACTAGCAAGCTGACAGCCCCAGCCCACACCCAATCCGAACGCTCCCGCCCTTCAGGAGGCTGGGAGTGTCGGGGCAAAAGCGCGGCAAAACTGCAGGGAAGGCGGCACTTAAAATGGCCGCCGCGCTATGCGGCTGCGCATGCGCGTGCAGTCTCGAGACGAGAATGTCCGCTCCGGCAACAGCCACCGCGGAGATTGGCTGTTGACCGCCCGACATCAAGCGGAGCATGGGTAATAAACTACCCGACGGGGAGGGGAAGGGAGGGAGGGAGGCTGTTCATCTCCCAAACATAGAAGCAAGAGCAGGCTAAATACCGTTAGTCCTACATCTAAGGTACCTAAAGGCTACCCTCAGGACTCTAACCTTCCAGCACTCCCCACAGATACAGGAAATACAAATTCTACAGAGAATATACAACTTTAGAGGTAAAATCTAAAAGACTATGAAAGAACAATTACATAAACATTAGTACCAATCTAATTATCCAACAGTAAGAACATAATTTAAGAGAGCTAAAATTAGGTGATACTTAGCTGAGGCAGCAGCAAAGAAAGAGGGAGAGGAGAGGTCACATGGGTGGTTATGGATAGATGGACTGTTCCTATTGGTTAAGGATAGCAGACTATGTTAACCCTTTGAGTACTTAGTCTAGTTTGGTTTCATTTTTTCTTTGCTGCTGAGGTATAATAAAGAAAGAGATAGCACAATATGAGCCTCCGTGTCCTTTAATAAAATCTTATTTTTTCAGCCCCAAAAAAGGCCAAATAAAAATCCATAATAACAGATGCACTTAACAAAAAAAAAAAGCGCAAAAAATAATAATCCATCGTCACTCGGCAAGGGCTCTGCATAGACTGACCTCTGCAGGGCGGGGGAAGGCTTATAAAGACTTGTCTGTACCTTGTGCAGAATAGACATTTATACTGGCCTCACCCAGCCTCACTCAGCTTCATACAGTATAGCACAGTGATGGCGAACGCCGCGCCCCCTCTGTGGGCACGCGGCCATAGGTCGCCGGAGGGAGGGAGGGTGTGCTCCGCCGGCGCATCCATAAGGCGGCACAAGTGAGAGAGAGAGAGAGCACTTCCTGTCCGCCGGGTACAGGCAACATAAGTTCCTGTACCGCGGCGCACT
>OW240913.1:19903962-19937851 GCA_933207985.1 Pelobates cultripes | reverse complement strand
TCAGCAGTCTGTGTGTGTATTCAGCAGTCTGCTAAGTACACAGACAGACTGCTAAGTACACAGACAGACAGACTGCCGAGCACACTCACAAACTGCTTAATACACACACAGAGATGTTAATTAGTTCGGACAACTGTATGAGTTGTTTTTTCTAAACTTAAACCTCAGTATTCAGGTTTAAATGCCGTTTTGGCACTTTGAGGGAAAAAAATTGGCATGTATTACGGTTTGGGCACTCAGGCTCAAAAAGGTTCGCCATCACTGGTATAGCATGACAAAATAAAATATTAAGTCACAAGATTTAGAAAACAAGTTATAAACAAAATAATAACAAAGAGATTAAACAATCTATCAGTTGCTGAAGCAAACATGTAGTCTACTTGATATCTTTTGGAACTGTGGAATGTGATATGTGCTAAGAACAGGCAGCTCACCAGTCTTATCTGGAAAATATATACTGTATGTGATGTTATTATCGTCATTCACGGTACAAATTATTCTTTTGTTTGGAGGAGGAGAGGGACACATTTCAATCTCTTTAATAATTGTGTCAAAAGAAAGTCTAGTATTTTTAGTCATGTAAAAACAAACTTGAAGTTATGTGCCCATAACTATTTCTGCCTCTATGTGGTCCCTTTTTTTTTTTTTTAAATATATATTTTTTATTAAAATATTACAAGAATTAAACATATATTAAACATGTATATTTTTATCTTACAGCATTTATTTCAAACCAGTATAGTAGATTAGATTATTCCATAACATTTCTATCCAAGTTTGATCCTAAAATGAATGGATATTAAGTTCAAATATCTGGAAGGTTAATATAGTCTTAAAATACATTGCTTATCCAAAATACTGTCTTCAAAATGGTATAAATTTATTACACAACACATATAATACAAAAAAAACACATAGAGCACATATATCATGAGCTACAACAACAAGACAGAGTCAAAATGCTGATCAATTTAGTTCTAAGAAGATCTTTAACCCCTTAAGGACTGGACTGTTTTTGCGATGTTGTACATTTGCGACCAGGCCTCTTTTTATACTTTTGTGGTGTCTTTGTTTAGCTGTAATTTTCTGCTCTCTCATTTACTGTTCCTGTAACGGACCGTTTTGCACACAAGGGGTAAAAAACGTTTAGGCGATCGTCCCCTTCTCAGAGATGCAGGCACAGCTACTGTAAAACACCAAACTCACGAACCGCCAATAAGGGAATGCTCCAATCTCCTGAACGGCATACAATATAGCACTCCAAACACACGAACTGGAACCATACGAATCGTTGCTAGCAGACGAATAGGAAAAGCATCCAAGCAGCTTACACTCCTAGCAATCAGTCTCTATCAGCGTTCAGTAAACCCCCCAAAGACGAGACAAGGCTCCGTTTTGAGGGTCAAGCAGTGGTCTGTTTAATGAGGGCTACCTACCCAGTGTGACAGACCCATCTGTATGGACTAAAAGCACTGTGTTCGTCTGTTTTGCCGTTTGCATGAATTCCCCCATTCGTATGCTTTGTTTAAGGGAATGTCTGTTTTTTGTCGAACGGAACTACCGAACGGACGGCCACCCAGAAGAGAAGTGTGCTGCTGGTTAACCTATTGATCCCAATTAGAACGTTGCGGTTAACCACAGACACTTCTCAATTAAAACCGAATACCGGGTGGTCGTCGTTCGTATGTCGACCACGAGGCGGCGGCCATTTTAACCATGCGAAAGACCAGCGGTGTTCGACGGTTATTTCATGGAACTGAAAACGGACACTTTTTCAACCGAACACCGCTGAAGCCGTCGACCTCCCCTTCTCAATCGACAAAAGCATACGAATGCCGGCCGTTCGGGAGATTCAACAACACGAATGGACTTAACCCAGATAGCCTTCCCATGGAGTCAATCGCATACCGAAGAGCTGTAATAGACTTTGACTCCATGGCGATTGAACTATGCGAATGGGATCTGAGCGCTATTCGCCAATAATATGCACTCAGATCCAGGCTATCTGGGGATGTGTTACACGAATGCAATATGTTCGGCAGTTATAAAGTTATGTAATTTTATGTGTTTTATGACTTGTACTTAAAATGGCGATTTGCCTCTGCTCTGGGAGATAATTGAATTACTTCCCAATTATTTCCCGAGCAGAGGGGAAGCAACTGTGATGCATGCTGGGAATATTGTGGGGATGTATGTCTGAAATGTCCCCATGTACTTCTGTTATTCCAGTCTCCCATTTGGTCCCCTAGGGGAGTGTCCACCAAGTGGGAGACCTGCATAAATACCGGGCAGGTAGCCCACAGTAAATCAGTTCGTGTTTTACCCTCAAAGCGGAGCTTGGTCTCGTTATTGGGGGGGATTTTATTACCGGCGCCTAGAGACTGCTTATTGGAATTATTTGCCGCTTGGAAGATATTGGCGTTCGGCTAATATTGGCAGTTCGTGGATTTGGAGCTCGTGAAGGGAAAGAGCCGTACAGGTACCATTCGGGAGTTTGGAGTGTTCCCTAGCTGGCGGTTCGCATGGTTATACTGTACACGCTACCAGACCACATTATTGCGAATGGGGAGCATTCACTAAACGGCGGTTTGTACATTTATTACTGGAGGTACTGTAACAACTGGTGGCAAGCGACGGGATGATCCTCAGCACCCAAAGAGACCACTACAACAGGAATAAATGGAATTACAATACCAGAACCTGAGAAAAGCTAACCTAATGGATTTATTAGAGCAAAGAGGCGGACAAGCCAGCAACCTCAGGACTATTGCTGGAAATGGATGGAGTACCAGCAGCAGAGGGAACCAATGGACCCAGCACAGCTGACAGAACCACCGAGGAGGCAAGCTTTGACCGGGCGGTAAGAATCAGGCTGGCACATTATGGTCCCAACCCATCTGCAGAGGTCATCACCCAGGTCATGGCCGCTGTGGAGGCCAACCTGCTTCGCCAAAGCGGTGCTGCAGCAGCCCCAGTCACAGCAAACATGGGAGAAAGAAAGAAGGTGCCGTTTACTGCGTTTAAAGCCTTCAGTTAGACAGAAGGAGAGATTGATGGGTACCTTGCTGATTTTGAGCGGCAATGTGCCCTGCACAAGGTACCCCTGGAAGACTGAGTTACTATATTGTCCGGCAAGTTATCCGGCCTGGCCAGCGCGGCTTTTCGGGCCATCCATGATGAGGAGATTGGGGATTATGTGGCCGTCAGGGAAGCTTTACTCTCCCGGTATGCCGTTACACCCGAGGCATACCGGAGGAGGTTCCGAGACACTGTCAAGACATCTGGGGACTTGTATGTTGAATGGGCATGTAAAGTGCACCACACATCCGCCCACTGGATGGCGGGGTGCCAGGCTGTGTCCGGAGAAGAGGTGCTGCAGATGTTTCTTTTGGAACATTGCTTTGATAAATTGCCAGCAGGGGTCAGAGAGTGGGTAAGGGACCGTAAACCCTCCACTCTGCACGAAGCAGCTCGCCTGGCGGATGAGTATACCGATGCCCGCAAACTGGACAGTCTCATAAGCAAGGCTCCCGCCAGAGTGGAGTACAGGCCAGCAGCACCAACAGCAGCTAACATATATCAGTCTCCAATGAATCGTTCATCAGCACCCCCCCATCTGCCCAGTATCAACAGCCACCCCGGTTTAATTCACGGGAGTACGCACAACCCATTCGGTGCTACCTGTGCAAGCAGCTAGGGCACAAGCGACCAGAGTGCCAGATGAACAGCGCCAACCAGAACCAGTCCTGGAGGAGACCAGCCGGCGGCAATCCACGACCTCCCCTCCCAGCCGCTCACTGTGTAGAGGAAGAGGAGTGCTGGGGCATCCTGCATGAGGCAGACCCCATTCAGGCTGCCCACCGGGATAACACCACCGGCAGTGTAAAAGTAAACGGGAAGGAGGTCAGTGGTCTACGGGATACTGGGGCAACCATGACTTTACTCCAGAAGCACCTGGTATACGAAGCCCAACATACCGGGGACACTGTCGCAGTGCGAGTAGCCGGGGGTGCCGTGTTTCGCCTACCCGTTGCCCGGGTACATTTGGATTGGGGAGTGGGCGCTAGACATGTGAATGTGGGGGTCATGAAGGACTTACCAGCGGATGTCTTCCTTGGCAATGACTTGGCGCCCCTTGTTTCAGCCTTTGCTCCCATGGGTCCCGCTGAAGTGGTTGCTGTGACGACCCATGCCCAGACACGTGCCGCCGAGACCGGCCCATCTGCTGCTGAGACCCAGGTAAGACCCCGACTTGTACCTTAGACCAGGCCCCTTTAGGCTGGGATACCCCAGAGATGTACAGGAAGGAAACCAGGGAAGACCCGATGCTAGCGAAGTACAGGGCCAGGGCCGATTCTGGGGGAGAAGGAGTAGATGGGGAGCACTACGAGTGGGTGGGGGATAGACTATACAGGATCCCGAAACCGCCCCAGAAACCGAGTACCCCTCCGCAGAATCGACAGTTAGTGGTGCCTGCAAAATACCGGCAGGAGATTCTGTGGATTGGGCATAATGTGCCGTTAGCGGGCCATCTAGGTTCCCGCCACACAGCTCATAGGATCACACAAAACTTCTTCTGGCCCAATTTTAACCGAGATGTGCGGGTTTATTGTAGCACGTGTGACACCTGCAAACGGCTAGGTAAACGGGGGGGATCACCCAAAAGCTAGGCTTCAGTCGATGCCTATCATTGGAGAACCCTTTTCCCGCATAGCCGTTGACATTGTGGGTCCACTGGCCAGGGCTAACCCATCAGGTAAGAAATACATTCTTACCGTGGTGGACTATGCCACACGTTATCCAGAGGCAGTAGTGCTGTCTAATATAGAGGCAGAGATGGTTGCTGATGCCCTGGTTAAAATTTTCACTAGGGTTGGGTTCCCTCAGGAGATTCTCTCCAATCAGGGAACTCAGTTCACCGCTGTGCTTACCCAGCAGCTGTGGAAGGTGTGCGGTATTAAACCTCTGCTTAGCTCACCTTATCACCCACAGACTAACGGTCTCTGCGAGCGATTTAATGGCACCCTCAAACAGATGTTGAGGACCTTTACTGACACTTGCAGAGACTGGGAGCGATTCCTGCCTCATCTGCTATTTGCATACAGAGAGGTGCCCCAGGAATCTACTGGGTTCTCTCCCTTTGAGTTACTCTATGGGAGAAGGGTCCGTGGACCACTAGATCTCATAAGAGGACACTGGGAGGGGGAGACAGAGCAAGATGTCCTGGAACTCCGGGACCGCATGGAGAAACTATCCCTGATGGTAAGGGAGAATCTCCAGGCGGCCCAGGGGAGACAGAAGCGGTGGTACGATCGGGGTGCCCGACAGCGGGTCTTCCAGGTTGGGCAGAAGGTTCTGGTGCTCAAGCCTGTGAAGACGAACAAGATGCAAGCATCTTGGCAGGGCCCGTATAAAGTGTTAGCTCAGGTATGTGATACTACCTACCTTATAGCCAGCTGTTCAGATGAAAGGATGCAGCGATCCTTCCATGTGAACATGCTGAAGGAGTATCAGGAGAGACCAGAGGATGTTGCGGCAGTATGTGCCCTAGCTACTGATGACCCCGAGAATTTACCCTTACCCGACTTGTTAGAGAGGGATCCCCAGACAGACCTTACTAGTCTTGTGCAGCTAGGGGACCGGCTAAACCCGGCAGAGAAGGTACAGGCAAGACAGCTTCTGTGGGAGAAGCAGGCGACGTTCTCCCAAGAGACACAAAGTCGAGACACCCGGACAGAACCCCCTACGACAACCCCCATACCTTATCCCTGAAGCAGTCCGAGAAGGAATGCGGAAGGAAATACAGGAGATGACCAGGCTGGGGGTTATCGAACACTCAGACAGCCCTTGGGCCTCGCCTGTAGTTCTGGTGCCTAAGAAAGATGGGACCACCCGGTTCTGTGTGGACTACAGGCGGCTCAACGAGCGGACCACCACTGACGCCTACCCTATGCCCCGGGTAGACAAATTATTAGACCGCATTGCCAGGGGGCGCTACCTAACCACCATTGACCTGTGTAAAGGTTATTGGCAGATCCCCCTGGCCGAGGATGCTATCCCTAAGTCGACCTTCGTCACCCCATTTGGCCTGTACCAGTTTAAGGTTATGCCATTTGGGATGAAGAATGCTCCGGCAACTTTCCAGCGTATGGTGGATAGGCTCCTCGATGGCTTCCAGGACTTTGAATGTGAATACCTGGATGACATTGCGGTGTACAGTGAGTCCTGGGAAGATCATTTAGTACACGTAGGGGTAGTGCTGGACAAGATTCGGGCCGCAGGCCTGACCTTAAAGCCAGACAAGTGCCATCTAGGCATGGCAGAAGTGCAGTACTTGGGTCACAGAGTAGGATGTGGAAGCCAGAGACCGGAGCCAGCCAAGGTAGAGGCTGTAGCTAACTGGCCCACACCTATCACCAAGACCCAAGTGCTGGCCTTCCTGGGGACGGCAGGGTACTGCCGACGCTTTGTCCCCGACTACAGTACGGTTGCCAAGCCCTTGACTGACCTGACTAAGAAGAATTTACCTAAGCAGGTCCTGTGGTCTCCAGCTTGTGAAGCCGCGTTTCAGGCATTGAAGCAAGCTCTTGTGAATTCCCCTGTCCTGGCTGCCCCAGTCCCTAACAAACGTTTTCTCGTTCATACAGATGCTTCCATGTATGGACTGGGGGCTGTGCTGAGCCAGGTCGGGGAAAATGGAGGAGAGCACCCTGTCGCATACCTAAGCAGAAAGTTACTACCTCGGGAAGTGAGTAGTAACTCGCCCTGGTCTGGGCACTGAAGAAATTGAGCCCTTATTTGTACGGCAGGAGTTTTCACTTATAACGGATCACAATCCCCTTGTCTGGCTTAACCTGGTCTCAGGAGACAATGGCAGACTGCTGAGGTGGAGTTTGGCACTACAGCCTTATAACTTCACCATCAGCTACTGACCCGGTAAGCAGAATGGGAATGCGGATGGGTTATCTCGGCAAACAGACGTCCCTACTCCTTCCCAGTCCGGTCATCCCCAAGTTGACCCACCAAAGGGTCAAGCCAGGTCTGCCGGAGTGTTCCACAAGGGGGGAGCCGTGTGACAGACCCATCTGTATGGACTAAAAGCACTGTGTTCGTCTGTTTTGCCGTTTACATGAATTTCCCCATTTGTATGCTTTGTTTAAGGGAATGTCTGTTTTTTGTCGAAAGGAACTACCGAACGGACGGCCACCCAGAAGAGAAGTGTGCTGCTGGTTAACCTATTGATCCCAATTAGAACGTTGCGGTTAACCACAAACACTTCTCAATTAAAACCGAATACCGGGTGGTCATCGTTCGTATGTCGACCACGAGGCGGCGGCCATTTTAACCATGCATTCACTAAACGGCGGTTTGTACATTTATTACTGGAGGTACTGTAACATCCAGTATTTATGAAGGTCTCCCACCTGGTGGACACTCCCCTAGGGGACTGTGACAAAAGACAGACAATCAGCCAAACAGGACACACAGTCACATTATATTCCCACAATGCATCCTGGCTTCCTCCCCTCTGCCTTGGAGATAATTGAGAAGTAATTCAATTATCTCCCAAGACAAAGGCAAATCCCCATTATGCACGTGGGGATACTAAAACATGAATTACTATTAAAATACACAGTATGACACAAGTTACAATAAAACTATACATTTAACATGTCCCCAGATAGCTCAGGTCTGAGCGCACATTATTAAGCGAATGGCGCTCAGACCACACGAATACAGTGTAATCGCCATGGAGCTAAAGTCTTTACACAGTCAGTTCTCATGCGAATGGGCTCCATGGAATTCCTATCTGGGGTATAACATAGTCAAGTAAAACTACCGAACACCGGGCCATTTGTGCACTCCCGCCGAACAAGAAGGGAGGTCGGCGGCTTCAGCGGTGTTCGAGCCAAACTGTGTCCATTTTTAGTTCCATGAGTTAGGTGTCGAACACCGCTGTTCGTTCGCGTGTTTAAAATGGCCGCGACCTCATGTTCGTTATAAGAATGGCGGCCACCCAGCATTCGTCAACCGCAGCTCCAGGGAGGCTAATTGCCGGCACACTCCAGCTCCCAGGTGGTCTAGTCATTCGTGCGGTTGTTCGGTAGATTGAATCTACCGAACACCAGGCAGAAAAGCACAAATAAGTCTTTTCTGCAAGAAAAAGATGTCCTTTAAAGGACCACTCTAGGCACCCAGACCACTTCAGCTTAATGAAGTGGTCTGGGTGCCTGGTCCAGCTAGTGTTAACCCATTTTTTACATAAACATAGCAGTTTCAGAGAAACTGCTATGTTTGTGAATGGGTTAAGCCTTCCCCTATTTCCTCTAGCGGCTGTCTCATTGACAGCCACTAGAGGCGCTTGCGTGCTTCTCACTGTGAAAATCACAGTGAGAGCACGCAAGCGTCCATAAGAAAGCATTGATAATGCTTTCCTATGTGACCGGCTGAATGCGCGTGCAGCTCTTGCCGCGCGTGCGCATTCAGCTGACGGGGAGGAGAAGAGGAGGATCGGAGGAGGAGAGCTCTCCATCCATGCTGGAAAAAGGTAAGTTTTACCCCATTTCCCCTTTCCAGAGCTGGGCGGGAGGGAGACCCTGACGGTGGGGGCAACCTCAGGGCACTATAGTGCCAGGAAAACGAGTATGTTTTCCTGGCACTATAGTGTTCCTTTAACATGGGGCCATAGTCCAAAGGCAGCAGACGAGCAACCAGGCTTCTCCAATGCAATGTGGCGAGATTGCACTCGTCACAGTTCCTATATAAATTATATATATTTTTTTAGGACAAAAAAGGCTTTCTTTACATACCATTATTTATATAATCCCATGTATTTAATTTAAAAAAATAAAAAATATGATGAAAAATTGAAAAAAAATAAAGTTTTACTTTTACTTGAAAAATCTTTTACTGATCTACAAAAGCAAATGAAAAAACTGCTAAATAGATTCAAAATTTTGTCCTGAGTTTTTAAAAATACCCAGTGTTTATGTGCTTTTTTGCAAGCTATAGGGCTATAGGTACAAGTAGGATATTGCGATTTCAAAACATCCATTTTTAAAATTTATCAATAGTGACATTGTAACACTATTATCTGTCATAAATCTCTGAATAACACCCCACATGTCCATTTTTTTTATTTTATTTTTTTTACAAATCTTTATTTTTTCGTGCATGGATTAATTGAACAAGCATTCATGTCATGCCCCAACAGCAGTAACATGCATTGAAATTGTATAACAGTCTGACAGTTGTGGCATAGAAAGTTGATGCACATTTTTGTATGAGGGTTATCAAGAACTGTACTAGGCTAGCAAACAGGAAGCGAATCAGTAAGTATAAAACAAAGCCTATGCAGCGAAGTTACGTAAGGTCATGTAGGTTAGTTCAGTAGTTAAACATTTAGTTAAACATATAGTTAAAATGCATAGCCCCGAACCCATACAAATTAGCTAGGTTTTTGTTGCCCCGCTAGATTATTATCATTATTAATATTAAATACGGGTTGTTGTCATTAGCTTGGCTAATACAGCTTGGTTGCTTCATCTAAGTGTTGCTTCTAAGTGTGTAGTTGGAGATATTCTGGAGAGTTTTACAGAAGCTTCAACTGAGTTGTACTAAGAGCTTTCTTTTCTACTGTTACAGGTAAGATTCATCTCTAGGAAAAGGTTACAGATTGCACAAGGTTTGAATTCCTGTTGGTAGTTATAAGGCATTTGATTTGATTAGTTAGTTACTTGCTATTGATTGCTGTTTAAATTAGCTATTGTTTGCAAATAAGCAGAGGCCTACCCAGGTATTAAACATTCCTAGTGGGTGGTGATTTTAGGAGTTATATAAGGGCTGTTGCCATTAGCTTGGCTAATATAGCTTGGTTGCTACTTCTAAGTGTTGTTTCTAAGTGTGTAGTTAGAGATATTCTGCAGAGTTTTACAGAAGCTTCAACTGTCTAAGAGTTGTGCTAAGAGCCTTCTTTTCTACTGTTACAGGTAAGATTCATCTGTAGGAAAAGGTTACTGATTGCACAAGGTTTGAATTCCTGTTGGTAATTATAAGGCATTTGATTAGATTACTTGCTATTGATTGCTGTTTAAATTAGCTATTGTTTGCAAATAAGCAGAGGCCTTCCCAGGTGTTAAACATTCCTAGTGGGTGGTGATTTTAGGAGTTATATAAGGCTTGCTGTCATTAGCTTGGCTAATATCGCTTGGTTGCTTCATCTAAGTATTGCTTCTAAGTGTGTAGTTGGAGATATTCTGGAGAGAAACTGGAGGTAATCTGAGGTATTCAGGAGGATAAATACAAAGTTAAGATTTGTTTGATTTAAATTATTCTCCTCATTGGAATGGCAGACTTAGTTCAGTGTAATAGTTGCTATGCATTTGTTTCCCGTTCCACTTTTTGGAGGTTTGTTTGTTGTCTAATTGGTAGACAGTTCTCTATCTTGCAGCAGGAGATTGTATTTTTGAAGTCTGAGATTTGTAAATTATCTGGTAAACAAACTCTGGCTGGAACTGCTGCAAAGCCACTGCCGCAGAGACATACTAGGAATGGCAGATGGATTACTGTAGCATCTGGTAGACTTTGAGTTGTGGATAAAAGGCATTTTGAACAGTCTGTTGCTCTACATAATTAATTTTCTGCACTTTCAGAGTGTAATGGTGTTGTGGAGAGAGGCACTGAGGCTAGTGTTGTTGTGGAGAGAGGCACTGAGGCTAGTGGTGTTGTGGAGAGAGGCACTGAGGCTAGTGGTGTTGTGGAGACTGACTTGGAGACTACAGTGAGGCCTGAATGCGCTAGTTCGTATGAGCGCGCTACAAGCATGCGCATGTTATATAAACATATCATGCGCTGCACATGCTCAGTATATCGTTTACAAAAGGTGCGGCGCGTGATCAAACAGCCTACACCATTCAAAATTCAAAGTAGAATACTCACATCCCCTGATCAGAACAAATAAGAAAAAAAAGGTTTAACCTTACTCAAAATTCATCACTATATGCAGAACTGAGTCATTACTTAACTAATTAAAGTCACACACACACATCATTCTCGTCAGAATCGTATCACACCACACAAAAACAAAAGTGTTAGACTTTAGAAAAACAGACTTTTCTAAAATTAGAATATGTGTAGAGGAGTCATTATCAGATTGGAGCAATTTAAATGGGATTATTTAAAAGTTGCACTATTGAAGGCAACAGAAAATTGCATTCAGCTTGTCAGTGAAAGCAAAAAATTCAAGAAACCACTGTGGTACGCCGCAGATGTGGCCAAAATAGTGAAAAACAAAAGGTAAGCATTTAGGAGTTATAAAAAAACCCAGAGTGAGGAAGATAAAATTAACTATAAGATTAGGCAGAAAGAGGCTAAGCAAGTTATAAGAGCTTCCAAATTACACACAGAAGAGAAAATAGCACAGTCAGTAAAAAAAAGGGGACAAAACATTTTTTAGATACATAAATGAGAAAAGAAAAGTAAAAGAAGGATTAGTTAGAGTAAAAACAAAAGAAGGAAGGTATGTAGAAGAGGATAAAGGTCTAGCTGACTGCCTCAGTGAATATTTTTGTTCTGTATTTACAGATGAAAATGAAGGAAAGGGACCTCAGTTAAGAAAAAGGATAAATTAGTCATTTATTACACATGAGTTTACAGAGGAAGAGGTTCTATTTCAAATGTCAAAACTAAAGACAAGTCAATGGGACCTGATGGAATACACCCAAAGTTATTAAAAGAGCTTAGTGGTGTACTAGCAAACCCATTAACAGATTTATTTAACCAATCATTGTTAACAGTAGTAGTCCCAGAAGATTGGAAGTTAGTGAATGTTGTGCCCATTTACAAGAAAGATAATCGGGAGGAGTCGGGCAACTATAGGCCAGTAAGCCTTACATCAGTAGTGGGGAAAGTGATGGAAACCATGTTAAAGGATAGGATTGTTAAATATCTAAAAACACATGGATTTCAAGATCAGAGACAACATGGGTTTACTTCAGGGACATCATGCCAAACTAATCTTATTGAATTTTTGATTGGGTAACTAAAATTATAGATCAGGGTGGTGCAGTAGACATTGCATACCTAGATTTCAGTAAGGATTTTGATTCTGTTGCATATAGAAGGCTTATCAATAAACTGCAATCTTTAGGATTTGGATTCCAATATTGTTGAATGGATAAAGCAGTGGCTGAGTGACAGGCAACAGAGGGTTGTAGTTAATGGAATATATTCAAAGCTTGGACTTGTCACCAGTGGGGTACCTCAGGGATCTGTACTTGGACCCATTCTCTTTAATATTTTTATTAGTGATATTGCAGAAGGTCTTGATTGTAAGGTATGTCATTTTGCTGATGATACTTAGATATGCAACAAGGGTGATGTTCCAGGAGGGATAAGCCAAATGGCAAATGATTTAGGTAAACTAGAAAAATGTTCAGAATTGTGGCAACTGACATTCAATGTGGATAAGTGCAAGATAATGCATCTTGTACGTGATGACGGAAGAGGAGGGGGGACAAGCTAACACCTAGCGTGGACGGAGTCTCCGCTGGCTTTTCTCGCCACCTAGATTTAAATCTGTCTGCCTGGAAAGATCCGTTCTGCTGGACACCCATATTGGAAAGCGAATGTTATACACTGCTCCACATAGCCGTCTATTGTGAGTACCGAGTACCGGGTTGCCGGCTTTGTTTTCGGTCTGGTGGGAGCTCCGTGCTGCTGCCGCAGCCGACGTGTGATTTATGTTTGCATTTGCAGTTTAAACAGAGTCGATGTTCTATATCAACATGGAATACGGCCACCAATATTGTCGTTAAGGACAGGGGCTGAAGAGTTCCGTGGATGGACACTTTATATATAATATATACCGGCCTAGACAAGTATAGCTCCACTATTTAACCGTTTGTGGCTACTCAGTGTTTCGGCTTTCTTTTTGCAATACTTATTTACACAATTGCTAGCCGTCTTGAGTGCAATTTAAAGTCATTTAATTTACTAGGGCTTCATAATTAAGGCCATGAAAAAGTCGTATGAAACTAAATCCTACGAGGAAGGATAAAAAAGACTCCCTACAAGAAAAAGCACAAGAAAAAATACAGGATAAGTCCTTAACAACATACTTCTCTCCTCAACCACATAAAACTTTAAATTTAAAGACGACTGATATGGATCTCAGTTCAGAGAGTACGGAGTCAGACAGTATAAAAAATCCTGACGAAGAATTGATTACTATTTCTCAGCTACATATAAGTTTAAAGGCCAATCTAGAAGAGATCAGATCTGAATTGGCTGTAATGGCCACAGAAATAAAATTGGACATAAAAAAGGAAATAAACACTCTGGCAATAAAACTGGATGGTTTTGAGGTTGAATTAAATGACATGGATCTTTAAGTGAATCATCTGAAGCATGATTATCAACAGGCATTCCATAAAATCACAGACCTCGAATTTAAAGTTAATGACTTGGAAGATCGATCGAGGCGAAAAAATTTACGCTTTAGAAATTTATAAGAAAAGGGCACTCAGGACAATGTTAAACAAATTGTGATAGAATATATATCTGCCTTGGGGATTTCATATCATTTTTCAGAACAACTAATTGAAAGGTGCCATAGACTATTTAAACCGAAAGCACTTCAGAATGATCTACCTCGAGATATTATGGTTTGCTTCTTTGCATTTGAGTTCAAGGAATCGATTTTAAAAGCTGCCAGATTAAATCTGCTTTCTTCAGGCCCTTTCCAGTATGTTAAGGTGTTACAGGACTTAGCATTTGAAACTAGATCCCAATGTAAAAAGTTCAGCTCTGCTACTCAAATTCTACGAACTTTAAATATAAGATATAGGTGGATTTTTCCATCTAAATTAAGTCTGAAATATGAGTCTGACATATGATTCAAATGAGAAACTAACGGAATGGCTGAAAAATAACAAAATTTTGGTGTAGATTTTGGAGTAGATAATCTGGGTTTTTTTTTTCACTAAATTTTTATTATTTAAGAGGGTGCCTAAAAGAATATAAATAAGTCAAATATTGTTGAAATAATTACCTACAAAATTTGGCATAATAGGGAAGTGTTAAATAATTAAGTAATTTCACCTTTGGACGATATGATAGGGCACAATGATATAGAAATTATCGAGAATGTATTACAGAGATAATTTATCACATTTCATTACTTAAGAAGTTTTTGATGTGTCACACACTGGATTATTTGTATAACATATGTTCACAAGTATTGGTTAAATAGTTGAAATGTGTACAAGATACGGTTATAGTAATAGAAATGTGATAATATTGGGTAAAATATTTGCAACAAGGATTATGTTATGGTATCACTGTATATATATATTTTTTTTCTAAATTTTTATTATTTAAGAGGTTGCCTAAAAGAATATAAATAAGTCAAATATTGTTGAAATAATTACTTACAAAACTTGGTATAATAGGGAAGTGTTAAATAATTAAGTAATTTCACCTTTGGACGATATGATAGGGCACAATGATATAGAAATTATCGAGAATGTATTACAGAGATAATTTATCACATTTCATTACTTAAGAAGTTTTTGATGGGTCACACACTGGATTATTTGTATAACATATGTTCACAAGTATTGGTTAAATAGTTGAAATGTGTACAAGATACGGTTATAGTAATAGAAATGTGATAATATTGGGTAAAATATTTGCAACAAGGATTATGTTATGGTATAACTGTATATATATATTTTTTTTCTAAATTTTTATTATTTAAGAGGTTGCCTAAAAGAATATAAATAAGTCAAATATTGTTGAAATAATTACTTACAAAACTTGGTATAATAGGGAAGTGTTAAATAATTAAGTAATTTCACGTTTGGACGGCATGACAGGGCATAATGACACAGAAATTATAGAGAATGTATCACAGAGATAATTTATCACATTTCAGTACTAATGAAGTTTTCGATGGGTCACACATTGGATTATTTGTATAACATATGTTTACAAGTATTGGTTGAATAGCTGAAATGAGCACAAGATACGGCTAGACGAATAGAAGTGTGATAATATTGGGTAAAATATTTGTAACAAAGGATTATGTTATGGTATCACTGTATAATTTTTTTTTCTCTCTCCCTTTTATAGATTTTGCGGCCATTTGTGATATTGGGTATTCTCATGTAACTTTTGCCCTACTAAGGAATGTCCGGTAATTTGTTGTTTATGATGACAGATAAATTTGATCTGGTGTTAGAATTATTTGACCTTCCGGGAATCGTTTATGGATTTATTTTTCATTTACATACTTAAGGTATATATTAACGGGAGATTTCACCAAATGTAGGCTCCGTGGTCACGTTTCAGAGTCCCCCCTCTGGTGTAGTAATACTACATTATTTTCATTGTGCCCTTACGGGCATTAATGGATTCATTAGCCTTTATTTTCTTATAGTGGTTAGTCGTTCTTTGATGATGGACTGGTATACATTCCCTTATCAAAGTGTCTCTATGTTAATTTGTTTTTCTGTCTTTTTTTATATGTGGTTTCTTACCTTGAGCTTATAGTGGTGCTTTTCATTTGATACTTTTCATGCTTTTTTATGCTGAAGATATTATCTATAAACACCCAGGGGCTTAATACTAATAAGAAAAGAAATCGTATAATTCCTTGGTAGATCATAATATCCAAGTTGCTTTTCTACAGGAAACTCATTGGCTTAAAGACTCTAGGCAAAGATGGGGTGGAGACAACTATCCAATAATTATACACGCCTCTCTAGTAGAAAGGAAAAAAAAAGAGGGCTAGCACTAGTATTTAATAAAGACCTTAAAATGGACGTGATACATTTGGAACTGGATCCTGATGCTAGGTTTATTATTCTGGTCTGTAACATCAATGATAAGATCTATACGTTGGTTAATGTATATCTCCCCAATGTTGACCCTATGGCTAAATTTTCCATAATTATGGATAAAGTTGATAAGATCTCTAAGGTTCTTTGATTATTGTTAGTGATTTCAATTGTGTTAATGATCCTAAATTGGATAAATCAACAATAACTTCAACTATGAATAATAAAAGAATTAATAAACAGGCCAAAAAATTTACCTATAATAACTCTATTGAGATTAAGGAGAATCCCTGGTCCAATCATAGTTTTTTATTATTTGATCTTGGCAAAAACCTTCCAATGCCTCATACCACCTGGAGACTGAATGACTCCCTTATTAAAAATGATTACAACAGGGAGGAGTTGTCTAAGCTATTAGAATACTTTGAGTCTGAAAATAATCCAGTGGATACATCCCCTATGATTAATTGGTGTACTCATAAGTCTGTCATGAGGGGTTATTTAATTAAAATAGGTCATAATTATAAGAAAAGGAATGGTAAGAATCTAAAGGATTGATATATTGAATTTTACTCATGCTCCCATCTAAATAAACAACATCCTACGCCAGAGTTGAGGACTCGTCTAAACCATTTAAAACAACAAATAAACTCAAAGGAGGAAGTAAAGATTAAGTTTAATATAACTAAGTTAAAGTTAAATAATTATCATACGGGTAATAGAGCTAGTAAAAACTTAACAAAAAGACTACAAAATAATTATGCTAGGAATAGGATAGAAAAACTGGTCATCGACCAATTGGTCTATTCCACTCCTTCCTTAATTGGTCAAAAATTCAATCAATTTTATCAAGAATTATACAATTTAAATTTATATCCCAAAACAAAGGATATTAAAAATTATCTACATAATACAATAATTCCGAAAGTTACCTCACAAGATTTAGTAGTTTTAAATAATAAAATTATTATGGAAGTAGTCAAATATCAAATAGAAAGACTCCCCATAAATAAAACTCCGGGGCCTGATGGCTTCACAAATTTATTTTATAAATACATGAAGTCACATTTACTAAATCCTATCACTCAATTCTTTAATCAATTGGCTGAAAATACCACCATTCCAAAAAAATTGTTACAATCTAATCTCGTTCCCATACTGAAACAAAATAAGGATAGTACAGACCCGTGTAATTATAGACCGATTGCGTTAATTAACGTAGGTATGAAGTTACATTCAGCTATTATAGCCGAGAGAATTAAAAGTATTATACCTAATCTTATTCATCCTGACCAGATCGGGTTTATCCCTGGAAGATGTGCATCAAATAACTCCCATAGATTGATTGATAGTATTGACTGGTCAAAATAGACATAATGTTCCCCTCCTGGCCCTGTCATTAGACGCCGAAAAAGCGCTTGACAGGGTTGGGTGGGGATATTTAAGTGAAGTCCTGAAGGCATTTGGATTCATGGGATGGATATATGGTGCTATTTTAGCCCTATATTCCTCCCCTTCAGCCAGAAGAGTGGACCGAATATAACTGCAGGTTGGTTTGATCTCAAAAATGGTACTAGACAGGGGTGTCCCCTTTCGCCTTTACTGTATGTTTTATCGCTTGAACCTTTAGCTATTAACATTACGAATAACCCATTAATTAGTGGTGTCAAATGAAAATTACTTGATGCTAAAATTTCTTTAATCACCCTGTCTTCCACTGAAAAATCACTGCAGCCTTTAATGTTTGAAATTGAGAGATACTCTAGTCTATCTAATTTTAAGTTAAATATCTCAAAATCAATAGCTTTAACCATTAATATGCCTTCAGAAATGGTTGATAATTTATCCTAGAATTATAAATTTAGCTGGCAGACAAGGAATTAAATTATTTGGATCTAACGATCCCTGTAAACATTCCGAATATAATGGAGAGAAATGTTTTAATTTTAATGAAAAATATGAACCTTAAATTAAAAAAAATGGCAAAACCTGGAAACTTTGTGGATAGGCATAATTAATATTATAAATTCCTATATTCTACCTAAGCGGCTATATTTTTTCTCTATGGTTCCATTAAAAATTCCTAAGCCTTGGCTAGCAATGATTCAATCAAGTTTTAATAAATTTATTTGGAAGAATAAAAGACCCAGAATTAATCAAAAAATTCTTTCTAAAAAACTATCTCAAGGTGGTCTTGGCTTTCCTAATATTTTATATACGTATTATGCAAATATTATTCGGCATACTTACATTCTTCAAGATCCACATGTTTATATTAGAGTCGGAAGCTGCCCATTCTTCTAGACTATATCACTATATGTGGATGGATATTAAAGAGATTTCGAAACAGACAAAAAATTGGTTTCCTTCCACATTGCTTCAAACTCTAGAGGATTGGGCAGAAATTAAGAAAATGTTGAATATTGTACAAGTAATACCAAGATCCTGTAGTCTTAATATTTTGGAGGGTATAATAGAGGATTTTTCACTGACTTCTTGGGGTAATATTGACTCTCTAAGTATCTCAGATCTCATGCAAGGAGATAATATTTTGTCTTTTCAACAGATCGTTGATAATATACATATCTCTCTAGAGAGATATTTACTTATCTTCGTATCAAACATTTCATACAGAAATGTGTTATTCCAATGTCTTTTCCCTTCGCTAAGAAATTGGAAGCTTTATTTTGTTACCGAACGCTTTCTAAGGTTACTTCTGTTTCTAACTCTTTGCTTGATGAAACTAAGATAATACCACATAAACTGATTAACATCTGGGAGAAGGAATTCAATTTGATTCCCTTTAATGACTGGATAGCCTCTTTAATAAAAGTAAATAAATATATACATTGTCTAACCCTGACCGAGTGCCATTTTAAGGAAGTTCGTAGATGGTATTTCACTCCAACAAAATTGACAAAAAAGTATCAATAATATGATTCCACTTGCTGGAGATGTGGCTCGTCTCTGGGCACATATATGCATATATGGTGGGATTGTCCATTAGTTAAACCACTGTGGATATGGGCATTTCATTCCATCTATACAGTTACAGGTATTAGACTCAATCAAAAAACGGTTACCGCCCTTTTACACTTGAATTGGCAGTTAAAATCGAAAGAACACACATGTTATGCTATACATTGTTTTGTTGCGGTCAAAATCAATATAGCCAGACATTGGAAGCCCTCAAATTCTTTCCAGAAATCTCGTTTGATTGATCAAATTATATTTCAGTTAACAATGGAAAAAGAGATTATAACTAATAATACTGTATTTTCAAAAAAACTATATGGTATTCTAATTGGCTTCATAAACTTACCCATATTTAATGGTAACAAATTTATGGCTTGTGTCTCTTATTTATATAACAAGGGGAAAAAATGGACAAGAGAAGGGCAAAGAAAAGGGAAGAAAGTAAAGGCAATAGAAAAGGGGAAAGTAAGAAAAACTATACAGTAATAATTATGGTCTGAAGGTTTCAATTGGCTCCTTTGTTGTTTCAGCAAGTGTATTTTCATGTAATATTGTATGATAATTAATTCTGGTATCTTTGATATATTAGTAAGAAAGCTCTCCTGCTCTGTATAGGTGGTGGTATTATTTAGTTGTTTTGGTCATGTCTATGTCTTTGTTCCTTTTTTTTTGTCTGATTGATTTCTAGTACACAAATAACAAGACTTTGTACTAAATGCTTGATTGTTTCATATTAATAGAATACTCCTTGTTATTGTTATTTGTTGCTTATTTGTGATATGTAAAAAAAAAAAAAAAATTCTCAATAAAAAATTATTATAATTAAAAAAAACCCCAAGGGCAGAGTACAGAATATTTGATAGTCCTAACCTCAACATATGAGGAAAGGGATTTAGGGGTGATTATTTCTGATGACTTAAAGGTAGGCAGACAATGTAATAGAGCAGCAGGAAATGCTAGCAGAATGCTTGGTTGTATAGGGAGAGGTATTAGCAGTAGAAAGAGGGAACTGTTCATGCCATTGTACAGAACACTGGTGAAACCTCACTTGGAGTATTGTACACAGTACTGGAGACCGTATGTCCAGAAGGATATTGATACCTTAGAGAGAGTTCAGAGAAGGGCTACTAAACTGGTTCATGCATTGTGGGATAAAACTTACCAGGAAAGGTTAAAGGATCTTAACATGTATAGCTTGGAGGAAAGACGAGACAGGGGGGTTATGATAGAAACCTTTAAATATATAAAGGGAATCAACACAGTAAAGGAGGAGACTATTTTTAAAAGAAGAAAAACTACCACAACAAGAGGACATAGTCTTAAATTAGAGGGACAAAGGTTTAAAAATATCAGGAAGTATTACTTTACTGAGAGGGTAGTGGATGCATGGAATAGCCTTCCAGCTGAAGTGGTAGAGGTTAACACAGTAAAGGATTTTAAGCATGCGTTGGATTGGCATAAGGCTATCCTAACTATAAGATAAGGCTAGGGACAAATGAAAGTATTTAGAAAATTGGGCAGACTAGATGGGCCGAATGGTTCTTATCTGCCGTCACATTCTATGTTTCTATTCTATGTTTCTATGGGTCCCCGCTTTCCTGACATTTAGCCTGTTAAACGGTTGATGTGCTAAACACCCCTTAGATGCTGGAAGTCACAATATTTATATGCTGTAACATCAAGTGATAATATATAAACTTGGGTTGGCCTACAGGAAGCAAGATTGTCCTGCCCCGAGTGTGGAAAGAGGCTTTGGGATGTGAATGCTTGGGCAGGTTATCTTTAGCAGGTTAAGAAGAGATAATGCATGGCAGCTGGCCCGGCAAGCTTGCGAAACACGCAATGTATATGTCGGTTTAATGTTAATGTGAGTGCCCACAGGTAGGGTGTGGGGGAGTGCCATCTGGTCCAGCATCCTCTAGGGTATCAAGAGTCCTGGATGAGGATACAGGAGACCGGTGATGGACGTAGCTCGGATTGATATTGTGGTCACCGGAACTAAGTGCCGTGTTGTGGCTATGTCTTTTAGGTGGGTTCATTGCCAGGCTTGTCCGCCCTTCATTGAGTATCGTGTCCATGTCCTAGGGGGTGGTAGGGTGGGTAGAGAGGGCTGGGGGGGTGAGGAGGAGGGGGGCAGAGGGTGGGGTGATATTCCACCTGGTATGGTGTGGTAGTGTATCTAAACGCGGGCAGTGCCCTGTACCAGTCATTGCTCCTGATTGTTGAATTTAGGCCGGCGGAGTGACTGGGTGGTCTGAGTTAAGCTTGTGCTTCACTAAGTGAAAGATAACATAACATTAACAAAAATAAAAATAGAATAAAAAATTAAGGCATTACATGTTAAACACATATGATGAATGGGCCTTCAACCGCTGTGCAGAGCTACACTCTCTGGTCCAGCTTGGTAGTATGTGTCCTGTTTGGGCTCCTGGTCGTCAAGTCCCTTGCGTGTCGGTGCCTCTGGGTACAAAGGATTCTATGTTATCTAGATCCCAGGATCTGCCAGGACCGTCGGGGACGTCAACGGGTGTTCATGCAGCAGGTAATGGCAGTCCCATCGCTTCCAGAAATGCGGTTGTATCATCAGACGTGCGGAGTGTATGTGTAGCTCCATTGCGGTTTGCCACTAGGGAGCCCACCGGACCCCAGCAATATTGCACACCCGAGGACCGGAGGTGAATGGTTACTGTCCCCAGCCATCTACGCCATTTAAGTGTTGCCTTGGAGAGGTCTTGGAAGAAGTGTAGCTGTGAGTCTTCGAACCGTATGGGCGTCTTTCCTCTGATTGCCGCCATTATGTGGGCTTTGTCGGTCGCTGAGATGCAGCAGACTATAACATCCCGTGGTGTTGTGGTGGTTCTGGAGCCAGGGATGCGATATATCCCCGCTATGGTGAGTCATTTGTTCACCGCGGGCGGCATGATAGTGGCTAGCATCCTCCGGGTATAATGAGGCAGCTCCTCCGCTGATATCACGGCAGGAACACCCCTTATCTTAATATTGTTGCGGCGTTGTTGATCTTCCAGGTTAGTAACACGTTGTGAGAGGTTGCAGTGTTGGGTGTGTAGCTGCTGTATCCCGCCGTTCAGGCTGGACACTGCGGTTTGGGTGCTCAGGAGGTCTTCCACCGCGGCCTTTATGCGGTCTGTGTTGGCCTGTATTCCTGTCTGGAGGAGCGCTCGGTCTGCTGCCATTATTTGGTGCAGGTCAGAGAGGAGCGCTTTGAGATCTCCTTTGGTCGTCGGGGCTAAGCTATCGGTAAGGTGAAGGCTCGTCTGGTGCTCCGGTATGTGTGGGGGTGGTGTGTCCCGTTCAGCACTGCGTGGTGTTTCAGGCTGCGGGGTCTCCTTTGGCAGGTTCCTAGGTGTCATTGGCCGTTGGAGCATGGCTCCTATGTCCCTGTTGTGCTTTTGTGATCTGCGCCCCATGTGGAGATTATGTGGTTGCGAAGTTCTCATTAGGGGCTCCGTCTCACCTGTGTTTGGTGCTGCCAGGAGGCTATCTAGAAATGTTTCCAGGCCTCGTGTTTGTGAAGCGTGGTAGGCCCTAACTTTGCGTTTTGGCCTTATGTGCCTTGGGGTGAACGTGAAGGGCATTGGTCGATGCAGCCTGTCGCCCCGTTTGTGGTGCCGCGGTTTATTTTGAACTTTGGCGGATCTGTGTAGCGGTTTTCATGTAAAGTTTGCACGGTATGCGAGGTGCGATTAGGAATGGCGTCTGTGTGGCTCAAGTGTTAGCTCCGCCCCCCATGTACATATTTTTTTTAAAGTAAACAACCCAGGGTATTAAATATGGGGTATGTCCAGTCTTTTTTAGTAACCACTTAGTCGAAAACACTGGCCAAAGTTAGCGTCCATATTTGTGTGTGAAAAAAGTCAAAAACTAAATTGAACGCTAATTTTGGCCAGTGTTTGTTACTAAGTGGCTACTAAAAAAGACTGGACATACCCCATTTGCAATACCTTGGGTTGTCTTATTTTGCAAATGGTATGCCATCATGGGGGTAATTCTCATTCCTGGGCTACCATACGCTCTCAAAGGCAACGTAACCAACCTGGCCATTTTCAATGTAAAAATATTTGACCCATATATTTAACCCTGTAACTTTTGAAAACGCTAGAAAACCTTTACATGGGAGGTACTGTTATACTCAGGAGACTTTGCTGAACACAAATATTAGTGTCATCAGTAAAAGTGCTGTTTGTGTGTGAAAAATTTAAAAAAAAGTCACTTTCACTGACAATATGATTGCTGTGATAGGGTTTACTGTTTTGAATCACTAATATTTGTGTTCAGCGAAGTCTCCCGAGTAAAACAGTACCCCCCATGTACAGGTTTTAGGGTGTCATAGAACGTTACAGGGTAAAATATAGTGCTAGCAAATTAAATTCTCTGGACTTTTGGCCTGGGTTGGCAGGCAGGTCCCTCAAATTGCAATCAATAAAATTACTTAATTATGTAAAAATATTACATAAATACACACATAGAATTTAAGTATATATGCATATTTATATATTTGAAGTCTACGTGTATATTTATATAATTATTTATGTAATTTTGTATATGGACATATGTATATTTTGTATTATTTTTATATAAATATATATACATTACTATCAAAATACATTTAGAATAAAATTTCATATAGATATATATATTTTTTTAACTTTTATTATTTTTACACGTTTTTATTTAAATTATTATTTGTATTTTATAACAATATATACAATATATATATAGTTATTATATATAATATATATATATATATATATATATATATACACACACGTGTGTAATTTAATTATAAGTGTATTTTTATATTAATATATGTACATATTAATATAAAAATACACTTAGTATGGCATTATATATATATATATATATATATATATATATATATATATATATATACACACACATATGTAATAATTTTTATTTTTATTAACATGTACCTTTCATTTTTTTATGATTTTACACATGCAGGGAGACTGTCTGTCCCCTGCAGGCAGACCATGGACACCTATTGTGACCATGTGATCGCTGTGTTAAGCGATCACATGGCCCCAGGGATCCCAATCTGCCGTGAGGAGACTGTCTGGGCTGCAGGCAGTCTCCCCACACCGGGACCAATGCCGATCGCCGCCAGGGGAATAACGGCGATCAGGTAAGTACATATTATCGTTAGTACGGTTCAGGACCATCACCGGTCGGCAAGGCAAAAATGCAGATGATGGTCCTGAACCGTCCTAGGTCCTGAAGGGATTAATACAGCATTATTTTTTATCAATATAACACTCTCATTGCAACAGGTTGCACTTTATTAGCTTAAAGGGACACTATAGGCACCCAGATCACTTCAGCTCATTGAAGTGGTCTGGGTATAGTGTCCCTGCCTCCCTTAGTCCCTGTAAATCATTGCAGATTTAGAGAAACTGCAATGATTACATTGCAGGACTAAGACTGCCTCTAGTGACTGTCAACTTCCTGGGAACTTGGTGTCTAACCGATTTTTGATGCTTAACTGACATGAGGACATGCAGCATCAGTAAAACCCCCATAGAAAAGCATTGATGCAATGATTTCCTATAGGGAGGGCCTAATGCGCTCAATGTGCTTGCACCTCCTGGCCCGCCTCATTGTCTGAGATCATCAGAACTGCCAATCTCATCCATTTCATATGGGAAAGCTTTGTGATTGGCTGAGTATAGTTAGTCCCTGCAGACATTTTGCATTAAACAATATTTAAAGAAAAAAAAAGGCAGTTTGCATTACAGCCTAGGGATGGCCACTCCTCTGATGGCTGCTAGAGGTGCTTCCTGGGGCATTGCTGCTCACCTCTGCACGGAGACACTGAACTTTGCTCAAAAAGATGCATTGAATTCAGTGCTTTGGCCCGCCTCCTTGGCTGACATCATCAGAATTGACAATCTCAGCCAATCCAATGCTTTCTTATGGGGAAGCATAATCCAATGCTTTCCTATGGGAAAGCATTGTTATTGGCTGAGATCATAACTTCTGATGATGTCAGCCGAGGAGACAGCTCAGGGCAGAGCCAGCACCAGCAGACTGGAATAAAGGTAGGATAGCCTTTTTAACACTATAGGATCAGGAATGCATGTTTGTGTTCCTAACCCTATAGTGTCCCTATAACTGTCAGCATGTATGCTGCCTGGCTGTAACTAGACTTCTGAATGTCGAAGTGCTGAATTTCTGAAGTGCTGAATTTCTAAAGTGCCGAAGTGCTCTATTTGCGAATTGCCACAGAACCAAATTTCGGAAGTGCCAAAGTGCTTCGGATTTCTGAAAAGGGGCAAAACAGGAGGGGGTTGGGGTTATGTAATGGTATTTATTAATTAATGACTCTACATCATAAAGAAAGCATATTTAGTGTAATGCTTTGGGGGCACCACTAGGGGGAGTGTGTAGGAAGACATGTGCTTCTGGCAGTGACATCACAGGCCAGCCTACTTACACTGAATAAAACCAGATGGAGGAGAAAACTCTCTCTGTTTACCTGTACCTGACTGATCATGTAGCACCAGCTCTGACTTAGCCCCAGCCCTTTGGCTGGGGCCTTGTAAGTAATATGTTTGTATTGTAACAGTTAGCAATTGTAATAGCCTTAGCAACCAATAGTGTTTTGTGTAGTATTGTATTGTATAATTATTGAAATTGACATTCCGCTAGCATCTGTTTATTTATTATAGTTATATTAAATATACATTTAATATTACAACGTTTTGTGTATTTTCTATCCACATATTCGACCATAATACCATGAATTATAAAAATATTAATGTTCCGTATTGCTTAATTATTATGTATTAAGAGATTAATATTCATATTTAGGTCACACCACAACATTTGGCGTAGTCGGCAGGATTATGCTTGAATATTGGGGAAAATATAAATGTTATGCATTTTGCTTAAATCATACTGTAAATTGTCTGTCTGTATACAAATTAATAAATTAATGATGATTTCGTTTTAATGGAATGAATGCAGATAGCAGATAGGGATTAGATATTAGTTTTTTAAGGTATCTCTTGTTGTAGAACATAGTGATGAATTATTGTGTTGCTTGTTACGTTTTACCAACCTTTGGTCATTTTTATATATAAAACAAAAAACAATTTTACTTTTTGTCTGACCATGTGGATTTTAATCCACCATTGACCACATGGTGTGAATGAGTTGAGGCCTAGTTTCATTGTTTGCTACCATTTGCATAGGAAAAGACTTTTCACTAAACTAGTTCACCAGGTTTTATTGCTAAATTTGACCCTGTTTGTGTACTAATTTACATTTGTTTGGCATTCATGGATTTGTCTAGTTGAAAAGAGATTTGGACAAAATGTATTAAATTAGTAGTTAAGAAAAAGATACGTTTAGTAAAGCAGATTCAGTGAATAATAGATTTATGTGTGCGTATACACAGAATATTAGTATAAATATATATATGATTTTGACTCATGAAGGAGAGACCACCTTTTTAACAGCTGTGTGACCATGCTTTTCAGCTACAGCTGGGGAGAATTTGTCCTTGTTGGGGGTGGGTAGTCTTGCCTGTATGAGAAAAAATAAACTGCATTGTTTTGTAAATGTAATTGCCTAAGCTAATCAATTTGTGGAGTGTTTTTCAGCTTTATTATCCAGGACTAAGGAATTACTGGACATATGCAGGAACTGGTAACAAATGAACTGAAAAAATGGTAAAATAATTCCTTTGTCCTATTTAGTCTGAATATTTTAACAAGTTAGCATTTTTAACAAAGTAAGTGTAGGGGCTCAGATTAAGATTTATATTATTTTAGAAGCCATCTATAACTGATTTTAATATTTCCATGCTTTGAATTAGGGTGTATCTGCCTAGCGGGTGAACCTCCATAACGTGGGCTGTGATTTTAGTTACAGTAGCGGGTGGGGAACCTGAGCTAGGGGGTATTTAAACGTGTCCGGATAAGGGGGAGCATACCCAATAGTTGTTGTGCAGTTCTATCCTGTATTATTATTTGAAACCCTGTATTACTTATAAGTAGCGTTTTGTAACTTATTTGTAATTGTTTATATATATTGCTCTGGGAAAGGGATAGGCAAAATCTCTAAGAGACCAGGAAATATATTTTAAAAAAAGGGCGTATTACACTAGTGGTAGGGTGGCCTATCATGACCATAGAGACCCTTGGTGACTAGTTTTTGTTGTATATTGCCCTGGGAAGGGGATACGCTATTTAATAGAAATTCCTGAGAGACCAGGAAATATACAATAAGTGATACGTGAATGTACTGGTTAAATTGCAGACATATTGGCCCAGAACCTTTAATCAAGCCGGAAAAGAGGCTGCTGTATGTTTGCTCCTCTATAATTTTGCGGGGGCGGTCACCCCCATGCGGAAAGCCACTGCCATCACAGGGTGGTTAGTTGTGCAGGCCCTTAGCCGCGAGGTACAAGCATGTCCGTGGAAAGGCTAGAAATTAATAGGGAGTCACTCATAGCTGTCAGAAGTGTTGAACTTTGAGACATATTGACCTATATCCTTTCAGAGGCGGAAGAGGTGTTGTGGTTCACTCCTCTATAATTTAACCAAAGGGTGGAGAGTTATTAAACATGTTTAGGTTGGCTAGAAACAGGGCCGGATTAACATAGGGGCTGATGGAGCTGCAGCTCCAGGCCCAGGCCCATGGAATAGGCCCATTGATTTAAAAAAAAATATATATATTTTTTTTTACATTTTTTAAACATTTTTTTCCACACACTACTCTTAGGGATTCCACCTGGCTTTTATTTTATTGGCACAGCCAGTATTTGTGGCTGCCTGGCTAGTGCCAATATTGCAGTGATACTGGCAATACAAATGCTGGTATTTTTCTCAGTATAAACAAGAGATTACTATGCAATACAAGCACTGGCCAGTAGGGGTCGTGTGTGGAGACAGGCAGGGATAGGAAGTTCCAGCATATCCCTCCCTGCCTATCTATACTCACTGATCTGCAGGGGTGCAGCTATAGAGAGTCCAGACAGCCTACAGCTCAGGGAAGTAAGGGGTGGGGGGGAAAGGCTGCAAGGTGACATACACTGAGGCACTAAGAGACACTGGGAGACATTATGGCAGACACTGAGACACTAAGGGACATTGGGAGACATTATGACACAGACACATGGGGACACAGTGTCCCCATGTCTCCCAGCCAATGTACCTGGTGTCTCAGTGCCCCCTAGTCTCCCAGTGACCCCTAGTCTCCCAGTGCCCCCAGTCTGCCAGTGTCTCACTGTCCCCATGTCTCCTAGTGCCTCCATGTCTCCCAGTGCCTCAAGTGTCTCAATGTGCCCATGTGTCCAAGCTAGTGTCCCTAGTGTCTGTGGCCCTGGTGTCTCAGTGTCCCCATGTCTCCCAGTGCCCCCATGTCTCAATGTCCCCCAGCCAGTGTCTCTAGTGTCTGTGTCCCTGGTGTCTATGTCCCAGTGTCCCTATGTGTCCCAGCCAGTGTCCCGTAGTCTCCCAGTGTCACTGGTGTCTCATGTCCCTAGGTCTCCCCAGGTCTCCCCGTCTTCCTAGTGTCCCAGTGACATGGGGACCATGGGATACATGGGGACATAGACACATGGGAATACTGGAGGACACAGGGAGACATGGGGCATTGAGACACTGTGATACATAGGGACAATGTGATACATAGGGTCACTGGGAGACCTGTGGACACGACACTAGGGGACACTGGGAGACATGGGGAACTGAGACACTGATACATAGGAACACTGAGACCTGGAGTAATCGACACATGGGGGCACTGGGAGGAATCCATCTATACAGGAGAATCAAACCAAGTAGTTTTTTGGTGATTTTACAGCATTTTCTCTTATGTCACTCCTTGTGATTTACATCATGTGATGTCACCCATACATATTTAATTATGCAAATTAGTAAGGCCGGTATGTTTTTCCCAAGAAAGGTGGCAACCTTGACTACTTTTCACATACTCTTACTTAAGTATGGAAACTTAAGAGGGATGTATGGGAACAAAACTTGTGTGGACTGGCTGACAATGAATATAGTTAAAGGGACAATATAGTCACCAGAACAACTACAGCTTATTGAATTTGTTCTGGTGAGTAGAATCATTACCGTCATGCCTTTTGCTGTAAACACTGTCTATTCAGAGAAAATGGAGTGTTTACATTACAGCCTAGTGATAACTTCACTGGCCACTCCTTGGTTGTTAGAGATCCTTCCTGGGTCATGGCTACCTAAAATGCATCCAAACATTCAGTGTCTCCTCCCTCTGCATGCAGACACTGAACTTTCCTCTGAGGCTGAGGGTGGTGGGTGGTGGTGATGCTGAGGGTGGTGGGGTGGTGAGGCTGAGGTTGGTGGGGTGGTGAAGCTGAGGGTGGTGGGGAGGTTGAGGGTGGTGGGGGGTGGTGAGGCTGAGAATGGTGGGGGGTGGTGAGGCTGAGTGTGGTGCGGTGGTGAGGCTTAAGGTGGTGGGGGGTTTTGAGGGGGTGATGCTGAGGGGGGTGAGAGAGAACCTACCTTTACTCCCTAGTGGTCCAGTGGGCTCGCTGGTGGTCCGGTGGCCATTGCTTCTGGTCTGCAGCTCAGACCGTGTAATCTCGCGAGACCATCAGAGCCACGGCAACGCTCTGATTGGCCAGTTTTCGCGCTCTGATTGGCCAGTGTTCACGAGACACATGGTCTGCAGCTCTGCTCACTGCGGTGCTGCAGACCGGTGTCTGCGGTGGCTGGCCGGGCAGCCAGGAGGGGCCTCGCACACCGGGCAAGCTGCCGGGCCCCCGCCTGGTGTCGGGTCCTCGGTCACTGACCAAGGACCTGACACAGTCTGCCCACAGGTGGTTTAGGCGGCCGCCTAAACCGCCTAATTAGAGAGCCGCCTCTGCCTATGGGGAAGCACTGTGATTGGATCAGGCCACCACTTCTGATGTCAGCAGACTGCTTGTTTTTCTGAGTCTAACAGCATGCAGAGTTACAGCTTCAGGCTTGAATACAGTAAGATTTTGCTATATTTATGGAGGCATGAGGGGCCCCAGGGGGCTAGATGGTTGTGTTAACACTATAGGGTCAGGAATTCATGTTTGTGTTCCTGACCCTATAGTGATCCTTTAAGGTAATGCTGACTTTGGTCTCTCTAACACTGTGGCATGTTCCCTTTCTTCTACACTCACTACATACAGCTTTTCTCTGTCCCAGACTGTATACCAGGAGCTTCTGCCTGCTGGTAAGAAGACAAGTGGACCAGCGAGTACTAAGGGACAGTCCTTAGAAAGCATTGAGCGAGCGCATCATTAGATACATTTATGCCAAGCTCAGGGTGCTGTCTGCATAGTATGTCCTTAGCTGGCCAGCTGCATGATTGGCAGGCAGCCTGACATGCATTCATGCCAGGCTGGCCTTCTAATTCTTTGGGCAGACATGTCCTCTTTTTGGGCATGTTCGCCCTTTTGGCAGGTTACGTGATTTGTGTCAGTGGCACACCCTTTTACCGTGCTCATTGACTTCCTGCTTGACTGGACACTGCTGTTAGGGGTTATGGATTTACTTGAAAGATGAAAACATAAATTAGAGGGAGATTAGCATAGGGTATGTGTTTTCTTATAGCTGCTGTTTTCTTTCCCTTCAGCACCATCTCCATCAGATACAGGACGCTTGGGAGTGTTTTGGTGTTTTTGGTCGATATGATTCTGTAATTAGGCCCGTCATAATTGTCAGCACCAGGCCCACTGGGCTGTTAATCTGGCCCTGGCTAGAAATGTGTTTCCTGAATTGCAGAGAAGATGCAGAAAGCAGCTATTAGCTGATTGTTTATTTTAAGAGCCAAGTAGAAAATTAAGAAAGTTACCTTGTTGAAAAAATTGTTTATAAAATGAAAAGTTTAGGGAATGTATTTATATGTGTATATATGTATATATGCTAAGTAAAGGATTTGGCAGTATACGCCATAAGTGACAAGGAAAAGTAATCCTGATCTGTTTTCTTACCTTTTTCAGATATAGCAGAAACCAGGAGTGGACATTGGAACACAGATATAATATCAAATGGAGACCAGTGTTTAAATGTTGACCTTTGATGAGCTATTGAATGTTTTATTTTATTTAACATGTCTATGCTATGATTTTGTGCATACTGTTCTCTTATTTCTAGTGATTGTATTGCAATTGAAACCCTTATGTATTATTATTGTTGTATGTATGTATGTATGCTTGCCTGGGAAAGGGGGGAATTGACCCATAGGGACCAGGGGGTATTTTTGTGTAAACCAAACTGGGGTGGGAGGGCTCTAATGAGGGAACCCCATTGTCCAGTAGGTGCTTGATTTGTGTCTGTGTAAAGTGCATGAGTGGTTGCAGTTCAAAAAAAAAACCGGAAGAATGATAAGAGAATGATAAGAGAGGATAAGAGAAAGTAGGCATTTTGGGTTATCTATACATGTTTAAATAGAAGGGTGGTAAATAGGAATGTAATTGTTTTGGTTAATGTTTACATTAAATTGGTTAAATACAGCAGTGATAACGAGTGTTTAGATTAAATTGGTAAATGCAGCAGTAATAACGATTGTTTGGGTTAAATTGGTAGATACAGCAGTGATATTGTGTTTATCTGTGAATCAGGAGTGTGCTGGATGTGAAGAGAGGTGTGTAGGCATTTATCCAAACGCCATAGGAAAAAAATATGGTTAAGACACCACAATCAAATGGTACTTGTGATGATTGGCACAGTTATTATTTATGTTTGTGTTCGTCATTGCCTGTGTTTTCATTCAAGAACTTTCAAGCAAAGATATTTTAAGCAGAAGAAGAAGAAGCACTGGACACTATGCTCAACTGTTGCTGTAAGGAGAAAAATATTGCAGCTAAGAGTGGTGAGAGTCGGAACAAAATGCATCAGGAGCAGGAAACTGTTACGTCAAGGTGGTTAATGGAATAAAGAAAGAAAAAACAAAACAATGTGACCACAAACACACAAAAGTCCTTGATCACATGAACTGTTTCATTCATCCCTGTCTCCATGCGTATGTTCTATGAGACTGTCGAAGAATAGAGTATCCAGTTTCCAGGACTAATGTTTGTGAAAATTCCAGGCACACAGACCAGCCAGAGGCTACAGAAATCGAGTCGGTCTGTGCCATGATTCATAGGTGTTATGAGTTTGTGGTGTCTAATACTATATTAAGCTCCAAAACACATCCTCACATGAACACAATATCATTGGTTAATCTAATAAAACATGGTTTGAGTTGTTCATTATTATAAGGGTGGGTATGTGCCTATTTCCCAACTGGTAATGCATGTGCTCAATGGTGAACATTTATATAAGCAATAAAATGTTAATGGGTAATAATTAATGGGTATCGTTCTTCAAAAGGTGGGTTTTGTTGTAGGGCAGGTAGTGTTAAAATGGGGAAGATTCAAAATGTACTGGTTTTATAAATGCTTGTTTTATGACATAAGTCAAAGGGTGGTTTGTAATGGTATTTATTAATTAATGACTTTACATCATAAAGAAAGCATATTTAGTGTAATGCTTTGGGGGCACCACTAGGGGGAGTGTGTAGGAAGACATGTGCTTCTGGCAGTGACATCACAGGCCAGCCTACTTACACTGAATAAAACCAGATGGAGGAGAAAACTCTCTCTGTTTACCTGTACCTGACTGATCATGTAGCACCAGCTCTGATTTAGCCCCAGCCCTTTGGCTGGGGCCTTGTAAGTAATATGTTTGTATTGTAACAGTTAGCAATTGTAATAGCCTTAGCAACCAACAGTGTTTTGTGTAGTATTGTATTGTATAATTATTGAAATTGACATTCCGCTAGCATCTGTTTATTTATTATAGTTATATTAAATATACATTTAATATTACAACGTTTTGTGTATTTTCTATCCACATATTCGACCATAATACCATGAATTATAAAAATATTAATGTTCCGTATTGCTTAATTATTATGTATTAAGAGATTAATATTCATATTTAGGTCACACCACAACAGGTTAGGTGTAGGGTTAGGGTTTAGGCTTAGGGGTAAGGTTATGGGTAGGGTTAAGGTAGGGTTAGTGGATGGAGTAGGGTTATGGAATCGGGTAGTGTTAGGTTTAGAGGTAGGGTTAGTGGTTGGGGTAGTGGTAGGGTTAGTGGCTGGAGTAGGGTTAGGATTAGTGATTGGAGTAGGGTTAGGATAGGAGTAGGGTAACCCTACCCTAACCCTTCCCCTAACCTAACCCTATCCCTACCCTACCCCTAACCTGACACTACACCTAACCCTACCGTAACCCTACCCCTAACCTTACCCTAACAAAAACCCTACCCTACCCTTAACCCTTTTCTCCCCTACCCTAACCGTAACCCTACCCTAAACCTACCCTATCCCTTCCCCTAACCCTACCCCTAACCTAACCCTACCCCTAACTCTACCATAAATATATCTCTTGCTGTATCCCTAACCCTAACCCTACCATAACCCCATTGGCGGATCCAGGGGGGGGCAACGGGGCAATTGCCCTCCCCGAGATTCTCCCCTGCCAGCTAATGCAGGGCTGGCATTGTCCAAGTGTCAGCCCTGCTATGTGCCTGCGGACCGGGGAGGGAGATCAGAGATCCGTGATCTCCCTCCCCGGTCCGCAGGCACATTGCTGACAGCCGGCAGGGGAGGGAGAGAGGACACAGGAGCTCAGCCTGCAGCTCCTCTGGGTCCTCCTCTCACGAGATTTGGAGTGTTGCCGCGGTTACCACGGCAACGCTCCAAATCTCGCGAAAGTGAAGTCTAGCCCTGGAGCGCGGGATAGACTTCACTCCACACTGGACCACCAATAAATCCCACTGGGACCACCAGGTACGGAGAAATGTCCCAATTTATTTTATCCCTACCCTCCTTCCTCCCCCATACACTGCCCCCCATACATAAACTGCCCCCACACATACACTGCCCCCCATACCCACACTTCCCCCCCATACACTGACCCCATACACACACACTGCCCCACACATAAACTGCCCCCCAGCCATACTGCCCCCACACACACTGCCCCACACACACTGCCCCACACATACACTGCCCCA
>OW240913.1:19879998-19903862 GCA_933207985.1 Pelobates cultripes | reverse complement strand
AGTCCTGATAGGTCATCAACATCACAGGCTCTACAGAGTATCATGGGTCATGATGTGTTCTCTGAACTGCGGGGGACCCACAGGATCCTCAGAATAACACCCGATGTATGAATGATGGTTTCTAAAAAGGACACAGGGTGTTCTTAAGATGTCCGGATAGTTCATCAACATCACAGGCTCTACAGGGTATCATGGGTCATGATGTGAACTCGCGTGGGACCCACAGGATACTGAGAATAACACCGATATATGGAGTCTAAAAGTCTTACGAGGTCATGATAGGTCATACAATGATGTATAGAACTACATATTGTGAAAGATCTGATACATCAGCAGATATTATCTCTTAATATCATGCAATATGAAAACAAATATGCTCAAAAGTAAACTTTCTTGAATTAGCTATTAAAAACAGGTCAATATGCTTGAAGGATCTTTCTGATCAGAAGAAATACAGAAAACATCCATAATCAGAAGTAAAGTTTTGAATTAGCTAATAAAAACAGATACTATTTACTAATGGCCGAATTAAACAGATCAGCTGTGTTGAAAATAATTATTTTAATCCTAAAGAAATTGGAAGTTATGGCGGAATTCATAATCTCTATATACAAACAAAGACACAAAATCACAAAGCAAAATATTAAAAATTGGTTATCATATCAAGATACTTACACGCTTCACAAGCCGGTGATACGTCACTTTGAACGAAATAGAATATGCGTCTCTAATATTGATGAACAATGGCAGGCTGATTTAGTCTCAATGATTGAATTTTCAAAATACAATAATGGATTTAAATACATTCTTACTGTCATAGACATTTTTTCAAAATACACTTGGGTAGCGCTTTTAAAAAATAAAACTGGTCAAAGTATTGCTAAAGCTTTTGAATCAATATTTGGTAAGGGTCGTGTGCCTCAAAAGATGCAAAAAGACAGAGGAAAATAATTTTTGAATAAGAGTGTAAAAACAACATTTACAAAATACAGAATACACCACTTCTTAAGCAATAATGATGTCAAAGCAGCTGTGGTTGAACGATTTAACCGTACAATAAAAACTAGAATGTGGAGGTATTTTACAGTGCGCAATACCTTTACATACGCGGATATTCTGGATGACTTAATATTTAGTTACAACAACACAACACACCGCTCAATAGGCTGTCCTGCGGCGGCTGTGACCCAATCCAATACACTTACAGTATGGAGGAGACTGTACAGTAATTACTTCATACAGAAGAAAATTAAACCAACATTCAGCACTGGAGATCATGTGCAGATTTCGAAATATAAAGGTCCCTTTGTGAAAGGCTATGAGCAGACATTTACAGATTAAATATTTGAAGTTACCGGTGTGAATACCAAAGGTAGGAAACTGGTATATCACTTAAAAGACTGTAATGGCGATATGATTGAAGGGTCTTTCTACGCTGAAGAAATACAAAAAATACCCAAAGACCAAAACCGGGTGTATAGAATTCAAAAAATACTAAAATAAACTCAAAAGGAAAAAAGATTTTACTACGTCCAGTGGGTGGGATACTCAGAAACATTCAATAGTTGGATTGAAGAAAAACAGCTAACCACCCTCTAAAAGACAATATGGAGGATTCCCCATTTTGTGTCACTCTACCAAGCAACGCATCGTATTTGAAACATCCGTTTACACAACCAAACTGTCCAAACCAATTGTTTTGAAAGGTGAATGGGAAGTGGGGATGACAGAGATACAATATCCCCGTATACATGGAACACTTTTGAAACCAATGAAGGGATCATTTATGTTGGCTTAGCCAGTGGACCCCTAAAACAGCTGAATGTAGAAGCAGGATATTATGATAATGTTCAGAAACTGGTTAGGAATATTAACAAGATTATTGCCGCAAACAATGATCTGCCGGTGGATATTAAACTGGAATATGACCCTTTGGAGCGCTATGTACATGTTGTTGGTCGTGATACATTAATAACCAGCGACAAATTGATGCATATACTTGGAATTGACTCTAATCCTCTTGATAGAACTATTTCAGGAACTATTTGTGCAGATATATAGAGCAGTTTTTATACACTGTTTGTGTACACAGATATAATAGAGCATCAGCGTGTGGGTGATAATTATGTGGCGCTGCTACACTCCGTTGAAATTACAGGTAATAACAATGAGATTATTACTCAGAAGTACATAAAACCAGATTACTTACCAGTCAGTAAGCAGCATTTTGATACCATCACAATAGAGATAAAGAACGACCAAAATAGAAACGTCTCATTCAAATACGGCAAGTCTATCTTTAAGCTGCACTTTCGTCCCCGTCGTAGTGTTTACTACTAGCGAAACAAACATGGTGGCCGTTAAAATCTATGGCGAACCACACATTTACAGTACTTATTATAAGACACAGGCCGGATATGGTTTGCCCGGTTTTCATGGCAGTGCCAATATGTATGGACGTGGCTTAGGAGGTATTTTTCTGAGTTTATTCAGACAAGCGGTACTGCTTTTTCGACATGGTATTGAACTTGTTAAACCAAATGTAAAAAATGTTGCAAAAAACATTGCAAAAGATGTAGTCAGTCATGTGTTAACGGCGGTTATCAATAAAGGGTCTGGTGAACCCCAAAATTGATCAGGTTTAGTATACACCGGTAAACGGGAGGCTAAAAGGAAAAGGAAGCACAATGTGGCATTTCCAATTGACATCAAACAGTTCCTAAATAGTGAAGGCAGCTTCAACATGGATGCTGGCCAGGAGGTGAGATGGTCTGGGAGGGAGGGTCTGCTGGAAATTGGCCGGGATGTATCAGCTGACCGGGGCTCGCCACGAACCACGGCGAGCCGTTCGCTGGAAGTTCGCGAACGGTTCGCGACATCTCTATTCCTAAACAAAGAGACCAGTTGCAAATCTAGAAGAAAGAGAAGAGCAACAAGACGCGGGGTTAGCGACATCTTTTAGCGAGCATTATTATGATCTGAATAACACCCTTTTATATATTGATTGTAAAATCATTAAAAAACGATAATTCACAGATCGCTGAAGGTGCGCGGGTAAGTCTAATCAATTACCCAGTAGCAACACTATTTAACCAGCTAGATGTAACGCTTGGAGACCGGCTGATATCGCAATCCAATAATCTGTACCCATACCAGGCATACATTGAGACGCTTCTTAATTACAGCGCAGAAGCCTTATCCACGCAATTTACAGCTGGTCTGTTTTACAAAGATACAGCGGGCCATCATGAAGATCGTTTATTGGCTGGTGACAACAAGGGATTTGTAAAGCGTGCACAGATGACTGATCGCGGAAGGACTGTTGAATTACTTAGACATCTACACAGTTCTCTTTTTTTCTTCAAGAAAAGCTTATACTGAGTGGATTGGATTTAAAAATAAAACTGACCCGAAATAAAGGTTCTTTTTGTTTAATGTCTGCAGAAGCTGACCCTCTGAAACTTCAAATTCTAAACGCATCACTATTTGTCAAAAGAGTACAAATATCACCAACAGTGAGATTACAAAAATTCTACATACAGACCTATATTGTCAAAACATATTTGATGGTGTATATCCATACGATCTACTACCCCAACACATGGTGGAGTGTGTACAGACAGCGTATGTTACAAATACGGACCCACATACAGCCCCTGGAGAGCACTGGTTAGCCGTTTACATTGATTCAAAAAGACAATGCTATTTTTTTTTTATTCATATGGTTAGTAGTATTAATGATGAAAAAAAATCAGCGTTAACAGTGTGAAGTCTTTTTCGGCCTGTTGACACACTGCTGCTTATTGATGTTGATGAGCTTGACACATCACCTGATTCCGATCAAGATCGTAAGTTTTATCTAGAGTCGCCATCAGAAAGAACATATTTAATGGGATTGTATATACGTTTAGTAATGAAAAAACCTGTTCTGTGGTCGGGTTTTTTTTAGTATTTCTAGAGGCTTTTAGCATGCTGGAATTAAGCAACTCGTTTGTTGAAACCGTTATAAACAACTGCAACCAGAGACCTCTTCAATTACCTAACCACGGTATGTCATATCTATTTGTGACTTTTATACCCCCGCGTTATAAAACATAATTTCATCACAGCCAGTTATTTATTTTATATCATTTTATTTCTTCACAGTAAATTCTGATAACCCAATAAGCCACGAAAAAAAACGATCCAGATGGTAGTACACACAACATGCAGACAGCACAGCACGATGAACTACCCCCTCAAAGAAACAATGCGGTCAAAAGAAAATGTAAAATCTGGTAAGTATATATGTTTTGAGATCCCTTGATAAATATATATTTAGTTCATGTCTGATAGATCAATATAAACTTGTGTAGCGTGTCTAGAGCGATTAAATTATGAGTGTACATTGGGGTACATACACTCACTTTGTACTTATCATTTATATAGTTTCAAAATTATCTAAGACACAGAGACATGCACCTGAACCTGTATCGCAAAAAGCTGCATACATTCACACCAACAAAAATCAAGACCCAGAGATAACAAAATTATCAGTTACACATGTACGCAAAAACATACCGGGGTAAGTCAACAAATATAAAACTAAAACAATCATCAGTTTTGCGACAAATAAAAAATGTGGCTATGAAACGGCCTGCTACACCTGTAGATACATCGTTGCTACCCTTAAGTAACAGGTGTAGGTCTACAGGCTGTAGGGGTATACAAAAGCAGAAAAGTAGAGCACACAAGACATCGCCAACCAACACATCAAAACATGACCTAAACACGCAATTTGTTAATGACGTATATGTTCCTGGCTCCACTCATTGTATTTTGCAGTGTTCAAAAAATATAGTTTTTTGGCATAAGGTGAAAGCAGCCGTACAGGCTGTAATCTTAGATTTAGCCAGATTAGCAAACATTGGTAACTTCAATGAAGTACAGGGTTGTGCTCTCAGCTTAAAAATTGATAGTGTAGGCAAGGTTATAGCTTGCTAGCACAAGCTAGTCAGGGCACCACGTGTACATCAGAGAACGATAACACAAGTTTACAGCGGAACTTTGTATGCGGTTCATTAGAGTGGAGGTCAAATGAGATGTTGTTTTGGAAGGGATTATTGACAGTCATTATCTTGTCTATAAACAAGCTTCGGGAGCTAATGGGTGTGAATGTTGTGACTGATGCAATATTGTCAAATCTCATACCTCAGATAACAATGATTGACAGTGCTGCTGATGACTTTAAGAGGGGCCTAATTTTGTTGAAGATGACTAGGCATGACGGGCTGTGGTTTAGTACGCAATTCAAAAGTCCATAGTTTGAAAATAGGTACCAGGCTGATATCAGTGCCTGATTACCGAACTAGAGCTATTAGGCGTGCTGTGAAAATACTGAGATGTGTAATGAGGTCTACAACATACTACGGCTCGCATGGTAGTATGTGTATGTCTGCAAATGGTTTAACACCTGCAAATGGTTCTGTGACTAAAAAAGCCCCAACAACAATGTCAGACCCCTCAGATGATCATGATGTTGTGACTGGCGCAATACCCCAACCCCTGGCGGTACACTCGGGGGTTCCAAACCCTGAGCATAAAAATTACCATATGGATATATGGTCACATTTGTTAAATCCCCATAATGATGACAATCTGGTACACCAAGGGCCTCCAAGTCCTCAGAGTAGCTTTGATGTGAATGTGGAACAAGAAATGCAGAATCCCCATGATGATGTTATTGCCCCAGTATTTTTATAGCATGTTGAACAACATCGAAGGGACCTAAACAATTTCAATGCTGTGGAGTTTTATGATCATTAGTGATGTACCGAACTGTTCGCCGGCGAATAGTTCCCGGCGAACATAGCGTGTTCGCGTTCACCACCGTTGGCGAACACATGCGCGGTTCGATCCGCCCCCTATTCGTCATCATTGAGCAAACTTTGACCCTGTGCCTCACGGTCAGCAGACACATTCCAGCAAATTAGCAGCAGACCCTCCCACCTCCCTCCCAGCATCCATTTTAGATTCATTCTGAAGCTGCATGCTTAGTGAGAGGAGGTAAAGTGTAGCTGCTGCTCATTAGATAGGGAAATAGATAGCTAGGCTAGGGTATTCAGTGTCCACTCCAGTCCTGAAGGACTCATCTGATCTCTGCTGTAAGGACAGCACCCCAAAAAGCCCTTTTTAGGGCTAGAACATCAGTCTGCTTTTTTTTTTTTTTCTGTGTAATGTAATTGCAGTTGCCTGCCTGCCTGCCAGCTTCTGTGTCAGGCTCACAGTGGATACTGTGCCCATTTGCCCAGTCAGTGTCACCACTCATATCTGGTGTCACAATAGCTTAAGCTTGACATTTAAAAAGAAAAAAAATTTTTTCACTGTAATAGATTGAATAGCAGTTACTTGTCTGCCAGCTTCTGTGTCAGGCTCACAGTGGATACTGTGCCCATTTGCCCAGTGCCACGACTCATATCTGGTGTCACAATAGCTTAAGCTTGACATTTAAAAAGAAAAAATTTTTTTTCACTGTAATAGATTGAATAGCAGTTAGTTGTCTGCAAGCGTCTGGGTGTCAGGCCTCCTTCAGCGTGTGCTCTGCAGACCTCTGCCAGTGTACTTTGCCACTCATATCTGGTGTCACAATAGCTGCATTTAAAACCAAAAAACTTTTTTCACTGTTATAGATTGAATAGCAGTTAGTTGTCTCAAAGCGGTGTGTCAGGCTCACAGTGGATACTGTGCCCAGTGCCACCACTCACTCACTGGTGTCACAATAGCTTGCATTTAAAAACAAAAAACTTTTTTCACTGTTATAGATTGAATAGCAGTTGTCTCAAAGCGGGTGTGTCAGGCTCACAGTGGATACTGTGCCCAGTGCCACCACTCACTCACTGGTGTCACAATAGCTTGCATTTAAAAACAAAAAACTTTTTTCACTGTTATAGATTGAATAGCAGTTAGTTGTCTCAAAGCGGGTGTGTCAGGCTCACAGTGGATACTGTGCCCATTGCCACCACTCACTCACTGGTGTCACAATAGCTTGCATTTAAAAACAAAAAACTTTTTTCACTGTTATAGATTGAATAGCAGTTAGTTGTCTCAAAGCGGGTGTGTCAGCCCTACAGCGTGTACTCTGCCAACCTTTGCCAGTTCACAGTGCCACTCATATCTGGTGTCACAGTAGCTTGCACGCATAGTACCACTAATCGAAAAAAAATGACAGACAGAGGCAGGCCACCACGCAGGGGCCGTCGTGGTCATGGTGCTGTGATTCCCTTTTGCCCTAGAATAATGCCCAGTTTTCAGAGGCCAGGTATCCTGAACTTGAAAAGTTCTGAGGACATAGTTGACTGGCTAACACAGGACACCCAATCTTCTACAGCTTCCACTCGGAACCTTGACGCAACATTCTCCTCCAGCTTAGCTTCGGGCACCTCTCAAGATACCACTCACCCGCCTGCCGCCACCACCAACACTAGCACCACAGCCGCTTCACTTGGTATGTCAGAGGAGTTATTTACACATGCGTTTGAAGAAATGAGTGATGCGCAACCATTATTGACAGAGGATGTAGATAACAGAGATATGTCTCAATCAGGCAGCATTACACATGTACGGTGTGATGATGATGATGTTGTACCCACTGCTGCTTCCTTTGCTGAGTTGTCAGATACAAGTGAAGTGGTTGATGATGACGATGCGTCCATGGATGTCACGTGGGTGCCCGCTCGGCAAGAAAAAGAACAGGGCGAATGTTCAGATGGGGAGACAGAGAGGAGGAGGAGACGAGTTGGAAGCAGGGGGAGGTCGTCACAAGGAGCTAGTGGCACAGTCAGACAGCATGAATCGGCACCCGGGGTCAGCCCGACAGTACGCCAATCAACGCATGCTGTGTCCACCACCAGAATGCCGTCATTGCAGAGCTCAACAGTGTGGCATTTTTTTTGTGTGTCTGCCTCTGAAAACAGCGATGCCATTTGCAACCTGTGCCAAAAGAAACTGAGTCGTGGGAAGTCCAACACCCACCTAGGTACAACTGCTTTGCGTAGGCACATGATCGCACATCACAAACGCCTATGGGATCAACACATGAGTACAAGCAGCACACAAACTCAAAGCCATCCTCCTCCTGGTCCAGCATCTTCAGCCACGTCAACCACTGCTGTCCTCCTTGCCCCCTCTCAACCATCCGCCACTCCGTCTCTCGCCTTGAGCAGTTCCTGCTCATCTGCCCACAGTCAGGTGTCTGTCAAGGACATGTTTGAGAGTAAGAAGCCAATGTCAGAAAGTCACCCCCTTGCCTGGCGTCTGACAGCTGGCTTGTCTGTACTATTAGCCCACCAGCTTTTACCATACAAGCTGGTGGAGTCTGAGGCGTTCAAAACATTTGTAGCTATTGGAACACCGCAGTGGAAGGTAACCGGACAAAATTTCTTTTTATAAAAGGCAATCCCCAACCTGTACTCGATTGTGCAAAAGGAAGTAATGGCATGTCTGGCACACAGTGTTGGGGCAAGGGTCCATCTGACCACTGATACCTGGTCTGCAAAGCATGGTCAGGGCAGGTATATCACCTACACTGCGCATTGGGTAAACCTGCTGACGGCTGCCAAGCATGGAATGCGTGGCTCTGCAGAGGAGTTGGTGACACCGCCACGACTTGCAGGCAGGCCTGCTGCCACCTCCTCTACTCCTCCTACTCCATCCTCTTCCATAACCTCCTCGGCTGAGTCCTCTTCTGCTGCTGCGTCTTGCTCCACATCAACGGCACCCCCCCCCAGCTCCCCAGGTACTATTCCACATCCTGGATACGGCAGTGTCACGCCGTCTTGGGTTTGACTTTCTTGAAAGCAGAGAGTCACACCGGACAAGCACTCCTGTCCGCCCTGAGCGCACAGGTGGAAAAGTGGCTGACTGTGCAGCAAATGGAGATCGGCAAAGTGGTTTGTGACAACGGAACAAATTTGTTGGCGGCATTGAAGTTGGGCAAGTTGACATATGTGCCGTGCATGGCACATGTGTGTAATCTGTTGGTACAACGCTTTGTGCATAAGTACACAGGCTTACAGGATGTCCTGAAGCAGGCCAGGAAGGTGTGTGGCCATTTCAGGCGTTCCTACACGGCCATGGAGCACTTTGCCGATATCCAGTGGCGAAACACTGGATAAAATTTGCGACAGCCCGACACGTTGGAATTCAACACTCCTAATGTTTGACCGCCTGCTCCAACAAGAAAAAGCAGTTAATGAATATTTGTATGACCGGGGTGCTAGGACAGCCTCTGGGGAGCTGGGAATTTTTTTGCCATGTTACTGGACGCTCATGCGCAATGCCTGTAGGCTCATGCGTCCTTTTGAGGAGGTGACAAACCTAGTCAGTCGCACCGAAGGCACCATCAGCGAAATCATACCATATGTTTTCTTCCTGGAGCGTGACCTGCGAAGAGTGCTGGATCAGGCCGTAGATGAGCGTGAAGAGGACGAGGAAGAGTTGTGGTCACCATCACCACCAGAACCAGCCTTATCAGCATCGCTTGTTGGACCTGTGGCAACACTGGGAGAGGATTGTGAGGAAGAGGAGTCAGAGGAGGAATGTGGCTTTGAGGAGGAGGAGGAAGACCAACCACAACAGGCATCCCAGGGTACCCGTGGTGTTGTACGTGGCTGGGGGGGGAAGAACATACCTTCATTGAGATCACTGAGGAGGAGGAACGGGAAATGAGTAGCTCGGCATCCAACCTTGTGCAAATGTGGTCTTTCATGCTGTCGTGCCTGTTGAGGGACCCTCGTATAAAAAGGCTGAAGGAGAACGACCTGTACTGGGTGTCTACTAGACCTAGTCTACGCTACTAGACCCCCGGTATAAGCAGAAAGTGGCTGAAATGTTACCAAATTACAACAAGTCGAAAAGGATGCAGCATTTGCAAAATAAATTTAAAAGTATGCATTACACAGCGTATGAGGGTGATGTCACAGTACAACGGGAATCTAACAGGGGAAGAGGTGAAAGTAATCCTCCTCCTCCCACGACCACGCCGGCAAGGACAGGACACTTTACAGATGTGTTGTTGATGGAGGACATTGCAGAGCTTTTTAAGTCCTACGAATCGCCACAGCCCTTCGGGATCCACCCTCAGAGAACGACTCGACCGACAGGTAGCAGACTACCTCGCCTTAACTGCAGATATCGACACTCTGAGGAGCGATGAACCCCTTGACTACTGGGTGTGCAGGCTTGACCTGTGGCCTGAGCTATCCCAATGTTTCAATAGAACTTCTGGCCTGCCCCGCTTCAAGTGTCCTGTCAGAAAGGACCTTCAGTGCAGCAAGAGGTATCGTCACTGAGAAGAGAAGTCGCCTAGGTCAAAAAAGTCTAGATTACCTCACCTTTATTAAGATGAATGAGGGATGGATCCCGACGGGACTGACAGTGGGCGGTACATCCGACTAAAAAAGGCCTTATGAGATGAGCTGCCTTGGGCTAAAAATGGTCCACACACTGCTGTATTTTAGCTCTGAATGCCGGTTGACTTGCGTGACTCATCCACCACCAACTAGGGTTCAAACCGCAATGTTTTAGGGCAGTGCTCCCCAACCTTTTTATCGCCGCGGACCGGTAAACGTTTGATCCGCGTACCAGTCCGCGGCCCGGGGGTTGGGGAACACTGTGTTAGGGCACTTTCTGCCTGGGAAACAAACATCAATTCTTCTGGCCACTGCTACAGCAGCGGCTGCAACAATACCTAATTTTTCAGGCATGTGTACATGCCTAATTTTTCGGGCCTCTGGTGCTGCACTGTGGTTTCAAAAACAAACCAAAAAAAGGCACATAACAGGGATTAAACTGGTAAGAATAATACTACTTAACACACCTTATAATAATGCAGAGAGAGGCAACGCAGAGAGAGGAGTCTGAAGAAGAGGAGTCAGAGGAGTAAGGTGGCTTTGAGGAGGTGGAAGACCAAACACAGTCCCAGGGGGCTTGTTGTCACCTTTCGGGGACCCTTGGTGTTGTACGTGGCTGGGTGGAGGAAGAGACCTTCAATGACATCAGTGAGGACAAGGAACAGGACATGGCTAGCTTGGTATCCAACCTTGTGCAAATGGACTGTTGCGGTGCGTTAAATGGGGAGTTTGGTCTGTCACTGTGAAGCGGGTGTAACCCTTACACTACCTGATCTATACAACATCATACAGTAGGCCCCCCCCCTCATTATTTTTATGGCCCCGACCCACCGCTCACGAGTGGGGGCAGGAGGGAGGACAGTAGGTCCCCCCTTATCCTTATTTACTGAATATTCCCCTGTATAACAATGTTTGGCATGTAGTGAATATTCCCTATTCTGCTCTGTGTCAGTGTGTATCAGGGATCCTTAGGACAGGTGTCAATCCATATCTGCCAAGTGACCCTATGTAGGAGGAACAGTCTCTATTCTGCTCTGTGTCAGTGTGTATCAGGGGCTCTGAGGACAGGTGTCAATCCATATCTGCCAAGTGACCCTATGTAGGAGGAACAGTCTCTATTCTGCTCTGTGTCAGTGTGTATCATGGTCTCTGAGGACAGGTGTCAATCCATATCTGCCAAGTGACCCTATGTAGGAGGAACAGTCTCTATTCTGCTCTGTGTCAGTGTGTATCAGGGGCTCTGAGGACAGGTGTCAATCCATATCTGCCAAGTGACCCTATGTAGGGGGAACAGTCTCTATTCTGCTCTGTGTCAGTGTGTATCATGGTCTCTGAGGACAGATGTCAATCCATATCTGCCAAGTGACCCTATGTAGGGGGAACAGTCTCTATTCTGCTCTGTGTCAGTGTGTATCATGGTCTCTGAGGACAGGTGTCAATCCATATCTGCCAAGTGACCCTATGTAGGAGGAACCGTCTCTATTCTGCTCTGTGTCAGTGTGTATCAGGGGCTCTGAGGACAGGTGTCAATCCATATCTGCCAAGTGACCCTATGTAGGAGGAACAGTCTCTATTCTGCTCTGTGTCAGTGTGTATCAGGGGCTCTGAGGACAGGTGTCAATCCATATCTGCCAAGTGACCCTATGTAGGGGGAACAGTCTCTATTCTGCTCTGTGTCAGTGTGTATTATGGTCTCTGAGGACAGGTGTCAATCCATATCTGCCAAGTGACCCTATGTAGGAGGAACAGTCTCTATTCTGCTCTGTGTCAGTGTGTATCATGGTCTCTGAGGACAGGTGTCAATCCATATCTGCCAAGTGACCCTATGTAGGAGAACAGTCTCTATTCTGCTCTGTGTCAGTGTATAGCAGGGATCATTAGGATAGGTGTCAATCCATATCTGCCAAGTGACCCTATGTAGGAGAACAGTCTCTATTCTTCTTTGTGTCAGTGTGTATCATGGTCTCTGAGGACAGGTGTCAATCCATATCTGCCAAGTGACCCTATGTAGGAGGAACACTCTCTATTCTGCTCTGTGTCAGTGTGTATCATGGTCTCTGAGGACAGGTGTCAATCCATATGTCAGGTGTCAATCCATAGCCATTGTGATTTAGGAATGTTAGGTGATTTATGCCCTTTATGGATTAAGACCAGATTCTGCATCAACTGTGTAATTTTCCATGGTAGTTTTGAAATGGATCCCCCTCCGGCATGCCACAGTCCAGGTGTTAGTCCCCTTGAAACAACTTTTCCATCACTATTGTGGCCAGAAAGAGTCCCTGTGTGTTTTAAAATTCGCCTGCCCATTGAAGTCTATGGCGGTTCGCCCGGTTCGCAAACATTTGCGGAAGTTCGCGTTCGCCATTTGCGAACCGAAAATTTCGGGTTCGCGACATCACTAATGATCATTTTCGTTTTGTAAATTTGGAGTGAATGCCATCATTTGCTGCGGCAATAGTCGATGCATGATGCTATTGAAGGGACTTTAGGCAGAATTTTACCCAGTATAGGGTCTAATGATTTTGTACAATTAAGATTGACTGCTGACTGCCTGTGTAGACCTTTATATTCTATTAGAAGGTCTAAGGAGGGCATAAATGCTGTGGATTTTTAAAATGCTCTGGCAAATATGCTTCAAAGCAATGCAGAAATTATTGGTTGCGTTTCTTTACGATTTTGTGTTATCATTGTTAGGAATAGAGCCGGGGGTGTAATGACACGTAGACATCTCAGATCAACACCCTATAGTCGCATTATCCAGACTAAAAGATGGTGGTTGTTTGATTTTAATAACAACAATAACTTGTGTCTGGCGGCTAGTCTATGTGCCCTTAAAGATAAAGAAATACCCACTGATGCTGTGTTGTTGGAGCAAGCACAAAATATTCATAAAGCTCTGAGTATCCCTGATGATCACTTATTCAGCTTTAGCAGTATACCGGCTTTTGAGAATCATTTGGATGTCACCATTAAGATTCTCTATCACAACCGTGGTGCATGGCGATACTTTCAGTCCGATGCCATTGTCAAGAAGAAAGTATTGTTCATATATCACGAAGGAGAACATTATTATGGCATAGAAAAAGATTAATGCATTTATCGGGGCCTCTTACTTTTGTGATTACTGTCATACACCTTTTTATCACAAAAATTATCATTCATGCAGTTACTTTTGCAAGGCGTGTCACAGAATTGCGTGGATGTTACAAGTGAGCTCCCCAGATGCCCCTGCTATCGCACATTTTGTCGTTCTGAACAGTGTTTAGAGCTACACTATGAGCTTGCCAACTCTGGTAAAATATCCTGTTAAACCAAAACATATTGTGATTCGTGTGGTCAAGTGTGTTATCAGCCAGTGGACACATTTGATGATCATGTTTATTTGCAAAAATACAAAACTGATGATCCCACAGACAAATGCATTTTCTTATGATTTTGAATGCGTGCAGGAGACAGGCGTACACATAACAAATTTTATCTACGCAGCCCACTTAGAATGTGACGACCGTTCACCACTAGAGAATTGTGTTGGTTCAACCTTAGAACCAACTAAATGTTGGGAGTTTCAGGGTGCATCATGTCTGGCGGACTTTGTTTGGACATTTATTGATCCCCTGTTTAGTGGCTACACATTTATAGCACATAGTGCCGGTCATTATGATTCATACTTTGTGGTGACCCAACTACTTAAGGAGAAAATTGAGGTAAAATTACTGGCTCAAGGTGGTAAATTACTGTTACTGTCTCTGATTTTGGTATCTGGTTTATTGACTCGTTAAATTTCCTATCCATGAAATTGAGCAAGCTACCACAGGCCATGGGTTTCGAAGGTTGCAAAGGTTATTTTCCACATTTTTTTAACACCTTGAAGAATTGAAATTTTATTGGCTCTATGCCATCTATTAGCTATTATGGTGTTGCACAGATGATGCCTGATGAAAAAAGTCATTTCATGGACTGGTATAAGTCAAACCAGCACTGTGAATTCAACTTTCCAATTGAACTTAAAAAATATTGTATTGAGTATGTTAATATCCTGAGAGAGGTATGCACCTGCTAAAGAGCGAGTGTGTGACGAGAGCAATCTCGCCACATTGCATTGGAGAAGCCTGGTTGCTCGCCTGTTGCCTTTGGATTATGGCCCCATGTTAAAAGGCTTGATTTTCCCCTGCAAAGACAAGAAAGCCAGGTCATTTGGTGCTTGCCCTATTTGAGCAGTGATACCCCAGATAGCTATGCCATGGAGCCCATTCGTATAATGAAAGACTATGGGAAATACTTTGGCTCCATGGCAATTGAACTGTATGTGTGCGCTCTGAGTGCCATTCAGTAATAATGTGCGCTCAGACCTAAGCTATCTGGGCATATGTTGCATGTCCGTATTTTATGTCATAAATGTAACCTTGTGTATTTTATTGTATTTTACTGTCTTTTTGCTGCCATGTGTTCAATTGAGTTTTGCCTCTGTCTTTGGAGATAATTGGATTACTTCACAATTATAGAAGACTCTGTGGAACTGGTTTTGGGCAGAAAAGCCATGCTTCCTGTGGTCACAAAGGACTTTGATCTATCTTTTGAACCACTGGACCAATTTGTATGATTTTGACGTATGTTTGTATTTGGAGTATGCTGAAAATGTAAGTGTTATGTGAATGTGATGCATACTTTTCAAGTTATGAATAATGTGGAAAAATTGTATTTCTCTGCTTGTGCTAAATTACATTACCCATTGTGTAAGGTAATTGAATCACAAGCAGAGGGGAGGAATTTGTGTGGGAGTGTCTGAGCGTATTGTATTGGTACTGTGTTCCAAAACCCTGTGGGTGCTATTCATGTGTAAGAATGTGTATATAAGCACAATAAACCCACAGCTCTGACTGTTCACTGCTTGACCCTCAACACGGAGCTTTGTATCGTTCTTGGGGGGATTTATTGTATGCTGTTCCAGTTCGACTGCTAGGAGTGTAAACCTATTCGTATGTTTTTTCCTATTTGGTTGTTTACAGCATTCGTACGGTTTCCTGTTCGGCCGATTGGTGTTCTGCAGTAGCTGTGCCTGCATCTCTGGAAGGGGACGATCGACTAAACGGTTTTAACCCCTCGTGTGCTGAAACGGTCCTCTACAGAGTGTTATGGAAATGACAAGAAAAGAAAGAACAGTAAAGGGTGATCGTGGTCCTGAAGTTGTCATAGATTACATTGACACTTTCCAACTCACTACCCTAGCCTCTGTATGCATGGCCATGTACAGGTTCAAATTTCTACTTAAGAACACCATAGCTATTATCCCCTCTGACAATTACCATAAAACTCAGAAGTGGTTTTCTACAGCATCTATCCAATGGCTGCTGTATGTTGAACATACAGAGAAGGTTACCAAACAACACGCCTTACAGGGTGGTGAAAAAGTTGTTGGTAATTACTTTTTGGATGGTTACGCTCTGATCAATGGTAAACCTACAGCCTTTGAATTCCATGGATGCTTTTATCATGGCTTCCCTCTTTGTTACATGGGTAAGGGTATTAACAGAGTTACAAACACCACATTTTCACAGTTGCACCATAAAACCATGGTAAAAACACATTTTGTTAAAATGTTGTGGTTATGATGTGCGTGTGATGTGGGAGCATGATTGGACAAACATGTTAAAAACTGACAGGGGGCTACAGCTAGTTGTACTTGAAAAGATTTTCCTCAGCCTTTGAATCCTCGTGATGCTCTTTACGGCGGTCGTACAATGATTTTATATTGTATCACAAAACGGCCCATGGTGAGCGCATACACTATTATGATTTCACCAGTCTGTACCCGTATGTAAATAAAACAAAAAAGATACCCCACGGCTCATCCAGAAATCATTTATAATAACTTCCAGTCTTGTAACAACTATTTTGGAAATGCAAAAGTAAAAATGTACCCTCCTAGAGGCTTATTTTTCCCAGTACTGCCTGTTAAAATGAATGGTAAGCTCATGTTCCCCCTGTGCCATACTTGCTGTTCAAGTAATCAAATGAGTCCTTGCACACATACAGATGAGGAACGCTCTTTGACTGGCACATGGTGTACTAATGAAATACAAATGTCTTTGGATAAAGGATACATATTAGTCAAAATCTTTGAAATTTGGCATTTTCCTATATCCACCGACACATTGTTTGACAAGTACATCAAGGTTCATCTCAGAGATAAGCAGGAGGCGTCAGGTTATCCTAATCAATGATGAAAACAAAAAAATATGTTCATGACTATTATGTCAAAGAGGGGGTTGTGTTAAGACCTGCAAAAAGACAGATTGCAAAATTATTTCTAAATTCTTTATGTGGTAAATTTGGACAGAAACCTAATTTGCAAACCAAAAGTCTGGTGACTGACCCTGATGAACTTTTTGGCTATATATTTTTACCTCATAGAAAAGAAATCAGAGTTTGTGTCTGCAGGGCCTAAAACTTACGGTTACAAGTTTACTACTGACAAAACAACTGTAAAGGTATAACACTGAATGCTAGCAATGTGACGCTGATTAACTTTGACAGTTTGAAAGGCCTGGTACTGGACTATCCACTACAGCCAGGGCCCGATGACCGGAAACTTATTATAATACAACAAACTGGGAACGTCGGAAACAAATTGTGTTGACAAATAGAAAAAGGACCAGTTTGCAAAACACAACAGTGTGTATACACTAAATGACTATTGACAGACAACTTTACAACCCATTAGTGATGTCCCGAACTGTTCGCTGGCGAATAGTTCCTGGCGAACATCGCTTGCTCGCGTTTGCCACGGATGGCGAACATATGTGCTGTTCGGTCCGCCCCCTATTCGTCATCATTGAGTAAACTTTGACCCTGTACCTCACAGTCAGCAGACACATTCCAGCCTATCAGCAGCAGACCTTCCCTCCCAGACCCTCCCACCTCCTGAACAGCATCCATTTTACATTCATCGTGAAGCTGCATTCTCAGTGAGAGGAGGGACAGTGTAGCTGCTGCTGATTTGATAGGGAAATTGATAGCTAGGCTAGTGTATTCACTGTCCACTACAGTCCTGAAGGACTCATCTGATCTCTGCTGTAAGGACAGCACCCCAAAAAGCCCTTTTTAGGGGCTAGAACATCAGTCTGCTTTTTTTTGTAATTGCAGTTGCCTGCCTGGCAGCCTGTGTGTCAGGCTCACAGCATATAATGTGCCCACTGGCCCAGTGACACCATTCACTCACTGGTGTCCCAATAGCTTGCATTTAAAAAAAACAAAACTTTTTGGACTGTAATATAATAGCAGTCAGTTTCCTTCACTAGTGTTCGTTTCAGGGCCTGCCAGGACACAGTGTCACACCAGTGCAACTCATATCTGGTGTAACAGTAGTGTACATTTAAAAAAAATAATAATAATTTTGACTGTAATAAATTGAATAGCAGTTATTTGTCTGCCAGCGTGTGTCAGCCTCACAGCGTATACTGTGCCCACTTGCCCAGTGCCACCACTCCTATCCGGTGGCACATTAGATTGCACGCGCAGTGCCCCAAATTTGAAGTAGGAGGACCGACCAAGCATCTTTTTCCATCTCCCGGTTCCTAAAATCAATGCCATATACACGTCCCTTGATAGGGGACGTAACAGTGATTAAACGGATAGGAATAGTACTACCTAACACACCTTATAATAAAGCAGAGAGAGGCAATGCAGAGAGAGGAGTCTGAAGAAGAGGAGTCAGAGGAGGAAGGTGGCTTTGAGGAGGTGGAAGACCAAACACAGCAGGTGTCCCAGGGGGCCTGTTGTCACCTTTTGGGGACCCTTGGTGTTGTACGTGGCTGGGTGGAGGAAGAGACCTTCAATGACATCAGTGAGGACAATGAACGGGACATGGCTAGCTTGGTATCCAACCTTGTGCAAATATACTGTTTGCGGTGCGTTAAACGGGGAGTTTGGTCTGTCACTGTGAAGCGGGCGTAACGCTTACACTACCTGATCGATACAACATCATACCTGATGTTTTAAAGCACGTTATTCCAAACAATTTAGGAATGTTAGGTGATTTATGCCCTTTATGGATTAAAACCAGACTCTGCATCAACAATGTAATTTTCCATGGGAGTTTTGCCATGGATCCCCCTCTGGCATGCCACAGTCCAGGTGTTAGTCCCCTTGAAACAACTTTTCCATCACTATTCTGGCCAGAAAGAGTCCCTGTGGGTTTTAAAATTCTCTTGCCTATTGAAGTCTATGGCGGTTCGCCCGGTTCGCAAACATTTGCGGAAGTTTGCGTTCGCCGTTCGCGAACCGAAAATTTTATGTTCGCGGCATCACTACAACCCATCCATTTGGATACTAATTACACACAATGGACACATGCCTGCAACATCCTTTTTCGTGTATCTTAGCGGGACCTTCTAGCTCAGGAAAAAGTTTTTTTGTTAAACAACTTTTACATCATGCTAACAATCTTTTGTCGCAGAATCCTGATAACATTGTTTGGTTTTATAGTTGTTGGCAGGGTCTTTATGATTTATTGCATACAATCCCTAATATTCATTTTATAGAGGGTTTACCCGTGACATTTAACGATGATGATTTGTTTCCACCAACTAAAGTAAATCTGACTATTGTGGATGACCTAATGGAAGTGGCTAGTGAGAGCTGTGAGCTTGAGAAAGCATTCACAAAGTATGTTCATCACAAGAATCTCAGTATCATGTACCTGGTCCAAAATGTATTCTGTCAAGGTAAAAAAAAAAGCAGAACAATTACTTTAAACACTAACTATATGGTACTTTTTAAGAACCCTAGAGATAAGATGCAAATTAACACTCTAGCCCACCAAATGTATCCTGGAAAATCACAATTCTTTTTAGAATCTTTTGAAGATTTCACTAGTAGATCATATGGCTACTTACTTGTAGATTTGAAACAAACAACCCCTGAAGAGTACCGTTTAAGAACAGGTCTTTTCCCACCAGCCCGACCGACGGTATAGATATATATATAAAAAACAGCTAAAAAGAGAATGTATGTGTGTTTCATTTTCTACAGTATCTCATTGACTGTAAACATGTCGCAGAGAATAAAGTGCCATTGGGATGTATAAAAAAACGTTGTATGTGAAAGCGCGCTCAATACCCTCAAAGGAAGAATACCTTTATCACCTCATCAAATTGAAAAACGTAGAAAGTGGCGAAAAATATAAAATCATTGTGTGATAAGAAAATATCTATTGTTAAGAAGAAACAGATGGTTAAACAGTTTGGTGGATTTATTGGTTCTCTGCTGGGTTTTGCTATACCGCTTCTTACCGGTCTTCTCTCTAACCGATAATGGAATATGTTGAAAAAATGTATTTGGTTCCAAAAAAAGAGTTGGATCTAAAACAAAAGAACACTCTGCAATCTGCCACTGCTCATGAGTCTGTAACACAAAGGCTTGATGCGGATATAATATCTCTACTTCAAAGTAAAAATATGCCAACAGCTGAGAAGATATCAAGGTACACCACAATACTGCAAAAATATTTACTAAATGCAAAGCAGAGTGACAGGGAAAAGCTGAACTTAACACTTTTATTATCACCGGGAGATTCCACACCTATGGACACTCATCAGCCACCAATTACTGACCCCGCTCATGTTTCGGATAATGTAATTAGTGATGTACACCATAATGTTCATGACCGCTATAAAAAGAACACTGAACTGTTGCTTACTAGAATGATACATGCCAAACACGTTGCAAATTGGAATGATAAGGGAAAGTTTGTTTATAAAATTAATGCTGTATCTGGTTTGGAGTGTTACACAAAGTCATAGTGTTATACAGTACGCAAGAGACCTCATGGCTGGGACAGTTTTCTTCAGGCCATGGCTGACCTTAACATCCCCTCTACAGTTGTAGGTAACTCTTCGAATAGAGACTATCTGGATCATTTGAAAATTCATAACCATGCGACTATAATTCCATCTGTAACACCACAGTCACCGCTACAAAATTGGGGTTCACTAACACATATGCCATTAACAGCACCAGGGCTAATTACACCTCATGGCTATTTTACTAGCTAGAAAGCATTCATATACACGGCATACCCCTGAGTGGCTAAAGTTTTAATTGTGTATATATACATAGTTATATAATCACCCCTGTTTTCTGTACTTTAATGGATTGAAACGTGTTTTTTATTCATGCGTTGTACTTTTTATTGTTTTACAGCTATAATACTGCCTAATAAATACATTTTATTTATTTTTTTAAAACATATCGCTTATTGTCCTGGTCATTTTTTTTCCTTCTTATTTTCTATAAAAAATGTTTACTCTATTATATAAAATATTGTCAAAATAGGGGGGGTTGGGGCCAAAACATGTCCTAATTGTCTGTAAATACGCATAGGGCTTGGTTTACAATGCACATGCACTGCGTTTCTTGGTTCAGAGGGGGGCGCTCATACGCAGTGGGTATGGTGGCGCATCAGGGGTCGTGGTTCAAAGGTTCGGGCATGCGCCGTGGTCGCTCCAGCATTGGGCGTGGCGACACATATGTTATGGGTGTGGCTTCATGGTAAAGGGGCGGGGCTGGACGCTCCACCATTGGGTGTGGCAACACATCTGTTGAGTGCGTGGCTTTATGGAAATAGGGGTGGGACACCTGTCAAATTCTAATTTGATGACTTATATATCCCCCCCACCTATTTCAGCTTGGTTTGTACTGCATGCAATATGTCTATTACAAAATTCTACATCTCTTCCCTTTAGAGTGCTTTCTTACAGATGAGTGAAACTTTCACTCTTCATAAATGTTTGATTAGACAAGATCAAGCAGGTGCTAATATAATGCGTTATATAATGGAAATAAGTAGTTAAAGAAAACTTTGGAAGCTTGTTGTATCAAAGTGAGATTGTAGGGCAGTGAAGGGGTTAACCCTAAATTAGAAATGTAAACAAAAGCGGTAATACATAGAAATCAAAAAAATATATCGTATAGCTTAATGTTAAAGTTGCATACGGAATGGAGAATTTACTTAAATTTAAATTGTTTTTTAAATCCGACAAGGGCTTTTCACCTCCCTTAGGTGCTAACTTTTAATATAGTGATTTAAAACTATACCATTATTAAAGCAATCTTTATAAATTACTCCCGCTCATCAGAGACCTTCAAAAAATTATTCATTCTGTTATTAAATTATTTGTGTTATTCATTCTTCATTTGTTAAAAAAAAAAGCCTCCTTAAGAAAGTGAACTAACAGACTAAATCTTTTAACACATTGATATAGGGATAATTCCCAATAAAACTGTTCCCAGAATCAGACAGACATTGATTTAATAATCCCAAATAATTCAATACTATTGGATAAACTTCCAAATTGATTTCCTCTCAAAACATTCATAAAAATCCCTTTAAAGGTTCATCCAAAAATACCAAATCAGGCCTTAAGGGACCACTAAAGGCACCCAGACCACTTCAGCTTAATGATGGTTAATCTAGGGTTAACCCGGCCTGCTGTAAACATAGCAGTTTCAGAGAAACTGCTATGTTTACTTTCGGGTTAATCCAGCCTCTAGTGGCTGTCTCATTGAGAATGCTTTCCTATGGACTGGCTGGATGTGGGCGTGGCTCATGCCTCGCATGCGCATTCAGCCGATGACGACCGAAGGAGGAGAGTCCTCAGCGCAGAGGGAGCCCGGCGCTGGAGAAAGGTAAGATTTTAACTCCTTCCTCCCCCTTCAGCCTGGTGGGAGTGGGACCCTGAGGGTGGGTGCACCCTCAAGGCACTATAGTACCAGGAAAACAAGTTTGTTTTCCTGACACTATAGTGGTCCTTTAATTACTAGAACCATCAGTGCGGAGTTCTTCAACTATTAACAATTTCCTACTACAATTTTCTACTCTAGCACTTGCTTATGAATTGGACATTCCTAGGGAGATATTGCCTAAATAAGAAACTCCCTTCATGTTAACTGAGTGTATTTTTTTTAAATTTAATTTAATTCTACCCTGTTTTAGGTAATTTTGCTGAAATATCTTCTAATAAGGTCTACCAGAAAAATGCTTTTAATTTACATGTACAAATATAGGGATGTTATTTTCAGTGTATTGTTGCCTCACTTGTAAACTTGAACATTTCAACAAAATGTTTGTGATCTTTATTTAGAAAACACCAATGCCCCATGAACAAGGGGTATGCTAAATAAACCTTAGTTGGCTCTGCAGGCCCCGGCGTTATATTGTTGATAACACCCACCCCATCTTATTTTATTTATTTATTTATTTATTTTTTAGCAATGTCAAGAATTATGTCACTTCCAGAAAGAGTATTAATCATTCATGGAATTTGGAACATAATCACATCCTATTAGTGATTTCTCTTATTAGACAGTTCATACAAGTCTGTGGCTGATTAATAAAATCATTACCCATCTCGCAAAAGATAAAGGTGTAAAGTAATCGATTCTTTGTGCCACGGACTATATAGACAATTAGATAAATAAAACTCACAGAATTTGAAAAAAAATTGGGATAATTAATGAGATTATCATGATATCCAGTATTAGCAATTCAGCACTAAGAATTATAAATAGTCTTGTGCAAAACTAATACTCCCCTTATGATCTTGCACGTTCTTGGCAATCCGCTCAGAGTCCAGTATAAGGACACTTTCAGGACCAGTCATTTTGCGATGAGAAACTTGGATCCAGGATTGGACTTTAGCAACTGGAACATGCTCTGTTGGTAATTAAAGGGACACTATAGTCACCTGAACAACTTTAGCTTAATGAAGCAGTTTTGCTGTATAGATCATGCCCCTGCAGCCTCACTGCTCAATCCTCTACCATTTATGAGTTAAATCCCTTTGTTTATGAACCCTAGTCACACCTCCCATGTGACTTGCACAGCCTTCCATAAACACTTCCTGTAAAGAGAGCCCTATTCAGGCTTTCTTTATTGCAAGTTCTGTTTAATTAAGATTTTCTTATCCACTGCTATTTTAATAGCTTGCTAGACCCTGAAGGAGCCTCCTGTATGTGATTACAGTTCAATTTAGAGATTGAGATACAATTATTTAAGGTAAATTACATCTGTTTGAAAGTGAAACCAGTTTTTTTCATGCAGGCTCTGTCAATCATAGCCAGGGGAGGTGTGGCTAGGGCTGCATAAACAGAAACAAAGTGATTTAACTCCTAAATGACAGTGAATTGAGCAGTAAAATTACAGGGGAATGATCTATACACTAAAACTGCTTTATTTAGCTAAAATAATTTAGGTGACTATAGTGTTCCCTTAATAGTATTCAGAGGGGCCCCTTCCACCAAGATTGTAAGAAATGCTTTTCTTGCATAGTCTCTTATATAATTTCCAGGAGCGATGGCATGCAACAGGTGATTCTCTCTAGCCATCTGTACAGCTCTTGACCTATATAGAAAAAACAAAATGCTTTTCGTTAGGGACATGCAAATTGTCTTCTCTTTGTCATAAAACATATTTAGAGC